>JACCIC010000240.1:272500-505000 GCA_018907035.1 Sycobia sp. Sy_11 | reverse complement strand
GGCATCGTATTGCGCCTTTTCCCGCATTTAATGACAAAAATTGCCTTTTCAAATAGCACGCCTCATTCGCGAAATTATGGAACTGAATAATTTCTTTGACATTGATGATGAGCGACGCTCGATATATATATATAGTGCGGATACTGCTGGATTACGAGGACACATCTGTGTCATTACGAAGCCGCGTTCTCGATCGAGTTCCCGATAGAAGTCACATTTCCGAAATAATTCTACAGCGTGACTGATTGGGATCGATCGGTGAATTTGCTCGTCGGACAATCGGGGCCAGTATGGATTTCAGTTACTGACCCGCGCGGACCCTCGTAAATCAAGTGCCGTATCTTGCGTCAAAAAAATTCGATTATCGTATATACTCGTTAAAAGACATATTCCGATTTGTTAATTTACGAGCACCGAATATGGTGTATAAGTCAAATTTTTTAACACCTTAATAATTCGTATATAAAATCTTATTGCGTACAGCCTATTCATACATCCTATATATCATATAATATTATTGGATATGGGAATTTTGCGCTGAATAGATGTAAATAATGAAGATTCGAGCGATTCGACGATAATCAATAAGCCAAATCAGCTGAACAAGTAAATAAGACTTGTTTAAAGACGGCTCGATTAAACTTTAATTAACCAATTTGTTTCTAATGAGAACAAGATAAATTCTAGTACTTTGAACTTAATTTGTCTCCGTTGGAAATTCAAGCAAAAATCTATTGCAAATCCGTAGGCTTCGAATCGGACAATCAGAAATTAATTCGCAATCTCCGATCGACGTATGTTATAAGAGTATATAAAAGATTGTATTATTTTTAATCTACTAGCGCGACAGCGATCCTCAACTATTCGACTTACTATGTAAAGAGAGGCGAACACTCACCGACCGGACTCGGTTATACTCTTACGAGAGCTTCATCGCCCCATCCTGAACGTAGCTCCCATTCGCCTCTCTCGATATTTTCCCTCAAATTTAATTCGTTCCCCGCGTTCGTTATCCTCCCCACCCCACCCCTCTCTTCAAATCACCGTCGACATCGCGAAATTGACCGATCGATTTTGCGTATTCGCTTGCATCGTTTTACGAACTATAATAGCCACGGATCGTGGGCGTTACCACTAAAGCTTAAACCTTCATCGGTATTGTCGAGCAACGCGTCATTTTTGGCACCCCCTAGGCGTATAAGCAGTTTAACATTGTGACAGGGCACGTTAAACTTTCATTGAATTTTATTTCTCAATTTGTATGCAATACATGATTAATAACATACGCTTAATTTTTATAGAATACACACACACACACACACAAAGTGGCGATACACAAGCGTCGCTGCTGCGCAATCGACAGTCTCGCCGGCTGTCTCTGAGAGAAGAAGACGAGCCTACCAGGTGCGTATACTGGCCTTGCCGAGTAAGCCATCCAGAGCAAGGGAAACGACGACTTTTCTTGAGCTGCGACGCAGCGCAGGAAGACGGACGGATATTTATTTTGCGCTATTGCGATAAGCAATGGGGATGGGACGAGGCAGCGTTGCAGATACAGAAATTCGTTTTTTTTTTTTTTTTGTTTGTTTTTTTTTTCATATTTTTTTATAATGTTTGTTCATGAACGCACTTTTGTAAAGTCCCCGCTCTTCTTTTCAATGCTCAAGACTTGGAATTGTGATTTGACATTCGGACACCCGTCAATCTCAAATATTTTTATCGTTCGCAAAGACTTTATAATTAATATATTTACAATTATGTAATGACGGTCAGACTGGCCCTGTTTGTAATGATCAACCTTCGTAAAATTTGAAAGAAAAAAAAAACGTACTGGGTTCAAGTACCCACTAATTGCACAGAGCACAAATTTTATCCAGTACTGTGATAAAGAATTTAAATTATATTATCCATAAGAATTCTGTAAATTGTGAAGTACTGAGAAATATTACACACATATAGATGATTGATTTTACCGATGGATCGAAGTTTGAAGCATTCACGTTACAGTAATAATTTTAAAGCTACTTTAATATTCATGATATATATCATCATCAATCCCGGACGTAATACAGCAACCGTAAATGAAGTCGCTCCGATTTTCACTTTCCATTACAAATCATGACGACCTTCGAAGTTAATAAGAAACATAAAGATATTATTTCTTAGTAAAAATCAAATGTGTATGTAAATAATATATGATAATCAATAAAATATCTATTACTTTTTTAATGATTACAATCGTTAATTCCTTGCAAATTATAAATGTTACATTTGTGTCAAATGTTAAAATCCCTTTAATTTGCATGCATCCTACCTACTTGGACACATTTTTGCGCATATGAGTTTTATCTCTTCACGGGCGGCGTAATGGATTGGATTAATAAAATTATATACAGAAGAGCTATTTAAAATTTTTTCATTTTCACTAATTACGCATTTATTCACTTTCGTATTATGAACGTTCATTGTAAGTTCGGATTACGGCATTTTTTAATTCAACTTAGGTAATATAGATATATCAGGCGGATAAAAAGTCTGTCCGATTATAATTGAGTCTAATGTATCCGAGTATAGGGGGAAATTCAGAAACCCAGTACTACGACAATGACCTTTTTTTACATTACTATTACAGGTTTTCTTCTGTTTTAATCGGAATTCAGTATTGTAATGAAAATAAGGTTTAGCGACATTACGTTTGTACAAGTGCCAGAGTACTAGGTAGTCTACCTTATAGTAAAAAATAATAAAAAATAATAAAATTAATCAGTGCACTATTGTTAGTAAATTGATATACCAATAAATTGATATAAACGTAGATTAATATTAAAATTGTACTTATGTCAATTGTTAAGAGTTAAATTAATAAATATTTTTATCGGTCTTACAGTCCTTATAATCTATAATATATTAACTAAAATAATGACAATCAGACTGTCCTTGTTTATTATCACCCCCATATCATTTAATATTATATTTTAGTTAATATATTTTATTACAAGGACTGTGTAACACCGATAAAAATATTTATTAATATAATAGTAGATTAAAACTGCGTAAATAGCTAGAAATTCAAATTCTGGTAAAAAAAAAATTACGTAGTGTATGCCTTCTATTGGTATTGCGTACTATTCACTTAGATCTTATTTTTAATGATTACGTTGATACAATTATATAAGAAAATAGATCAGAGGGAAAAGTGAGCGTATACGAAGAGCTCGGTGCTCGCGCTTTCGAGTATTTCGATTCGCGTAAATCTATTTGAGAAGGTTCTTAAACCAGTAAGAATTTTTTGTAACTTTCCGATCCCCCAAAGAACACAATATTTTTGTAACCCCCCTTATCATAACTTCTTACTTAATGAATGATAATACACATACAATTCAAAACACGATTCAAATCGCTCGTTTGTATCATTGTTTTTAAATTAGAAGAAAGTAATACATAATATCAATAGCTACACCAACAGTGCGTTCAAATCAGTAAATAGTGAAACAATTTTTCGCGAATTTTTCGTTAAATTAAACGTCACTGACATGTTCACTTCGGTAGAAGCAATTGTTTGTACTGTGAAAAATCTATATTGACAAGTCGAACTCGCTTGCGCTCTCGCTCATCTTTTACTGCAATTAATGAAAATTTCGCGCATTTCTCATGCCCGTGACAAAGTTTGACGACGCCCTGACCCCTACGTACGACCCCTACGACCCACCCACCCCTGCGGCCCTTACGTAATTCGAGGAACCCTCACTTTTCAGGCGGCTGCAGTAAAACGTAATTGGTCGGAGCCATGTTCATCGACAGCCCTGCGCGTAGCGTGGCGCAAATCTGTTTTTTTTTTCATATAATTACGGCTGTACGACGAAACATTTATTACGATGCTGTAAATGCGTAAAATATGTCGCTCCAAGCGCGGGGAACGAGCGATACTTTTGGATTTATTGATCTGATTTGAGCGATAAAACAAAAACTTGCGCAATAATAAGATATTGAGATTTCGACGGGGTCGCGCGTGTCGGTTAACTTTTTTTCGGAAAATCGACACCTCGTCTTAGGTATGTATGGATTCGATATAAGGGTAGCGAAGAGTTAGCTGAGGCTATTGGCGACCGAAAAAGAAAGGGCTGGGCTACTCTGACCTTTGACCGAGAGTGTAATACGTAATCCAACGTACACATGTGTAAAATTGTTACAAATGCACTACGTCTGGATAATGTAGACTGGGATAGCGCAGTAGTTAATGCGTCATAGCTTGGAGAACCCAGAGGCTCGGTTATAATCCCGTGCTTTAGGTAAAATTCCCTTTGCCGGGAAATAATTGAGATTTACGATGCGATAAAATCCAAAAAAAAAATCTATATTTGTATCTGTCTTGCGTAAGACCCGTGAAAATTCTCCTGTAAGCCTAAACTGGATAATTTACCGTGCTTTTTCACTCGTTGAGGGCTCGCTAATATCTGTCGACGGAGCTTGTTCCACGAATCCAAATGGATTATCCGATAATTAAGCGGGATAAGGAATACGAGACAGAACGCAGTACTATTTTCACGGCGGACTCGATACATTTTACACGCACTTAGGAACGCCTTCGCGTTTTTATCGACCAAAAGCTGACGGCTCACTTGCGGCGAGTGCGTTATTATACGGTTCTAAACGTTTACCAAACTCTGTCGTCTGTCGTATATATGAATATGTTTGTGCGTGCGCGCGCGCGTGTGTCTGTGTATGTATATCGACCCCTTTCGATCATCGGGAATCACAGAGTATAACTTTCGAATTTTCATCCGAAACCGGCGGCGAGATTCGCGTGTCGAGGATTTGCAGTAATGAAAGAAAAAAGGAGGAGGAGGAGGAGGAGGAGGAGGAGGAGGAGGAGAAAACGAATGAGGAGTAGAGCAGGAACAAGGAAACGAGCATTGCGGAATGCGCAAAGACAAACTGAGCTTTTTAAATTGCTCATATACATATAGATATATAACTGGCGGACATTAAAGATGTCGACTAGCCCCGAATAGTGTGTGTGTGTGTGTGTGTGTGTGCCCGCGCGCGCACTCACGTATATTTTGCGAGGCTGCAGGCTTTAATTAAAAAATGCCTTTGATATATAGCTTATACTAAAATAGGTCGTATATTATAGATGTATTAATTTTCCTTTTAGATACACATTATATATATATATAATACTATTTCTGCGCCGAGGAAAATTTATTACAAATGCTTATACGTAGCCGCGCGTGAGCTGTTCCGCTGTAGAAAATGGGCGCCTCGTGATTCGAAATTTGTAAAATAACTCTTCACTTTCGCGATACGACGGTCACGGTGCTGGTGCGTAGAACGCGAGATTAAATATCCGTTGGCCGAAGTCTCGATGAAGTTACTCGTTCGGCACGTTAAGAAATTTTTATAAAGAGAACGGCTCGATTACTTTTATACGTGTATGCGTGTCGTAGTAAAAAATTTTTTGGCAGCCAAGCGGAATCAGGAATGGACGCGCGAATGCATTCATGTATTTTCGAACCTTTTTGAAATTGCGTATCGGGTTCGCAACGAACAAGAGGAATATCGAATATGATTTTCGTAAATTATTCTATAGAAAATGTTAAACATTTTCCGTCTGTCCTCATAAAATTATGATTTAGATATTGTCATAGATAGCAGATTTTTTATATATGTATTCTATACATATTAAAATCAAATCCATAACAATGAATTTACTTACTGTTAAGACCTACTGCCTTAAATTACTGCTATTCATTCTTTAAATTACAGTATTATTCTAATAATATCGTGAGGTTTATGGAAGAAGGATAAATAAACAAAAATGTTATTATATAAAATCATGATGGCATCGGGGAATGAATCAAGAACGATATGTTGAATATTAAAATTGAAAGAAGAATGTGGAACAAAAAAAATAAGAATAAAACAGATAAAAAAGAGAGAACAAAGTTTACATGACCTAAAATAAAAAATCTCCCGCTGTTTGCTTAGCGATAATGCGACAATAAAAAACGAATGGCAATAACTGACAAAAAAAAAGTGACGAAATAATCATCAGTATGCGCGCGCGCGCGTGTGTGTGTGTGTGTGTGTGTACGATAATCGAAGTGTGAATGAGGTTGTTGATTCGGTTGAATTAAATTTCAAAGTAGCACCTAAACGCGTGATTACTGTAAAGATTTATATATATATATATATATATATATATATATATATATATATATATATACATACAGTTGCGTTATACATAATTGGAAAAATAAAGCGATGTTAAGCAACTGCGCTAGAAATGATAAAAAACGTTTTTATTTTTTACTGGTAGCGATGAGCAAGTAAAGAAATAAAAATAAAGTAAATAAAAATAAAGAAGTACAGATAGTTTTAATTAATGTAACTTCTAAGCTGTGCAAACGCATAAAATTCAATGAGGATGATACATACGTCAGTGCGTTAAAAATTCATGGTCCACGACGATATAAACGTGAAATCGTGTTTTATTGTATTGCGGTAAATTCGAATGAGAAATGCATCGATATAGCCAGCTGTATTAAACCTGCAAATGCAGGTAGTGCTATCGTTAATATAGAGATAGAAAAGCAAAAAATGTACACAGTATTACGGAATATTGCATAAATATAATAAATAATGAAAAAAAATATCAGTATTATGCGGTACTTCAAATATTCGAACTATTGCTAAAACTAAAGTTTAATTTATAAGTGAGAAAAAAGAGCGTTAGAAACAATAAAGGTACAATTATTCAATAACTTTAAAAACTTGTTTATATAATTAAGAATTATATATATATATATATATATATATATATATATATATATATATATATATATATATAATTTGTTAGTTTGCATTTCATTCATTATAGCCGTAGCTTTTTCATGAAGCAATTTATGTATAGGTAATATGTTGAACCCTCACAGGATCTACGAATAATGTAAATAACCAATCACGATATTTACTGTTAAATACAATTTTTTAAAATATACAATAGAATTAATTTGCAGCATATTTTTTTCTAATACTGCATTACCATCGGATTCGATAGTTATTTTTGCAGATAAAAAATGACAATTGGTCGATAATGTTCTTGCGCGCTCGTTCAATTTCGAGAGGCATCCGTGAGATGTCGCCACAGATCGGTTCTGAAATTATCAATATTTTTGCCATACATAAGTTCATTTTGAACTAGCATATATCAATTTTAAGAGTTAAATACTAAGAAATAGTAGATGGAAGACGATATAGTTAATAAATAGTATTAATTATAATAATTGTCCGTTGTTTTGAATAAAATATTCTTAAAGTTTTAAAAATATGTTTTAGAGATTTTTCATTCGACTTTTTTCCACAATTTTCAAGTATCGTTATGTAATCATGGTTTCTTAGACAATGATGTGGATTTATCAAAAACTCCCGATATGGCGAGACTCCTCGATTAATAATGTAATTACTAGAAATATAAAAAACTTGAATAAGCTTATATCTGCATGATTTTACTTACGTATTATTAGTGTTAATATTCATTGTAGATTCTAATATTCCATATTCAATCAAAATCAATGTTCGTGATTTTATTATATTTTTATCTAGAAGGTTCTAGTATGAAACATAATATGGCTTAACATCATTTTTATTATAGTAAAATATTACTTATATGCATGTACGTTTACTATTTTTATTAAAAAATGATTTGATTAATATTTTTACTTATAATAAAAGCTTTACATGCCTTGATGTTTATTTTTTTAAAAATATTATCTACTGGATAATGTTTTTCCAATCAAGTATAAACACAACTCTATTGTATTCAACTACAAATTTTTCGCAATAAGCTTGCCCGTTTTTTAAACATTTTATCGAAAATATTCGTAATGTTTTTCTCATTACTTTTTAAGTGAACGTATCTCGTTGGCTGTATGATTGTTTTTTTATTGGCTTATAAAAGTTTAAATTATTAAAAGTATCTCGATGCACTTTGTTAAAATTGTTTTTTTTTTATTTTACGCATAAATGTCCTTTCTTAATAGTTTATTCCATGCATTTCTTGACATATTCAGGACAATTTCTAGTATATACGATACTGAGCATACTCTTTTACATAATCTTTTCTATTATAAAATAACGATTTTGTGATTTTCTGCCGTAATGAAAGATTGTAATTCACTTTGATTATAATATCCTATATATATATCAAATAATAATCTAGATTGATTATATGTACGATTAAGGTTGAGTCGATATTAGCCAGCCAAGCTTCTGGAAATATTGATTTCTTGAAAACTAACGAGTCGCTATCCATCCTCCATTTCGGAAGTTCCAATCTTATATTATATACGTTGTATTAGGATTTATGCTATACATTAAATTAGATTAAACGATAAAAATTTTGCATTGTTGATATGTAATGCCACGAATGGATATTCGTTGAAATAATGAGAAAACTACAATTACTATCTCTTAGTCACTGGAAAAACACGTTGGTAATATATTAAAGGGTGCCTTTTGCAATATTCCTAGTTTCGAATTACTTACACATCCACCTTTGAATATCTGAAAAAAACTTTTTTTAATTGCTTCCAGAAGATATAGCATCATATAATCAATTCATTAATCTGAAAGAACAGTTGCCAAAAGAACCGCTAAAATAGCCTTTTCATTCTCAAGCCTTTCTTATAGTGATAATAAAATTATCTTTTAGAACAAGTATGTAAAGAACGCGATTTACACTGAATATATTTTTCTATTCGGTTCTGATTTTGTTTTACCAGTTGTGAAGTATATTTCAACAATATCAATTTTCGCATTAAATGCATATTTATTTAAATAAAGTTGTCAGTGATTTAAATATTAGATCGGCAACATAAGCGCTCCTATTATTGGTGACAAGTGTTAGGCTTTATTTGAATAAAAAAATGAAAAAAAAAAAAATGAAAAAAAAATATACATTTTTAAAAATTTTTCGTCCACCGAAACAACTGGTAGTCAGAAGGGCCACTATCTGGGCTGTAAGATGCCAGGTGCATAATTCTCCATCTGCTGTTTTCCAAAAATTTTTTGACAGAATAAAGAATGTGTGACCGAGAATTGTCACGATGGAAAACCAATGCCTCCTATCTGGTCTCACATTCTAGCCGCTTTTCTCGCAATGCTCGTTCTAAATTGTCTGTCGAATTATTAACCCTAAATTCAGAATAGACCACACATTTTTAATAGCACTCAATACAGAGCTTTACCTTGTTGGCGTGAATTTCGAGTCTTGCGATAGTTCTGGTTCGTCAGGCTTGACCAAAGATTTTATCGCTTTGAACTAACGCAGCAGATCTACTTTTTCACTTTTCATCTCGAGTAATATAATTCGACGCAAAAATCACTTCTTTTTGTCGCGCTGATGAAAAAAATTCCGAAGTCAAAAGCCGACGTTCGATTTTTCAACGTTCCTCGACGTCAGTTCGTGCGGCACCCAATTTCCTAACTTTTGGACGAATCCCAGTGATTTTAAACGCTTGGAAGTCGCTTGGCCGAGGGCTTGGCGCGTTACATTGTTACTGTCAACTATGCAGCAAGTTCTTCTTGTGCTTGACACGGATCTTCATCGAGAAATGTTTCCGTTTTTATATCCTTAAACTTTTTTGGCTGCTTCTGAGACGCTCATTGCCTTTGATATAAAAGCACGGCTTTTGAAAAGCGCTAACCACTTTTGAGACATTAGAATATCTGGAGTATGTTTATAAGAGCAAACTATGATCTTAAAATGCATTTTTCATTAAATTAAACCAATAAAGTAAAAGTTTTCCGCATATGTTGTTGGCACGTAATTCGTCATTTCCAACGCGAGAAAACAATTTTCTGTAGAAACTTATGTTCAATGTGACAGATCAAATTTAATAAAAATTTTTGAGGCACTTTAACATACAACAGCAGTTATTGTCAAAAAAATAAGGCAAAGGATAGGTATGAAGTTAGTAACAAGCATTGAACTTTTTAAGTTACCCAATCTGTAAATAGACTTACTTTGAATAGCTCGTTAAATACGAATACACTAGCAATCTTATTTAGAATTTCGTTTTCTTTTATATAAAAAAAAATCATATAAGTTTCGAAGAAAATAATAATTTAAGAATCACTCAGCAGGAGTTGTCATTTTGTCTTTATCTTTATCCTGTCAGTAACTTCAGTATTTATTTGATAACGTTAAAATTAAACTTTAGTTAGAAACCCATACTATATTCCTGATATTGCAGTAATATTTTCGTATTGCCCTCCAGTAGTTTTTATATAGAGTTCTATGGTAGCTTAATCTTACAAATATACAACAGGCTGCAATCTACTAAATACGATTTTTGGACAAATACTAATTTTGGACAAATACTAATGACATTTTTACTATAAATGATCATTAAACATTGCTTTTTATTAAAAAACTTCAAATTAAATTGTAACATATTAGTGCTTAATATTGAATAATTTTATATGTATTTAAATTAATAATTGTTATATTAGCACATAAAAAGGAATTTTATCCCAAGGTAAAATAAATTCAAGTCAATCTATCTCTACCTCTATCTTATTTTTCTAATTCTCAATAATATAGTCACTATCAGAATACATATTTGTTTTTACATGTTAGCTCATACTGTTTTGTATTTCCTTTTGTCATATATTTCTCTTATTTTAAATATTACAGATGATATAATTACATTGTATCTTGTGAATTCATATAGTATTTGCTCTTCGTTACATTTCAGAAATTCTTCTAAAATATTTATCTAAAAAAATTTATATAGAAATACGTACAAACAAGGGTGTCACTTTCACATTTTTTTGAGTTTGTCTTCAGATTACGTATGTAATTCTGTGTAAAGTATTCGTGTCTTTTCGGACTTCCGAGTTTAAGTTGAAAAATCTAATGGGAGGAGGGGGGGATAATATAAAAAAAATACCAAATTAATAATTTTTGTAAGCTCAGATAAATCTGAGCCTCAGAAACAATGCAACTTTTTTTAGAGTGTCAGATATCTTTTAGAAAATTTCTTCTTTAATATTGTTGCTTAGCTTCTTTTCAGTTTGTTTTCTTGTACTTTTCTTTTTTGGTTAAAGCTTCTAATTATAATTGTTTCCTAAATGAACTATCCTCAGTAAAAATGCCTTAACAAAGCTATTAATACCTTAAAAAAGCTCTCAATTTTAAATCTTAAACTATTAAATTCTTCGTCTAAAAATTTATCTTTAATTCTGTGCTTCTTTCAATCATAATGCTTTTTAATGCCTCAGAATTTTCATCTTTATCGATAATAAAATTTTTACATCAGAAAATATTCAAGACGAAGGTCATCAAAGTTCAGGTAATTACGTATACTCGAATAGCTCAGTGTGGGAGTTTAGTACTGCAGTTTAGTATTTAAATTTCGTATCTACAAATATTTGGTTTTACCAGAGCTACAAAACACCTTTCGCCCCCCCCCCTCATGTACAAAAATCTATTAATTTTTATATTATTTAAATAGTTTAATAAATTCTGTGATAAATAAGTTAAAAAATGTGTATAATTTGTCCTTTGTCTGACTTTGTTTCCAGATTATGTCACGAGGTATATCAGATAGAGATAGTGAAAAAATTAAATTAAATTATATCGTGATTATATCGAGGCAAAGTTGTTTACAGAATAATTATGTATAAATAGTCATAATTGGTTTTGAACTTCATGTTATCGACTATTTAAGTATATTAATTAAAAGAAGTTGTATACGTTTACATAACTAAATTATCGACAATTTAATTTTTTCGGTAAGATTTATTAGATTTCCTTAAACACTTTGCAAAATTAAAAAAAAAAATATCAATCGAACTGCACCTTCAATATAATTATATATAGTTATGACTAATAATCGCAAATATCTTTTATAAAAAAAACGTGGAAAAAAGATTACAAATAATTGATAAATTTATAAAAGACGAAAAAACTAAATAATACCATTTAATATAGTATGTAACTAAAAATATAGAGAAAGATGTTCCATTGAATGAAAAAAAAAGTAATGCCTTCATTTTTTTCTCTCTTATATTTAATACACATTAATCTGTAAATATAATAACATACATGTGCTCAAGTAGAAGTGAGATTGATTAATCTAACACTGTAGATTCCGTTGGTCAGTTGTTTCGGAATACTTGTACATTCGTTGATTACTGTATAAGCAAAGTTTATCTATAAGTTCAGAAAATAAGATAGATCTAACTTTTTTTTTTAAGAAATCAAAAAATTTTGATTATTTTCCAAGTAAATGCCATAATTGCTGTACTGACAAAATAAACGCTTTTACTTCGTTATTTTGACTATTCTCGGATTATTCGTGTCCGAAGTACTGACATAAGATAATTCTCTGCAGTATTTCATGGTCAATTTAAATATTTTCAAGTCTCTAAATTATTCGGTGTTTTGGATTTGGATTAAATATTGAAATTCATTCGATAGATTTGGCTTAGTTTTCCGCTCATCTTATACATTCAAACATCATTGATCTAGGTGAACTATATCAGTATAATGTCATCAATTATAAGGACAATAATTTTAAATTTCTAATTATTTCGTCGAATAATCCTCGTGCGTGATTTATGATAAAAAGAATAAAGTATTAAGTTTACAGAATAATAGTATTAAGCTAATTTATGATGAATAGTGTTAAACGTACCTGTATTATTTTTATACCGAAAACAAAACAGCTGCTCAATTCTAAATAGATTATCTGGATAAAATAGTTATTAATCTTATATTTAGGTTACTTTTATTGATAATAAGCTTATTAGATATATTTGATATAATATCTATACTAAAACTGAGTCTCTCTCTCGTCCTTTTGCGTTCTTAGTTATTTCTGAAAATATTTAGTCAAATTTGTTACAAATTATTAAAATATTTCTTGACATTGCAGGGCCAGTAAACGATAAAATGATCTTCATCCGTAAATATTGTAGACAATGGTAAGGTTTGTTTTTTTTAAAATTTTATTAAACAGTAGGTTATTTTACATAAATTGATAATACACATTTGGAGAAAAAACGCTTATAAAGTATTCTCGCAAGCAAAAAATAACCAATAATTAACAACGATATTAATTCGTCAGATAAATCCGAACGACCGTTTGCCGTTTCGAAAAGAATAATAAGTATTTATACAGGCCACTTATTTTAGATATCCATTCGGCTTCTTTAAAGGGACATTGGCGAGGGACATTGGACACTGGACCATCAAAAACATTCACCGAGATCATTAGATTTGAGTGATTTAATTCGAAAATTCGCTCAAACAAAATCTATTCATCCCCATTGCTGTTCATCCGTCTATTCATTCGCATCAAAAGTATTCACCGAGATCGTTAGACCCGAGTGAGTCGATTCGAAACTTCGCTGAAACAAAATATATATGAGGAAAAAGTTATATTTGTTTAAATTTTACGATGACAATTTTCAAAACATTGAAAAAACTAGTCTTCAGATTTATTATCGAGTCAGTGCTATTCATCTTCGGAATAATGTATATAAAACTTTGTTTGTTGATTTGTTCCCCTTTTGCATATACAAATTTTCGAATTTACATTTATAAAACTGATTTTTTTTTTAGAGGGACCTTTGGCCTACGATATAGCCTTCGGTCTCACGATAATTGAGTCCGGTCCTGTATTCGAATACCGAAACATAAAAAAAATCAGATTAAGACCAAAAAAAAAAAAAAAACAAAAAAAATAGATCGCATAAATAGTCGAGAAAAAATTTTCGATGAGGCAATTATTTAACTTATGAATTTTTAAGGCATGCGCGATCTCGCGCGCAATTTTACGAAGAAGGTATCATTGTTTCGGTGACTTGTTTAGTATTAATAGAACGCTGACGGTCGTTTTCTGAAAGCGTGGGCGACCGGTTTTCAAAATTAAATCGTCAAATTTATTTGTTTGTAATTTCGTCCATTAAAAATAACTTTCGCTTGATGAATCAGCGCTGTTAAAAATATTCTGAACGCCAATTGAAATTATATTAAAGATAAGATTTGTTTTACTTTTATCATTTAAAATTAATCGTTAATATTGTTATCTTCTTGTTAGCTTCAGCTGTAGTTATTGATTTTTCTTTTAACAAAACCATGTTTAACAGATACAGTTTACATTGCGATTAAATACACCGGACTTGGTCAAAAATAGATTTCCATAATTTCCATATTATATACAAATAATCTATATGTAACATTCTTAGAACTCATTTCATTCATGCATAATAACAAATGCAATTCACAAATATGAAATTATAATAACTATATTGCACTATTAGAGAATTTTATAGTATAGAAAATTTTCTGTTTCTAAGATATTTATAATATTTTTTCATATAAATTATAATTAAATCTTTAGATTTCTTTCTCATGTACATTATGGCATTGCTCACTCACACGCACGCGCGCGCGCGCAATATGTCTATATAGTTTTAGAGAAAGTGGTCTTTTCTTTTGTCAAAAATCGAACATTTTTAACATTTTTTGAAAAATATATCATAACTTGTAAATCTAAAGTAATGGGCAAGACGTTGAAAATTATGAATCAGTTTTATTTAAACGCGCGATTGTGATATAATTATGAATAAAGCAGATCATGTTCAACATTGCCAAAAAGAAAAACGAAAATTAAAGGAAACAAGTGTGCGCTATATATATATATATATATATATATATATATATATATATATATATATATATACACGAAGCAGGTCGAAGCGCCCCTCATTTCCGCTCGTTTCGCGGTTCATATGCTATACACGCGATCCCCGCGAACGATCTCGATTTTTCGAATGTGTTCTTGAACGTCATGCGCGCGTCGGCGGCACATATATATATACATAAAACTCGTTTGTTTACTATAATTAAAACGCTCTCGACGACGCGCTTTTCCAAATCGAGCGCATCGCTGATTCACGCGCTCGCGCTGGCTAAACTTGAAAATCCACACGCACAAACACATTTGATTCGTTATGATGGTCCAGGTTGTATTCACAACTTTATTTGTCTTATATGGATTATTATAGGAGCTTATTATGCTATATATGTAGGCGAACTTTTCAAGGTTTGGAACAGTAGTATGGTCCGTTTCGAGAAAAAAAAATGAATGACAGTAGTGGCATGGATTTTTTGTCAAAAAAACAAAAAAAAAAAGAATAAAGAAAAAATATTATTTACAGATACTTCACGATAGACAGAACTATAATGTCGAATCAAAATAAAATTACAGTGTCATATTGTTATAAAGTTTCTGATTTATAGGTATGTCATTACAGGAATTCATTCGAACATTTATTTTTTTCATAATCTGCTAAAACTCGAGGAAAATATTGTTAAGCTCAATATGTAAGCTTTTTTTCTACCATTATAAGTATAATAAGTGTTAAAGGAGCACGGATTTGAAGGAAAAATTGCGAGAGAGAAAACAGCTGGATCGATTAAAACAATTAACCGTGCCAAACAAATTACGATTCCCGACAATTCCAGAACGGTCGCGTATATGAACCTCGCGGATAAAAGCACGCAACGTCAGCTAAAATGACATTCGCACTGGCATATACGTATATATATATATATTGCAAAGTACATACATTCTGCATTACACACATATACCTGTCAATGAAAACCGAAAGCGGCCGTCGAAACGTCTAGTTTTTTTTTTTTTTTTTTTTTTTTTTTTTTAATCAGTTTCTCGTACGTACGTACGCCTCGTCGCATCGATAGTACGCACACCTTGCGCCAATCTCTAATGTATAAAAAAAAAGAAAAAAAAAAGATCGAGAGATAATTAGCGCGAACGCGACAGAGGACGTAAAACCGCGGGCGCATTGTTAAGGGCGAATTAACAGTAGCCGGGGGCAGGGCCGCCCAGAAGCGTCTCGAAAGCGCGCGGGCGGGCGCTCGGTATCGTTCCCGCGAAAGGTATAAAGCCGGGCCGTCGGGATGCTGGCCCGGCAGTCGAGTTCGAAATCGAGCTACGCTCGCGATACAGAGCGCACGTGAGTTTTTAGCCAGTCGGGACCGACGTGGTTTTTCAGTTTCGCGCTTTTTCTTCTCGTCCCCTCGTTTTTCCATTCTCTTTTCGTTTCATTTTCTTCTTTTTTTTTTTTTTTTTTATTTTGCCTCTCGAATTACATCGTTATTAGGAGCAGACGGTGAATTTCGGCTGGTTTCGGCGGTGATTCTATATATGTAACACGTATAACTGACAAGGATTTTTTTTCCCTCGCGAAAGTGATAGATTAACGGAGTTTTGGAGTTCGTGTTCTGTACAGATATAATCTTGTGATCGGGGAATTTTTGAAGATCTGTTTGTCTAGGATTGATTAGTAGTGGCATTTTTTTGTGATAGTCAGATATTTTTGGTGATTCGGAGCAGTGTGGACGCTTTTCATTTTCCTATAATAGTTTGTTTGATTTTTACGCGTAATTGTCTCTTATTTATTTATTCGCCGTAATTAATTTATTGTATTCAGTCGATAAGTATAAACTATTGATTTTTTTAAAAATATTTTGTATATTTATATTTTATAATTGCCTTTTAATTTTTTAAATTAATTTATGACGTTTTATCTACGTAGTTTTCAATATATAATAAATTTATTGCAGAATACTGACCTAATAACTTAATCAATTTTGTTTTTGATTCAAGTTATATTATATTTCTATGCGTGAAAATTAGCGTTATGTGACGGTTATTGGAATATATATATATATATCGATAAAAAGTTTTTGGATATTTTTACTTTTATCCAATTAATGTTTTCATCGAAATAGTTTTAAAATTTTTATTCAAACCCTAACATTATAAATATTTAAATGCAATATACAATTAGCGAATAGAAATAAAAAATAATTAAATATAGGATAATGTAATTTTGATATTTTGGAACCAATAATAACGACGAAATTTTTATACCGCGTTATATAAAAAAAGTTTGCTCAAGACTATGCCAAGATTATTAGGAAATTTCTTCGGAGCCGACCAAATCTTCTGATTCTATTATGAATTTTGTTGAACAAAAACAAAAACGGAGAAAAATTCTCAATTTCACGTGTTAAATTATAATTAAATATCTTTTATAAATCGACTTCTGTAAAAATCTATATGCACACGAAATTAATATTCAATTATTTTATAATATTAAAGGCGCATAAATTACATTTTTTATATTGACTCTTTTATTATAATTATAAATTGAGTACAACGTTATACTTTTACAAGAATATTGGAGACCGCAATGTTATTATATAAATAAATTATTTGCTATCTTAAATTAACTATACATATGTATATATACCGTCTGCTCGACTCTTAAACGGATTTAATCGTTTTGTTTAATACATACATACATACATACATACATACACACACATACATGCATACATACATGCATGTATACATACATGCATGCATACATACATATATATATATATATATACTTATTATTATTTTAAGTATAAAACTTCATTTTGTAAAATTCTTTTGCACATTGTACACAAGCATAATTTAACTCTTCTTCGTTCCCGCTCGCTTTAAACTGCGTCTGATGCAGATAAAAAATATATAAGTTTGCCGCACACATAAAGTACATTAGCCCATAACCATCTCGTAAATTTCGCAGGACATCCTCGGAAGCTTCGCAAGCGCCAGCCCTCCTCCTCTCGCATTGCACAGCTCCGATCGGCAAGAAATGTCGCTGATCCCGACCTCCTTCCGCGACTGGTGGGACGACTTCGACCGGCCGAGCCGGCTCCTCGACCAGCACTTCGGCCTCGGCCTCACCCGCGACGAGCTCCTCAGCTCGTCGCGCGGCTACTACACGCGGCCCTGGCGCGGCGGCGGCGGCGGCGGCACCCTAGAGCAGCGGCTCGACGCCGGCCAGCCGGGCCTCGGCAGCGGCGTATCCAAGGTACAGCATGACCGCGACAAGTTCCAGGTGATCGTCGACGTGCAGCAGTTCGCGCCCCACGAGATCGCGGTGAAGACCGTCGACAATTCCATCATCGTCGAGGGCAGGCACGAGGAGAAGAAGGACGAGCACGGCTACATATCGCGTCAGTTCGCCAGGCGCTACGTCCTGCCGGAGGGCCACGACATCGGCAACGTGCACTCGAGCCTGTCGTCGGACGGCGTGCTGACGGTGACCGCGCCCGCCCTGGCGCTGCCCGCAGCGCCCGGCGAGAAGCTCATACCGATCAGGCAGACGTCGGCCCCGGCCGTCAAGGGCGTTTAGGCCGCCTGCGAGCATTGATTTTACACGAATGTGCGTGCGCGCTGTGTATGGATGAGGACGAGGATGCGAAGACCGCGCGTATACAATATACGTTGCGCGCGCCTTCCTGCTAATTATACATACATATATATATATAGAAACACGTTTCGTTCCTTTTCATTTCTCCCGCCCCCCCCGCCTCATTATTTTGAATGAATCGGACAGATCGACGAGTGTGTCCTAGATACGAAGTCTAAGAAGGAGAAAAAATATGTATTAGGATGCCTGCTCGGAGGATTGAATGATGCGTACGTCACGTCCTATAGGTAGACCTGTCGGGATTTGTTGTGAAGTTTATGCTCAAAATTTCATATAAATTTTGGATTTTTATACACAAATGACAAAAGACACGCGTGAAAATTCGATTTACTTCAGCGGTATTTATAAAGGTCGCATATCGTTACAGTTTAATGTATTAGTGTAATCTTCGATACCGTTGAACTATAGGTGTAAATGCTTAATGATAGTTAAGACTCTATTTATTATAATCACATCGGTCACAAATATTTATTGTTTTCTTTTTTTTTATAATAAAAACGTACATTTATAATTAATATATAATTTCCAATGTATAAAGAATTAAACAAATACATTCGATTAAAATTATATTATTCGGATAAAAAAAAGTTATACTGTTCTTATATACCAGCAAGGAATTTTCATTTGCAAGGGAAATATTAACGTATTTGATCTTGTTAACAATTTGATTTTCAAAATAAAAGATACAATTATTTATATTCGTAATATATTAAAGAGTTTTATTTTAATAATAATATTGATAATAATATTGACCATATATAGTATAAAACCCATTTCCTAGAATAACCAACAGTTCCTGCATTCCCTTTGTTTAATTCTTTCCAGACGGTAGGAATATAAGTATAATACATTTCTTTAATGAGTTTTAATAAAAGAATTAAAACACTTGATATTCGCATATCGTACATATATCAAATAAGTTGTTCTATACCTAACAGTATCATCATCGATGGTATGATATATTAATTTTTCAATAGAATTGTAGTTTTTATATTTTTTATTAAATAAGCAGTATAGAAAATCACTTTATTTCATTAAAATGAACTTCTAAATGGTTTTGGATAGCCAGCTTCATAAAGAAGATAGTGCTAAGTAAAAATTCAAATTTTCATACCATACTATGTTTTTAATAATTTATATATATATCAAGATGTGTGTATTAAAAACCTGCGATTTTTAGACTTAAAATTTTCATATATTTGTATCTATTTGTTACGTTATTTGTAAAATTTTAATTCTAATAATAGTTATGTTATAAAAACAAATAAGCCGTGAATAATATATTACTAAATGAAAAACTTGATTCAAATTCGTTCCAAGTCAGTTTAAATTATATCACGCCGAGCCTCGCTGAATTTCACAAAATTAGTATCAAAGAATAGTATATAAATTCTACAAATATAAATCATGAATGAGTCGGGCAAACGATAATAATGCGAGAAATTTTAAAATAATGAAAATTGCGCCAAATTCGATTTCGAAACGATCGGAGGTTATTTCCGTTATAGCCCGTTGCCACCGAAATAAACGCATCCTCTCCCTCCCTTTCTCACGGAAGAGGCCGACGGGAATTTCACGGCCGCCTCTCGAAAACTGAACGTTCGACATTGGAAAAATCCAGTATAATCTTGCGCTGTTCTTTGTCAAGATGATGCATTGATTAAACAGAAACAAACAAACAAAAAAATTGACCGTATTCGTCGATTCTTCGTGCCTCGACGTACCGACGAGGCCTCTTATCCCATAATATTGACGATATATTCGAGAAATCGATGTTGAGTCAACGACGCATAAATAGATGTCCTGCAAATAAGAACAGCGGAAGAGGACCAAAATCGAAACTTGAAATTCTTAATTGTTTCGTGCATTATAAAGAACAATAATAAGATTTTGTTCGCCGCACACGCATTAAGTATTTATGCAAATTTCATTGACGCGGAACACACGAAAATAAACATTTTTAATATGTATATTTATGTGTGTATGTATATATATATATATATATATATCAATGCGCTAATTAATTTCTATTTTCATCGCCTACCAGAAAGAATGTCTGAAAATAATACTTTATAAGATGTTAATTGATGTGGCAGTTGACATTGTAGAAATTGTATTAATTATAAGGCAGGCACAGTGTCTTATAGTTGTAATAGTCATTGAAATATAGTTGCTCAAATGTATAGGCTAAATGTACAATACTTTTGCCAACTTACAATTGGTAAAATACAGTAAAATGAAAATAATACTTGGCATGTAAGAAAGAAAAATAACATTGTTACTATGAATTGTACGTGATACTTGCTTTTTAAAAAAAAGATGAAACATCATTAAAATTAAAATAGGTTTAAAGAAGGATACGTTTCAACCTTATTCGATAATTCAATCTTTTTTATCAATACTTATTTCTCATTAAATTTTTAATTCCGATAATTTGCCTACTTTGAAATTGAAATTCATATTTATTATTATAAGTTTTTATTAAAAACTACTATAAAATTTTTTTTTTAAATAAATACGAAGATATTTTTTTATTTTAACTAAATCATTTCTTTAAATTCTCTTATTAACTACATAAATATTTATTTGAATTTCGTAATTTTTTTTTCTTCATTGTATATAATTTATGACGAGCTTCTTATCTTAATCCTTAATCAAAAGAGATCTTGTAGATTCGACAACTGATCGCGGGGAGCACCGAATCACGAGTTATTCGTTCTGCGATACAGCTATTTTAATTAATATTGTAATAGATATATTATATAAAAATAATCGATAGTAGAAAAATTTCACGATTAAATAAAGCATTATATTACTAAAAATATCATTCAATTACGAGTGTTTCGAAAATTTATTTTCTATTTAGTCCGTATTATTATTTTTACACGATCATTAGTATTAATCCTAACGCTGGCAAAAAAAAGAATTTTATTGTTACGCTATATATGTACAAGAAATTCAATTCATAAAATATAATTTGTAGTTAGTTTACTATTATTATTATATATTTAGCAAAGAATTATTATTTTTAGCATCTCTGCTGAATGTAATTTCAAAATAAGATCTTTACCATGGACTGAAAACAAAAATGCAAAAGAATCGGCGAAACAATTAAACGATCTAAAAATAGCGCACACGTAATCCCAATCGAACCTTCCCTATATATATATATATAAAGAGCAATTTGATTACACAACCTTGCGAAGGAAGTCGAATGCTCATATAGCGGCCTTTTTAAAATTCTGGTTTTCTTCGTTGGAATGATTTGCGTGGGCGTGGGTGTCGCCGTGGGTTTTTATGCCAAAAAAAAACAAAGAAAAAAAACTGACGCGACTGACGGGCATGTGAGTCTACGCTCTAGCGGCGGCAAAGAGAAATGATTACAACGTATATTATTTTCATTGGATGTATATATAAGATGACGAAACTGCTCGCTTCCAAAACGGAGTATTTTCAAGTGTTATTAAATAGAAGACATCGGCTTGATTTAAAGAAATAATAAAATAAAAACTTTTGGAATATTATTTTATTTTTTATTACATAAATTAATTATAATAATGCCGTTAATTCTAATAGATTCTAATATATATATATATATATATATATATATATATATATATATATATATATATCACACGTTTTTTTAGAATTCTTCCTACAATTTCGATTACAGGGGTATGAATCAATCTAAGACACGATCATATGAGAACGCGAAAGAGAGACAATATATTATTGTAATATAATTATTATATTAAATATATTACATTTAATGTGAATTAAATATTATAATATTAGCTACGTATGTCCTAAGATCCTTGAAGTTCCACATGCTCGATTATAGACAAGGATAAAAAGGGCACTGGACTTGAAGTTTGACGACGATTTGAAATTGGTACTTTAGCGCTGTTGGTAGTGCGTATCATTTGTCCATATATACTACTGCTATACATATATATATATATATACTGCTGCTCCCTGCTCTGTAGACAACACGCTATACGCCAACCGCCGTTAAGTAGACAAACAAGTGGCAGTTCTCTCTTTCTAAATTATAATACAATGATCCACCATCATCGTCTGATAGTGGGTGCGGGGCTGGTCCTGATGATGCTGGATTGTTGATAAAAGTACACAACGCATAAGTCCATGCGCACAACGATGCTCTAGCCCGGTTTCAACTAACCTGCTTTAAAACAAGAAATTTTCCTTTCCAATATTATTATTAGTAAAGAAAAAAAGTGGATCTTTGTAAATAAGGATAGAAAAGTAAGATTATTACGGATAGTGGGAGTAGCGGTACACGTGGAAACATGATGTTCAGAGTTGGGAACTGTTGTCAGAAGTAAGTATTGTAAAAATAATGTACATATTTTCAACATATTTAATGGATATAATTGTTTGTAAACAATGAATTCAATTTTTTGAAATTATAATTAATTCTTATGCTTTCCAATAGGTTTTTTTAGCATATATGCTTAGCATGTTATACGAAATAAATTATATTTTCATAAAGATTAAAAAGGCTGTAAGTTTGTGATATACTGTATTTCATAAATATTAGATTTGTGCAGAATCCTTTAAATATTCATGCAACATTGATAAGACTGACGCTGATCGTCTTATTTTTTAACAAGAAAACTAGATATTTATTTATTGAAGAATTTGGTAAATATATATTACTTATAATTTGTTTTCCATTTACGTAATTCCCTCCTTCATTCAAACTATAATCGATTTATTAGTACTTGTTTATGTTTTAGAAGTTTCTACTAGTTAATTTCAAGTTTACTAACCATGATTCGTAGAAGAAACATTAATCTTAAGAGTGTAAAACAGTTTGATGCATTTCCAAAAATACCAAACGATTATAGAACAAATTCTGCAGTTGGTGGAACATGTAGGTTAAATAACATTACTGTTGATTTTGAAGATATTTTTAAATTGTAGATATTATAGATTATGAATAATATTCACCATATACAATACTTTTATACAGCATTTCATAAATATTTATAATTATAATCTAAATAAACATTAGTATAAATATAATTTTGAAAATACATTGTTACTTGATACGTACTGGTGATGGTTTGTTATATATGAATTATTATTGTTGTTTCAGTTTCCTTGCTCAGTGTTTGTATAATAATTTATCTCATATATGCGGAGACGTTATACTTCTTTGATAGTAGATTGCAATTTAAATTTGAGCCAGACATAGATTATGATAGTCAGTTGCAGGTGACTGTTGACTTAACAGTAGCTATGCGTTGCAATCAAATTGGAGCAGATGTTTTAGATTCTACAAATCAAAATTTAATGACAATGGATACTTTACACGAAGAAGATACTTGGTGGGAATTATCACCTGATCAGCGGGCTCACTTTGAAGCTTTGAAACATGTGAATTCCTATTTCAGAGAGGAGTATCATGCTATTCATGAGTTGTTCTGGAAATCTAATCATATATCACTTTCTAGTAGTGAAATGCCAAAGAGGTAAGGATTAACAAATGCACGAGATCTTTTATTTATATTACTTATCAATCAAATAATGATGGTATTTAATTCAAATTTCCTTAAATGTTCTGAAACTTATAAATTAAAATATTATAGTTCATATTCAATTACATTCAGTCAAATTAATAAATTATTTTGCAGAACTCAAGAACCTAGTTATCCACCTAATGCATGCCGAATTTTTGGTACATTAAATATAAATAAAGTTGCTGGAAATTTTCACATAACTTTTGGTAGATCACTATCTCTTCCACGAGGGCATGTTCATGTTTCTCCGTTTATGTCCGATAATAACTACAACTTTAGTCATAGAATAAATCGCTTTTCTTTTGGAAAGCCTAGTCCAGGAATCATTCATCCACTGGAGGGTGATGAAAAAGTTACCAATGAGAGTAAGCTACTTTAAAATTCTATTACAAAACTATCAATTTACAAATAAAAAAATAATTGCTAATCTTTATTTTTCTTTAGATATGATGCTATTCCAATATTTTATTGAAATTGTCTCTACCGATATCGATATGCTGTTGCATAAGTCAAAGACATATCAGTATAGCGTTAAAGAACATTCAAGACCTGTAGACCATGATAAAGGTTCACATGGGGTTCCTGGAATATATTTTAAGTATGATACCAGTGCATTAAAAATTCGAGTTGTTCAAGAACGAGATTCTATTGGACAATTTCTTGTAAAACTATGTGCATCAGTTGGTTGCATTTTTGTTACTAATGGTAAGCTTTTTTATATTCTATTTAATATTACACATTCACATGGTTAACTTTATTGCCAAATAAATTAAACTGTTTGTATAATATAATAAATATTAATAATATAATAAATTAAAATTCTAAATTAATTTATTTTCGAATATAATATATTAATATTGGATAAAAATATTATTTATAAAATTTTATAAATACATACCATATTATATTTAAAGTTTTATAGTCGAAGCTGCTATTTATGTTTATCAGACTTATAATGATTTTTTTAATAGAAAAAATTCCTACATCATACTTTCTCTAAGAAGCTGCTTTTTATTTTTAAAAATAAATTTAAATTATTTAAAGTTTAAGATCCGTTTTAACGTATTCTACGATGTTAATTCTTATTTAAAATTATATATATATATATATATATATATATATATATATATATATATTTATTTTAAGATTGCAATAATTTATATATGTATTTTTTAGGCTTACTAAATAATATAGTACAAAAATTGTGGTATATATTCTGCTGTAAATTTATGAATCAAAACAACGAAGGAAAGGGTGAAAAAGTAATAAATAATAAAAAAAGTTTAGTAAAACCAGTAAATTTATTAAATGTACAGACACCAGTGAGTATGGATAATGTTGATCTTCTAGCAAATCCTAAGTAGTTTATAAAAAAAAAAAAATAAACTATTTTAATACAGTATTTTTTAAGCATTAAGTGTAAAATTAAAGAACTTCAATTTCACTGTAAGAAATTTGTAATAATCATGCAACAGCCATTTTGTTGGTGCTTCCTATTAATGTTTAGATTTTATATTCTGTATAAAATGTTCATTTCCAATTGTTGTCGTACAAATGTATTTAAAGAGTGCTATAGAAAAAATGATCGTTAAAAGTAATGTATAAAGTTTTTTGATTATAAGTCAAATGTAAAAAGAAAAATTGAATATGTGAATACTATCTGCTTAATATATTTAGTGCCAAAATTACTCAAAGACTTGTTAAAAATTTTATTTATTTATTACTATTAAAGGTTAAAAAAAAAAATTAATTTGCGTTTCAATTAAAACTATAATTTATAATTCTATTGTAAGCTTTGGAAAATGGGAGTGGCGTAAAGAATATCTCGAATTCATTTTTATGTCCATAATATATATTTTACATTATTCTGTGATTGTACAAGTTACAAACATTAAGGCAATGATAAGCTGTACTTTTGTAGATCAAAAACTGCAAAACAGATTATATAATGATTCCATTATAACATTGAATTTAAATATTGTGCATTTTTTACGTTCCATTGAGACAGTAATTCTTGTATACATATATCCTGAAATCGTTAATATGCCAAACAAAAGAAAGATATGAGTACACGGCTTATCAAATTAAATGTCAACGGCACACTGCCTTATAATATTTCACAGAAGTCGTTATAGCAAAAAATATGTATAAGCGTATTTTACAAGATTATACAAATTGGTTCGACATTACACAAGTCCGCAAGTAAAAATCTAGGAATAAGAGAATATGATTCTCTTGCACCTTCCGAAGAAAATAATAGAAGAAAAAAGAGTACTTATTGACATGCAGTAAAATGAATTCTTCTAATGCACACAAATAAGTTAATTATGCAGAAAAAATGTCCCGCCTCTATTGTATCTTATGTGATGAATTAGATTTTTTACGATTGGTACAATTTTCGTAAATGTCACATTACTCAAACAATCGATTTGTATAAGTATCGAAGAAGACTAAGTTTATCGTAACAAATCTCATTCTTAGCGAAAACTTCTGTATAATATTAAAATTTTGTTTTCTTAACATCGAGTTTAATAAGTGTTTGTTGCACTCGCTTTAAAGATCATAATGGACGCAATGAATTTAAGGCTTTCTTAATCCATTATTCGCGATGTTTCTCTGGTCTTTAGCATAATAGTACTGTAAAATGCTAGACCACTTTAATACGCTACGTGACCCCTTGAAAATGTTTTTTCTTTTGAAGATTTTTATTCTTCTTTATGAAAATTAGAATAAATTCATATGGATTAATTGGAAAGCAATCAATGGAAAACTTTTTTCCGGTACAATATAAATTGATGTGGATTGCATTTTTTTTCCCTTAAACAATTTTTTAAAAATATCTTTTGAAGAAAAAAAAACAAAACAAAACATTTTCAGCCGGTCAGTCTTCCAAATAAATCCTAAAAGTTATTAATACAATAATTAATATAACGAATGCCGCGCTTAGCATCAACGAGCTCCTTTCTCACTTATTCACATTTTTGTTACATACACTCGTCCTGGACACAGTCTCGCAATTACAATTAAAAATATAATAGGTATGTATATCTTAGGTAACGTATGCCATAATAATCTATTTGTCTAATCATTTTTGTCTCTCAAAGAATTTGTATAGCGATAATTCTACATTTATAGTTTTCGAAAAAAAATAACAAATTTTTCTCTACGTCGCGTTTCTCATTTGCTCGTCGCTCAAACTCTTCTAAAACTTTCCATTACAACTATACACATGTCGCATAGCGTTTTAAATATAACGGCACTTCTTTTAATTTTTTGCTTAAATAACAAACTTTCATAATTGATTCAATAACGCTACTTATACGATGTAATAAAAATGTCCTGCCTACACATCAGCTGCAAAAATATTGTACAGATATTATGAGAATAAGAAGACGCGCTAAAACTAATTTTTTTTTCTTTTTTTTGTATAAAGAAGGAAGATAAAACATTTTAAGCATCCGAGCAATTTTTAAAACATTTCTAATTCGAGCTTGATTATGCAATTATTATTATTAATAATATTATTATTATGATACATTAAGAGCGCTTAGATTGAACTTGAAAAAGTTTTTAACTTTTCAAAATAAGTTAAAAGTAAGTGTGAAGTTTTTTCTCGCTTAAGGGCAGCTGTTAAGGTTAATTTTTACCGATCGAGCAAAAAGTCCTTTCTATCGAGTAATATCCAACAATAAATATTACAAATTTTAGTTAATAATGACCTTTACTTAAGTCTACTTTATATTGTGGCAAAATTTTAAGTAAATTCATCAGACGATATCGAAATGAGAGAGATTTCGAAATTACACGACCAAAAAAATTGTAAATAAAATTTTCAAAATGTTTTCATTTCTCCGTCGTTTGACGGATTGACTTCAAACTTTATAGAAATAGAAACTACATTTAAATAGCGGAGAAGCTTAAATACGATTTTCAATAATTCAATGTTTCCATGTAAATTTGTATAAAATAGATTATTTTAGAGCGATCGGTAAAATTCGATTTCGATAGCTCCCATAACAACACAATGATAAAGAAACAGAGAAGGAATTGCAAGGTGGATAGGTTTCCGGTACGTTTCATCAGGTAATCTAGAAAATTAACGACGCGACCATCCGCCTTTTATACGACATCGAACACAATGTTTTACTTTTTTTTCCTCACTTCTTTTAGTCCAAGCTGCATACAAAAATAAATTATCAGTGTGTCGATCGTATTTTTATATTAATCCGACTTTTTATGACTTATATATTCATTTACAGAATTACACATTTGAATACTTTGCTGCGGAGCTATGTTAATATATTTTTCTTCGTTTACGTGTGTTTGTGTATAATGGTCTATAAGTGCATCCTCCCGTTATATTATTTCTTATTAATCGATCTGCATATAAATTATTTAAAATATATAATATATTTATATATTTATATATATAGAATATCTCTTATACATCTTATATTCGTATAATTTCATTTTACTGAAATGCTCATCGTTCCCTTATACATCTCGTTCTTATAATAAACCTCCGGTTAATTATTAACAGATACGTGATTTAAAAAAAAAATGGCACACCAAGGAGACTCGTGACGTTTTTTCTTTTTTCTTTCTTTCATTTCATTTGTTTTTTTTTTTTTTCTGTTGAAATACAGGCGACTCGGCGAAATAGTCGCTTACAGAGCTTTCGGCACGGCCAGTGTTGGTTAATTAAAAATCTGGAAATTCGCACGGGGCGGCACGTTATTGCGCACGCGTAACCATCTCGAGCCATCGCATGATCTAATGATATTTATAAGATCCTATAAATAATTACATGCCATGCCGCGGATGGTTACGCGCCATAATATCGTACCGCGTCGTCTATGCGCTTCCGCGGCTATAATCGCGTCCATTTTTCCGGCTGCAGAGCTCCTGAGATTGTGATGTCGCGAGTTTCGGATTTTCCCGTTTAATTTCCTGCACTATATAATGTGTATGCCGCCTTCTTTTTTGTACTTTGCACCGCCAGGCTGGAAGATTTAATAAATCGGGAGTGAAAAAAAATTTTGAATTCAAAGGCACCTCAGTGGCAATAAATCTCTGTGTGTATGTTTGTGTGTGGACAATGGACGCGTCTGAACCACCCGTGGAAGTTTCTGTATATATATATATATATAGCTTTGCGGTAAACAAAAGCTTTGACTTGGAGATTTGTAACAAAAAAAAAATCGCTGGCACCTATAGATTCGGCTGTAAGCTCTGGACAATGCAA
Source organism: Sycobia sp. Sy_11 (assembly GCA_018907035.1). NCBI lineage: Eukaryota > Metazoa > Arthropoda > Insecta > Hymenoptera > Epichrysomallidae > Sycobia > Sycobia sp. Sy_11. Next base: position 475,840 of record JACCIC010000240.1, on the reverse strand, counting down.
GTACTCTATAGATATATATATATAGAGAGAGAGAAAGAGAGAGAGAAAGAAAAAAAGATCGTTCGTGCTCGTTACGTAGCAAGGAGAAAAACGCGAAGGAGAGAGCTTGCGTGCTTTCGCGCACTCGTTACACAAGTACGCATGAAACTCGACAATTGCTATCCGATAAGACGTACCGGTCGCATCGCTAGTCGACGGACGCCTGCGCATATGCTTCCATAGATGAAAGAGAGCTCATGCCTTTCTGTTCAGCTCGTCTTTGGCTCTATGAGTAAAATACAGCTTTTTCTCTTCGTCGGTCTTTCGTTGGTTTCCGTTGCCTCGAAGCGTCTCCCCCCTCCCGATTTTCATTCGGCACCCTGTTACATTGTACAGAAAAAGCCCTCTCCCCTCCCCCGGAAAGACGTTTCAGCTTCGGCGATTTATTTTCATCCTTCTTTCTTCCTTGTTATTAGAATGCGCTGCGATGTCCGATGCATCACGAAGTCTACTGGTGAACGCTTTGGCTGAAAATTATGTACCTGCGAAAGCAATGTATTTTTGTTAACATCAATTATAGCCTAGATAATAAGCATAGTTCTAATTCGTTAGTTACGTTACATTGCTCATATTTACGAAGAACGTCTAGGACTATTATATAATACTGATAATAGAACAATTTTACCCTACACATTAAATCTAAGAAAACGTATCAAAATATAGATCAGAATTGCTTTAGATAAAAAATCACATGGCTAAACTTTGCTCGGACTTTGCTAGATTTTACCGAACTTTATTTGAACGTGGCAGGCTTCATTATTATGGTTAAATGTTGCAAAAACTTTATTAAATATCTCAATTTCCTATATTCATTAATTCTTAGCAATGTTTGGAAAAGTTTGGTAACATTTTGATAGAAATTCATTTCCACGCTAGGCTATATGAGGTGTGTTCAAAAAGCAACAAGAATGTTTAAATTTCGCGGGTTTGAAGAGTTCACGTGTATAAATTTTTTTTTATTATGTTGGTACGCATGTCCCTGAAGTACGATAAAATCTTCAGCAATACTCATTGCTTACGTTTTGAATGGCAGCCGCTAAAGTGTTTTTTTGAGCTCGGCGATTTTTGTTTGTCGAGCCTATTTCGGTTTTGGCGATCCAGCATGCTTCCACTGGGACGATTGAGCCTAAGTTTCGATACCATATCCGTAAACCCATTGCCCGTCACCTGTTATAACACGTTTTAGTAGTTCTGCATCCTGATTAACTTCATTTAGCGACTTCTGAGAAACTTGTCCTGAGCAACGCTGTTTTTGTTCGAAATTCAACAATTTTGGAACAAATTTTGCTGCCACACATTTCACATCCAAAACATCCGAAAAAATTCCATGGCATGAACCAACTGATATGCCAACATCATCAGTGACTTCTCTGATTGTGATTCGGCGATGGTTCATAACCATTTCTTTCACTTTTTTTTCACATTTTCATCGGTTGTTGATGTGCTTGGGCGTCGGGTATATGTCCGAGTCGTTCGTCATCTTCAACATTTTCGCGGCCATCTTGGAAACGCTTATACCACTCGTAAATCGTTGCTTTACTCATAGCAGACCATATGCCTTTGTTAACATTTTGTAAATTTCACTACACTTTATTTCATTTTTTACGCAAAATTAAATACAAATTCTTTGCTCTATTTTTTTTCATAAACGAAAATCGCCGAGCTCAAAAAACACGTCTAACGGCTAAACACGTTTAGCGGCTGCCACTTAAAAAGTAAGCAATGAATATTGCTGAAAATGTTATCATACTTCAGGGGCATGCGTACTAACATAATAAAAAAAAAATTTTTTATACAGGTGAACTTTCCAAACCCGCGAAATTTAAAAATTCTCGTTACATACTTTGTATATATCATATAACTTATATGATATATACAAAGCATCGCTTCATCGCAACAAATGCATCGTTTCAACCAAGACAAAACGCGTCAAAACGTATCTAAACTTATATCACAAGTATTATGAAAAATATTGATTTTAAGTAAATGTATGAAAATGTAACAAAATTGTAAAAAAGGAATACTAAACTATTTTAGAATCTGCTCAAAATTACACATTTATTTATACCTCAAAACAGTTTACTATTTTTCATCTTTCGATGTTTCATTTATCATAATATACACATTGATACGTTTCAAACTTGGCAGAAGTGCACTATTAAAAAAATTATAGATAAACGTAAAGTACTTTACCTATGTCGAGTTAAAGAAACTGACGAATTAAAGATTCAAATAGGTGAGCGGTAATAAGAAAAGCAGCAACGCCATCAAACTGATTTTTGGGCTTATCGCCGATCCCCTCACTGTAAAATTGTTCGTAAATGTAAAATGTAATTCTTACATATAACTTATGGAATAAATTTTTTTTTTGTTTTTTAAGAAAAATTATTGCAAACTTACAACTTTCCGCTTCAGTGTCCACCTTGTACTCTGCGAAAAAAGAAGGGGGAAACGTCAATAATTAATAATAATACACATTGGTGACAATTATCGAGCAAACGAAAAAAAGCAATCTTATACGAAGTTCACTCACCTCCGTCGAATTTCTTAACGTCCGAGTAGGGTCCCCAGACGCTGAGGGGGTCACCGTTGAAGTGTTCCTCGTCGTTGCGCGCCCTCAGTATTGCCTCGTGCTTGCCCGCCTCGATTCCCGTAATGCTGCCCTCGATCACGTGCTCCTTGCCGTTGGAGCTCACCACCTTTACGTTCTCGCTTCGCTGCCAGTCTCTGTCGTTGTCCTTGCGGTACTTCAGCTGATCGGTGAAAGAAGATGCACGAGGTTTAGTGGTAGATAATTATTGTTAATACACGAATTAAACATATGGATTCACCAGTTCACATAACTGTTACGATCTTCTATTTCGAAATCGCTATTTGCTTTTTCAATTATTTGAGGACGCGGTTGATATAATTAAAGCTCGATTTCAGGTTTGTGTGTTAGATAATTATCTCGATTGTGAAAAGGAAAAAAAATGTCTATCTATTGTAATCATATTATCACTAAAATGACTTTTTTTGATCAACAATCCCGTATTTATTACTCTAAACTTCCATTCGGTTTTATGTTGCACTTAAGAGTTGCCTTAATGGGATGACAACTATTCTCCCACTATTAAATTGTATTTTAGATTTCCAGTTAAAAAATTCAATTCCAATTCAATGCAGCTATTTTATATAGTTATAATATAACCAGAATCCAGTGGAAAAATTATATATTTATTCGATTAAATTCTTTTACCTAGAAATCCAGAAAAATATCCATGAAATGTCAAGAACACTTTGATTCACAAGCAACAGAACGGAAGGATTATGATTTTCATTGAATTTCTATTCGAATCCAGCTGGATTGATTTGGATTACATTTTTAATAGGTATGCTGTGGGTGTAGCATTAAGTTTTCTTTTTCAACGAAAATGATATATTTTAATATTATAGCTAATTTTAATTATATATGTTCATTCTTGTTTGTTTTAAATTTTTGAGTAAATTCGTCAGACATGCAGGAGATTAAAACATTTTGAAAGTTTTATTTTATAATTTTTGATTGTGCATTTTCTAAAACATTTTCACGATGTTTTAAGGAATTTACTTAAAACTTTGCAATAACGTAAGATAGACGTATATAAAGTTTACGATCGACTGAAATTTACAGTAATTTAATGTTTACATATAGTATTACTTAAAATATTATACTTTTTGCTCGATCGGTAAAAAAACTACTTTGACAGCCCCTTAGCAATATTTATTCTTCGATTATATAAACACAACCAGTAGTAATAAGGGCATCTTAATAGCGTTTATTAGTTTAATACCAAGAATAAAAATCCGTTCGCGCATATTTATAATAGTCCGTGCATCTTTATATATATATATATATATATATATATATATATATATATATATATATATATATATATACATATATATGAATAAATATAATGCGCACAAATATATAATAAATGTTATCCTCACCTCGGCCTCGACGATGGGCTTGTAACTATTGACGCGCCACTGGAACACGATTGAGTCGTCGACCGGTGCGCCCTTCTTGAACAGCGGCTGATCCGGAGTGTCGCGCAGCTGTATCTGGGGCCCGGTCGCCTTCGCCCAGGTCGTTCCAGGCCTTGCAGGAGTAAACGCCGAGATCCGACTTCTGGGTGTTCTTGATGGTCAGTACGTGATGGCTCCTCTGTTGATCGCTCTTGGCCAGATGGGCGTCGTCGATCTTGAGCTTGTGCAGGGAATTGTCGGCGGAGCTGCCGTGCTTGAACCAGTGGATCTTGCGCACCGGCGGATGGGAGTGGACGACGCAGGTGATGTTCGTGTCGGCGCCGACGCCGGTGTAGTAGATCGAGTGCTCGCGCAGACGCTCGCCCACGCGCTCCTTCTCGTACTCGATTTGCGGTACGTCTGTCGAGGATGGGGTCGACGTTATTATATTGTACTTTAACTCATTAACTAATATACTTTTTTTTATGTTTCAATGTTTAAGATTAATGAAGATGCATAAATTAATCTGCAAATATTAAATACATACTGACTGACGATAAAAATAAGAGAGCGCGAAGAAATTTTTATTTAATTCATAATTTTTTTTTTATTAATTAGCATCAGTCATATAGCTAATGGGAGGGCAAGTTTGATAGAAACTTACGTTTAACTTTTAACTCGATGTGTTTCGTTATCGGAGTTCGAAGTCCAGTATCGACTAGGCACTGGTAATCACCTGCCAAATGTCTGTTTGCATTGTTAATTTGGAGATAGATGGCACCATTATTGGTATTGTTAGACTTGAGCCTTTGACCCTGGAATAAATCAATATATTAACACCTTAGAGTGACTCCAGTTATTTGTGTGTAATATACAAATGTGTTAGTGGATAATCAATTAGCAAATAAAAACAATAAAATGAAGAAGACTTCTAAATTCTTTGTGAAAATTGTGCTGAAAAGTTGTCTGGAACTCTTGGAAGAAGAATGGTTATGGGATCCCGATCAGAAGTTCTTACGATTATATCAGAATTAACGTATAGTTTTGAATTCAATCAAGATCTTCGAATACATGGGCATCGAACACATTTTATCATTCACATTCGCAGATACTAAGATATTTAAAGTCGAACGGATCCATCAATTTGTAGTGCGGTGATTATAGGATCCATGAAGAACAGATAAATACTACGAGTCGGAAAAAGGTCAGACGTATATGCATGAAAGAAGACTCACCCCTCTCGACCACATCATGGTCTTGATGAAGTGTAGATTACCGGTCGCCTCGCAGCCAAGAGTGATGTTGCTGCCCTCGTCGATGTCGAGCTTCTCGTGGGGCAGAACCCGGACGATCAGGTCGCTCGGCGAGACTATCAGCTGGTGTACGACCGTTTTCTGGATGCCGCCGCTTGCCAAGCAGGTGTACGCGATGGAGCTGTCGTTCAGCCTCGCGCCGCGTATGAGGAGGGAATTGTTGTGCAGGAACTCGATGCGCTCGTCCTTGATCAGTTTGGTGCCGATTCCGATTATCATTATCCCATCGCGCGACCAGCTCACCGCCTCGCCAACTGTGCGAAATCAAGCCGGAAAGTGGAATAAATGAATTGTCTCGATTGCGTGTGTATAGGTATATATAATAAATTGTTCGTATATGCTTAATTTCAAGTCGGATATTGTGATAGAGGACCTTAGTGATAATAATAATGATGCTTAAACCAATATCTTTTAATAATAATACTGAAATTGTTATTTGATGAATTGCACAAGACAATTTATAAGCTTTTAATTACGGTGGTGAACACAAACAAGGACAGTCTGACTGTCATTATTTTAGCAAATATATTATATTATAAAGACTGTAAGACCGATAAAAATATTTATTAATTTAATTTAGAACAGTTGACATAAGTACAATTTTAAACTTGAAATTTCATTTATTTGTCAAGGTCTCGCTCATTTCCAGGAAAGCCTTATGGTCCACATAGAAACTATAAATACATTGTTTTAATAGAAATGTATAAATTTAAAAACAATCTTTCTATATTATTGATATAATATCGAATTTATATGAATTTAATAATTTCTAATATTTTCAATAAATTTTTCTTATCTTGAACAACAATTCTTAAACAAATTTTTTAAATACATGTTTCAGATTGACGACTAAGCTCTTATAGATACAAATCATTAATATATAAACTTGGATTAGCATTAACAGACTAGTTAATGCGTATCTGTCAATATAATCTTGGAACGTTGGACAACTAAATGAAATATAGAATTTGTAAATCTTCTTGTCCGATCCATCAAATCATTAACAATCTTAGTTATCTTCGTTATACCCATCAGATGAATTTACAATTAGAACGGCGGGCATTCGGCTTTATTTTTTAAACGACCTGTTTTTTGTTTTTACAAAAAATTAATTATAAACACACACACACACACAGCATTTACCTGCATTTTTCACCTCGCACGGCAAGAGAACGTCCTCGCCGGCCGCGACGCGAATGACTTGCGGTTGGGTCAGCAGCTCGACCGGCGCGGCGTTCGACTCGCCTTCGTCGTAATCATCATCCTCCTCCTCCTCCTTCGCGTCCACATCGCCGTCGTCCTCGGGATAGTTGTCCTCGTCGGGACCCTTATCCGCTGGTTTGCTCGACACTGGAGAAGAAATTGTAATGACGTTAAATAGGTGAAAAATTTAAGACTGTAAAAGTATATAATTTGATAATGTTTTTTTTTTTTTTTAATTATTAATTTTAGAAACTGAACGAATAGATACTGTATGAATAGATAATATGCCTTGTAGCTAGTTATAAAGCATAAAATCTCTTGCGCTATCTACTAAACTATTGTTTTTTTTTTTTTTTTTGTGAAAAACTCATAGTTTTGAAGAGAATGAATGTGCATCAATTTTATGCTCCAATATCTTTACAAGATGTCTTCTTTCATGGCATCTCTGCAAAAACATATAATTTATGAAAGAATCTATAAATAAGCACAATATTAACGTTTAAAATATAAATTTAAAATATAGCTCGAGTAAAAATTGGAAAATTAACGTTAACAATATTTATAATTTGAAGACTAGCTTAGTTGGGACTAGAGTAGAGTTAAATAACGTTAATTTTTCAATTTTACCTGAAGTTATGTATTAAATTTATATCGTATACGTTGCTATTGTACATATTTACCGATTATTTAATTAATTACACACACATGCAAATATATATATATATATATATATATATATATATATATATATCTGCATTGGTATCACACGAGGCATTAGTCGATGTAGAAAATCTCGTGCAGAAAATTTGTTAGAAAAAACGGACAGCCTACATTGTATATGATAGATAAAACTTCACTTTTCGAAAAGAGCCGACGAATTTTGGATACTGGACAGAGAAACCGAGCACAGTGATAAACTTACGTACGTATGCTATAGCTACATCTTAAATTGATATTGCCTCTTTTTTAGTTTTTTATCATCTCCGTTAGACCGTTATTGTGTCGAATATTATTGTCTTCTTTTCGATGTTGATATTTGTTTTCTTTGGGCTTCCTTTGATTTTTCATCGCCTGAACATTCAAGTATCGGACACGAAAAAAAAAAATTGATAACTGAAAGCTTAAGACTTGTGGCTTAAACGTCTCTCATTGTTTTACGATCCTTTATATGTCATAACTTCATCATTGAAATGTATCTTAATTTAAGGCGTTCTCATTTCTTATTATATGTATAACAATTTATTATTTTAAATAAATATTATGTGAATCATTTTCTACAAATATATCTATGTATTAATTTTGTAAAAAAACTCATAGAGTATCCTGTTAAAGTAGATGTGTAGGTACTTAAATCGTATATTTCAAATGCGATTTCTTTCGATTTGTAAGCTTTAAAAATTAATTTTGACGAAGCTTGGTAGCCAAAAAATATTTTAGAATTTAGAATTTACTAATATGTATATATGTATGTATTTATTTATGTAGATATCTATAAATAAAGCGCGGAGAGGCTAGTGGAGCATTTGCAATCTTTTTTTATCTTTCGCATGCAAATTATGTGTATATATGCATATATATATATATATATATATATATATATATATATATATATACAGGCTGACAATGAGAGCACGTATATCATGATAAACATTCGGTTACAGACGCATTGTATTAAAGCACCGCATGAGCGCGATACAACATTATCCAATATATTCATGATGTACGACAAAAGTTTGTTTGAATAAAAAGAAAAAAGAAAAAAAATTGAATAAATCAGGCCTGATTTGCAATTACCGCAACACATTATAATAAAAGCGCGCTATAGTATATTTTCAAAAACTACGCGCGCAGGCACATTGCATCTTTCACGGATTGAATGAGGCACGCGCATACATCTACGCAGAAAGACGCCTTGAATAGAAAATCTCGCGTTCTCTCGAATTTCGCGTACGAGTAGTGTAAACGGAAAGGAGTAGGAAAAAAAAAACAACAAAATAATCTCGCTTATCGTTACCTTTCAATCGAGCCCGCACTCTTTCCGCCTCTTATTATATACGTCCGCCCGAAGCCATTCTATTTCCAATATCCTCCATTGTCGATTCCCCTTGACAATGCTTCTTTTCATTTTACTATATATACATATGTATATATATATATATATATATATATATATATATATATATATATATATATGTATACACGTCGTCGTGTTACTCCTATACCCGCGCGCCTCTCTTTGTCTCCACCATGCGGATCGCGGTATATATCCTCGGAGGTCTATGAACCCGCGTCTAGGCAACGAAACGAGGAGAACGCGTAAAATGTCTCTCTCTCTCTCTCTTTCTCTCCCTCACTCTCTCTCTCTCTTTTTCTTTTCCTCTCTGTGTCCTTATCTATAGTTCTCTTTCTCTCTTGAAATTCCACGCCGTGAGCGCGCGCAGATCTTTAAAGTTGAAATTAGATTTGTGTACCGCACGCGCTCGATTTCGGCGCAAGCCCTCTTATACCTCCCAAAAATACACTCGTCAGTGTCGGTAAGCCAGAGAGTGAGAGAGGGAGGGAGAGAGCGAGAGAGAGAGAGAGAATGGTTGTGGTAGGAACCCCTCGCTCGATCATCGCTTCCGCCAGTTCGGTCAACCCTTTTGATGATTTCATGTATATTATAGATACTAAACTCATTTTATTTTTGCATCAGTTTGACAGACAAGCAATCGAACGATGTTATGATAATTTTACGCAGGTCAATCGTGAGGCGGCCGTTTTATATTGCCGATTCGAAGTTCATTCATTTTACTTTCGTAAATATTTTCTATTCTTTTTTCTCTTTTCATATACGATTTATTGAAATGAAGTTTCACAGAGTATAATCAATAGCTATATTGTTCTGTAATACATATGATTGTTTCTAATTTCTTGAACAAACATGAACATTTTATCTTTCTATTCTTTCTTATTACATATAGATTTATCGCGGACCTTCGATATCATCAACTGTAAGAAGTACTCGATGTTAATACGCCTGTTAATAAATATACGTATGAATAAATTCTGAAACCATGATCTCTAAATCCGAACAATTCGTTCGGATTGTCTGCGCGTAGATACGGATAAATTTGAACGGCATGCGGATATTCGAATTATATCCGTTAATTTGATGATCGGGTAGGCTCAGATGCATGAATATTCGATTGGTATTTCCACGTTCTTATATCCGAATCATCAGTATATTCGAATAATTGATAAACGTCTGCCAAATTCATGTATTTATATTAAAGTGCAGAAAAAAGTATACTATTTCTATAAGTTTGAATCATCCGACACTTCGTTGATGGGAATTCAAATGACGAAATCTCAATCCGAATTATCCGTGTATTCAAAAAATTCGAATAGATGATCTTCATATCATAACTGAATATCCAAATTATTCACACAGTCAATAATTCGAATCGAAAATTTCATCGCCATTCATTATTCACTATTCATTTGAATGAATAAACACATTTATTATCCTTTATTCGCTCTGTGTTATATTTAATGTGCCGTCTTACGTAAAGCTGAAATAAACCTAAATTGATTGCACAAGTTTAATTAATGGAAAACAACCAATTATTTTAACCGTTGCTTTGAAAAATGCGTTTTTTTTTACCGAAAATACGAGATAAACTGGAAAAATGTCCCAGTTCCTCGTTGGGCCTCTATATATTGATAATCTATTCAATGCCTAATGCACCGTCGTACTGGAAGCGCCCTCTCGTCATTCCATTAAAAACAGCCTTTGTATAATTATAGACTATTAAAATCTCGTCCGCGTACCAGCGCCACCTTGCGTGCCGAGCCTCAAGTCGTCACCGTACAGCGTGTCCGGATAAAAAAAGTACTCGCCCCGTCGTATTATCGGCATTAATAGTAAAGTTTCCTGAACTAATAAATAGCCCCTCCCTTTCCTCTATCTCGGCACAATCCCCACGCTGTGGCGCCGTTTTCTAATAACCCTGCCGGTACCCTCGTTTCATGCGCGCGGCTGCTCTCTGTACGTATGTTTGTGTGTGTATCGTAAATTATACAAATCGCAAAGACCGGGTAATAGGAGGGGAAAAAAATCGAGAACCGGAAGAACGCGCGCGCGCGTGGCAAATCCGATTTTTCCGCTTCTGTCGAACAGTGCCGTATAAATAAAATCGAGCCCCCTCATCCCGCGGAATCGATATGAGAAAATAAGAAAAGGAAGAAGAGGCCGCACCGATGACCCGGTTCCGATTCCTTGTATCCGACCGCCCGTTGCTCGGCACGAGGGCTCAAAGCCATAGTATCCAGACATATGGGTTATAATCGTATATACGGATTATTATACAGGTTTGAAGGTACGGCCAATCTTTTACCTTTCCCTATATTCCTTCATCGTTTTTTTTTTCTATCTCATTTATTTATTCCTCATTTCTTGTTTATTTTCTCGCTCCGCGACGCGCTCGCGTGTCCCGGGGTGATTAAGGCCGCGGGCGGTGGTCGGCGTATTATATCGTTTAATTTTTAAGGCCTCCACCACCCCAGGATTGGCGTAAAAGATTGCCGAGTTGGCGCGGCGATGCGCGCGCCCCTTTATTCGAGCGTGGTATTGCGCGTCGCGTGTAATGCGAGGGTGGGGCACCCCCCCGCCCACCGTGCTGCTGACGCTTACATACATACAGCGACCAATATTTGTGCATATTGTACCAATTTCGGATTATCTGTATCTTTCATCAATTATACGGATGTCCAGATCCGATTAAGATATACAATTATATATATATATTCATGTGATTATCCGGATACTTGATCAGACTACTAATTAACTAGTTAATCTCCATTCATTTGATTATGTCGGTTTAATAATCGCACGATCCGATATCCAAAGCATTTTTTCCAAAAAAATATTATCAATTTTTCTCGATTCATTTGTTTAAAGTATAAATAAATAACAACTGTTAATTTACTGTTGACAAATTATTAGCAAGATGTGCTTACCTATATTTAAACATTATATACAATAGATCAAATGACTAAATAAAAAGTAAGTATAGTGGAACAATAATACAAATTATCATCTTATAGAAAACACGATTACGTACGATGAAGAATGGGGATCATCATCTAGCTTTTGTGAGCGCGATCGGACCTCCATAGATAATGAAATCATGAATATTCGTACGTACGGATATCCATTCGATTATTCGAATTATCCGCTCAGTGAACAAATTCGAATAACTGAATTATTCGGATTTTTTCCTTATATATAGTTAAATAAATCGGATAGAACTTCAAGGCACTAATTACATGGGTATTATACAGGTAATATACATATGCGACGGTACACAACGCTGCTTATCGAAACACATAAGGTATAACATTATAGATTTTCCAGTATTTATTGCCTGATATTTTACGGTCGTGTATTTTTAAATAAAATCCTTGCTCCTCGCAGGATCGAGGGCAATTACGATAAGCATGTAACAGATATATATATATATGGTCGGCCGAAGCACTATAGACTCTTTAACACACGCGCACGCGCGCACGCGCGGGTGTGTATACAAGAATGCTTCCGATGCTTTTGCAGCGCATATAACAAGAAGCGTGAGAGGAAAAATAATGTATATATTAAAGAAAGTCTAGCTATTGTGTGTTAAACTTATAACGGCATATATATATATATATATATATATATATATATATATAGTGTACACACACACACACACACACACACACACACACACACACACACACACACACACACACACACACACACACACACACACACACACACACACACACACACTATTTTTAGAATAACCTTTCGTGTTAATTCTCGTTAAAAAGGAGAAATATACTTTCATTACGGATATTTTGCGTTTTTACAAAAATACGAGACATCATACATACATATATAGACGAATTTGCCGCTTGGCGCATGCAGACCTTGACAATGTATCATTTTTATGCTCGTAAATAAAAAAAATGAGAGGATATAATTCATCTCTCACCTATCCGCGTAATTTCTTTAAAAGCAAATTTATTATCCGACCATCGTGTAAATAATATCATATAAACTTTTTTTTATTTACTCTCCCGAGAATTGCGTGAAAGTATCTTTAAAACTTGTATGTTTAATGATAGATTGAAAGTTTTTACTTTATATACATATTCAAAATTAATATGTAAATGTGAAAAATATTAAATTAAATATCAAATTTTTAAAATTTTTAATGCCTAAACTGATGGCTGTGCACTCGTTTATTATGTTTATCGTATGTTTTCTATTTTTACAGATAAAACCGTATAATTTATAATTCAAACAGTTACCGGCTGTCGTGTATATATGAAATTCAATAACGAAAGATTTATATATATATATATATATATATATATATATATATATATATATATATAAGCTGCTGCAACATATTATGCATAAACATTATACAGGTTTTGACAATACTATCGCGAAATATTAGCCTACACGCCTCATTTTGATAATTTCAGGATCTACATACATATAATAAAAATAAGTAGGTCGGTATACATTTACGCACACAATCGTCTCAAAGTAAATCAGCTGATTTTAACGATGTTTGAATTTTGTACATAATCCGCTTACGTCAGTGAATTTCTCTCATGTAAATTTCGTGTACGTGCCGCGATCTAGAGTTTCGATAATAAAAAATCTGAATAAAATCCTCAGAAGTTTTTAAATTGCTCGCCTTGAGTTCGGACAAATTTATGTAAAAAATATTAAAATAATATATTTAAACGCGCGAGGAGATTCAGTTCATAAGAATGATTTTTTTTTTTGTTATTGTCCAGGAACGATAGAAATACAAAGTATACAAATATAAAATTGTTACAAAATATACAAATATAAAATTGTATTATTCGTAAATCTTAATAGATGAAGAAATCTGTACAATAATGATAATAATATTTTTTGTAAAGATTTCTTGAAAATCGTTGATAAGCTAAGATGGACGACGATTCAACGAGATCGATGAAATCTACAAAAATCAAAATTTTTCCATTCCTCCTGGACCGTGCAATCGTGTCGACGAGAACACATATTACGTCTTTTGACGAATTATTTTTCTCTTCACCTACGCCACATGCGTCCTCTTCCTCCCTCGGGTAGCCCGTGTATGTACACAGACCACACACAGACCACACACACACACACAAACGAGAAATCCCGTACTGACATGAAATGGTCTAAAGGTCTCAAGAAAGACGAGGAGCGAGAGAGAGGGGGGATAGAAAGAGAGAGGAAGGAGGTTGTTGGTTCTCAGATGTCGAACCTAACCCCGCGCAAACTCTGGATTTTATTCGTCCACCCGCCCTCTTGTATTACGATCCGCTACATCGGTCTGAGATCCAAGATAGGTGTGTGTGTGTGTGTGTGTGTGTGTGTGTGTGTGTGTGTGTGTGTGTGTGTGTGTGTGTGTGTGTGTGTGTGTGTGTGTGTGTGTGTGTGTGTGTGTGTGTGTGTGTGTGTGTGTGTGTGTGTGTGTGTGTGTGTGTGTGTGTGTAACATTTGGCAGTGACTCGCGCGCAGTGACTCAGTGTTCGCCATCAGAATAGTTCTGCTCTTCTAACATCGCTGCTCCTGTACTGATACGAATCAGCTAAAGAGGTGAAGGGAATAGAGATAGACAGATAGATAGATAGATAGATAGAAAGAGAGAGACAGAGAGAGAGACTGAGAGAGAGAGAGAGAGAGAGAGAGAGAGAGAGAGAGAGAGAGAGGGCGGTATAAAGTGTGAGAGGTTAGTAGAGAATGTACTTTAGGTATGTATGTATGCATAGAAGAGAGACACATAGAATGCGATTTTATACCGTAGTTGGCACGAGATAAACGTTATATTACCAGTTCATACAGTATCATATTTGGTTTATATACCCTCTCCGAATTCGTCGAAGAGAAGGAGTTAATTAGAGGGGGGGGAGGACTTGCTTCGTTGATTAGAAACCTCTAACATATATAAGCGCCCGCGATGAATCGAGACGTCTGATGATGATGAGGATGAGCTATTCGAGGCTATTTCTCTCTTTCTCTCACTCCCTCTCCCGCGATGTATTAATGCGCTAAGTATATACCTCGGCTAATTGTCATAATGGGAGTAATTTAGTTCGGGGGAGAGGGGCCAATGATGAATCAGACAACGGCGAATTATCTTAAAAATGGACTTTTTTTTTATTTTACCAGCCATCGTTATAGTAAAAGGGCCATAATGAAAGCTCTGAAAACATCGATCAAAACATTATATTTGGATATATATATATATATATATATATATATATATATATATATATACATATATATATATACATAATGACGCGTGATATTCAGAATATAATTGAATCGTCAGTCGAGTTAGCTGGTAATTTTGAAATCGTTCGACTTACTTAAGAATAAGAATTGGCGAATCGTTCGGTTTATACAGGAATACTATATATTACGTAAAACCGTTAATTTGTATAAACCTTATTCTTCAACGAAATCTCAATCAGCATCTATATAAAGCCTTCTACAATCTGAGAGAGAGAGAGAGAGAGAGAGAGAGAGACGATAAAATAGCCAAGTCCAGAGCAAATAGTTTATAGCTTTCGACTGTATAAAAAATTTACATGTTATAAATGCATACGTATAACTTTGAGTGAGTGTGTATATTTAAAGTGTGTACTTTGCAAGAGGTGTATGTCCTTGTAACAATTCGCAACTCACATTTCTTTTTCAAATCTTTTTTTTTCTTCCAATCACCTGACATACACATCAATTGAGAAACGATGGTAATGTTTTATATATAAATGCATACTCGCTCAATGCAAATTCCATTATCTTCTTCGCGCGATATGCGTATGTATGTGTGTATGATTTGTGTACGTGTGTGTGAGAGCATTTGTGTACGTAGACGTCTAACAGGAGAATAGACCATTTGAGTTCCGACCGGGAATCAATTAATGAATGATCGACACATCGAGGTTTCCCCCATTAACTGCTCTGCGCGCGTGTTAAATGTGTATTCAAGCATATATATACACATATATCTACTGAATAAAAAAACAGATCCCCCCCCCCTCCAAATACCCTCGAGTTACCATCGTCTTAACGTTGTATTGAAGATTAATAATTATTGATTATTATTTTACCGGTTCGATTCATTGGCATTGTAATTCATGCGAAACCGACCGATACGGTGCTTCCAAATTAAAGCTGGTGGAACCGATCAAAGCGAATAATAACAGAATGGATAATATATATAGGATGTTCCGTCGATATATAGCCGTTTTTCAATCGACAATTCTATAAATAGCATTAGCTGGCCGTAGAGT
Source organism: Sycobia sp. Sy_11 (assembly GCA_018907035.1). Classification (NCBI taxonomy): domain Eukaryota; kingdom Metazoa; phylum Arthropoda; class Insecta; order Hymenoptera; family Epichrysomallidae; genus Sycobia; species Sycobia sp. Sy_11. The sequence continues at coordinate 459,941 of JACCIC010000240.1, read as the reverse complement.
TCGTTATTTTTTCTTATTCTTTTTTTTTTTTTTACTGCGCGAATCACTCAATTTTCTCTTTGCACGAAATATATAACCTATACAGAACCATTAAGAGCTTATGATTTATGCGCGCGCGCGCGCGAATGATTTACATCGGGCTTTTGTTCGATAAAAATCGCCTATAGTAAAATAACTAATACATAACTATTCGTCAAATTCGCTTCTTTGACATTCAATAACAATCTTAATGTATAATAGTCATTTCGCCTCGTTTCCCTTGCTAATGCGTATGATAATATCGCGGTTTCAATGGGACGGCGAATGAAGGGTTAGGGGGGGGGGGGGAGCGGCTATTTAAATTATCCGAAATTGAATTTTACGACTATTATAGACAATTTTTGTAATTTGCGTAAGATAACGACATGGGCACAACGTTTAACCGTGCGTATAGTGGTCGTTGGCTAACGCGTAACTTAATTACGGGTAATTATCGCACCGAATGTATTATTATTATTATTATTATTATTATTATTATTATTATTATTATTATTATTATTATTATTATTATTATTATAGTCGACTGAGTAATTGAAGATTAAAATGACGCGTTTATGGGGACGTTGCTTCTCTCCTCGTTTATAAAATGTATTAGGTAATATTTGGTTAATTGGGTGTAATCGGTGGAGTTTTATTTTTCCAAGGAGTTTACAGTTCATTTATATCGTATTCTAACAAAATCAAAAATTTAACATGATTTTTCGGTTTTTTTTTTCGTTAAAAACTATAGTTAAACACTAGTGTGTAATTTAATTTTTAATTCCCAGAGCAAAGCGAGGTTGCAATATACTATTAGAAGTATAGTATATACTTCGAAAAGATGTATTTCAACAAGTTCTGATAATATTTTTTTTTCATGTAAATATAAAGAAAAATAACTGAATTATGCATTCGTGTTTGAAATACGATTTACATGCAAATGTACAAATTTGCTTTTTCAATTTTGCCGTTTACGACAATATATATCTTCTTAAGATATGTTTCAATTCCGATAACGTTTTAACGTTAAAATTTTAAGACTATTTTTTTGACAACCTGCAAGTATATCCCATTCTTCATAAAATGAAGCGTTTGATAAAAAAAGTGTTTTTTTTTTTTTTATTCATATATATAAATTCATTCTTTGTTTTGCCATTTTGTCAAAGACGACCAAACGAATTCAACGAGCCCACGTTTCCCTTAATTTCATTATATGAATCGAGTTTTTCACGTCAGCGAGAATCCTGTAATAATGTGCAAATCTTTATATATATATAATATGGAACCGTCGTAAGTACATACGTGGAAATTCTAAAAACCACGAATGCTAATGCTCTCCTCTCCTCTCTCTCTCTCTCTCTCTCTCTCCCTCACCCCATAACCGCAAACCGTCGTCGTACGTATAATTTCCCCATCGACCGCAGAAAGATCCGCACTCTTCGCACCTCGCGCGCGTCGATTATAATCCGTGGCGCGCGGCGCGCGAACAGGCGCACATGCGTACGTCACACCGGCCCATCCCCAACCTCTCGCGTCTGTGTAGAGTATCGAGGAGGATTAGCGCGCGCGCGCGTGTCTGACGAGCGGGGGAGGAGGCGACCGGGCGGGAATACGACATCGGTTATGTAGGGCTCGTTACATCAGTCGCGCCCCCCCCTACCCGCGGAAATATTCTTAACTATCGCGTCGCCTTCTATACACTTTATTCCTCTTCGGTTCGTATAATGTGGTATATAGATTTTTATTTCGTCTCAGCGACGAGGACACGAGGACATGACGATGATGGGTGGTTAAAGCGCACGGGCGTGTATATATATATATATATATATATATATATATATATATATATATATATAAAATAGAGGATAAGTATGTTGAAAGAAGATCATGGCATTGGATTAAGGGTTTAGTTTTTTTTTCTTCTTCTTTTCATACGTTCGGTGATTAATCGTGGCTTTCAAAGCGAGATTTCGACAGCTGTTTTGTGCGTGAGGAAAGCATTTTGTAATCCGAGAGTACGATTTTTCGTGTAACAAAAAAAAAAGAAAAAAGATTCCTTTTTTCATAATATCGGTTAGATGTACAGTAAATTTATATAGAATATAAATATGAAGATTAAAATGAAATTTTTATATGAAAAGCGAAGGACTCGTATTTAATAAAACATGAAAGGCTCGGGGTAAGGATTCACGTTGTGCATACTATATAAAAGAACGATTGGAATTTTGCCATTGAAAATAAATATTATTTTATTGCAAAATAAAACTGACAAATTTATTCAAAAACAAAATTCCATGTAAATTTATAATCGAATATAGATAACGTAGAAAAATAAATATGAGGAGACGAGTGCTGTTGAGCGAGACGATACTACACCAGACTTAATTCCTGATTTTTTTTGTCAATTTCGCAAGTCAATGTGTATGTAGTAAACCACGCGTATTCTAACCTATTTGAAGGCGTGGCATCAATGTGGCGGCTTTCTCGATTAAAACCGTCTGGACAAATATTTACTTATTCGTTAAGATAATATAGTAATTAGGTCAATGATGGGTCAATGGTTCCGTGTGTAAAATTACTTTTTCTATACAAAAACATATTGGATCTTGATTAATAAGAATTATGAATATTGCTTTCAACATAAAAATTTATCTTAGTTAGGCACTGACTCAATACATAAAATAGTAAGTTACTCGATGAAGAAGAATAGAATGTGTTCATCTGTTGAACAGTTCAACAAGATGAATAGTGTAGTACAATTCTGGCACGAGATAATTAACGAGTTTTTTTTTTAATTTCATCACAATATTTTATTCCAATGAATTTGTTGGAGACTTATAAATGTATGATTTGTTATTTGTTCTTTATAGAACAACTATTAGTCTGTTTTAGTTATACATAGGAAATGTGGGATAGGAAGTCGTCAAATATGGATTATATTTTTTCTAACAGTACGTCGAAGTTAAGACTCTATTTATACCATCTTACTGAAGAAACCAACGGGCAGTTTGGGATGGGTATATTCACTACATTTACAATTGACGATAAATTTAGGATTCGTTTTAAAAAAAAATTTCTTTTTTATCCACGCCGTCGAATTCTTGTACAAAACAGTACGAAAATTGTCGTACTTCCAATCAATTCCTATCTTCACACTTCCTAATTCACTCCACCACGCGAAATTCCCTTCCAAAATAAAATAAAAATAAAAAATCCCTTAAAAAATATTCTCCGCGTCCAGCAATAAAATCCAATTTATATACCACCCGACCCATAAAACTAAAAAGGATGCCAAGGCTGCTCTTTCACTTTTCCCCGCCCAGCCCCTCTGTCGCTCTTCGCTAAAACAGAACGATCTCTGCCGCGGACTATATAGAGAGCCCAACTCTCTCCCTCTCTCCCTCCCTGTCGCTCTTTGGATATTTTAATAATTTCGCCGGGGCATTCAAAGGTGGCCCCGGCGCTAATAACCGTATATGTATATCTATATATACATAAACGCATTCTATTTTGCGAATGCGCGCGATGCGCGCAGCCGGGTGCGTCTCTCTCTATATAGGCGCGGTGATGTCACCGCGCACAGCGACGACGCGGACGCGCCCGACGACCGAGAATATACACATATATACACAATATATATACATATACATATATACATATATATATATATATATATATATATATATATATATATAAACACAAACATACAGAGATATACATATATATCCGTGGTCGTCCAGAAAACTGCCCGAGATTTCGCGAGCATGGCAAATGGGCAACGCATAGATAATCTTCGAGATATAATCGCGGATAGCGCAGGCTACATGCAGAAAGGCTTTTTTTCTCTTGTTAGGTCGATGTGTGCCTTCTCCTCATTAGTGTTGAAATATATATATATATATATATATATATATATATATATATATATATATATATACATACGGATATATAGACCATTTAAGACGAGAGTTTGATTGTGGAATCAAAGAGCCCCGATCTAAACTGACTGTACGGTACTTTGGTTAGGTACATTTGTTATAGGATTGTTCTTTTCAGCTCACGCTCGAATCCGACCTTTAATATGTATGGGTATATATGTATGCATGCATGCATGTGTACATGTATTTATGTATGTATCTTGTATAATTATTCGATTATACTATAGAAAAATAAAGAACAAAGTTTGGAAAAAATTTTTGTAATTCATCGAATTACTTTCACGCGCCCGCGCGCGATTTTAAAAAACGCAGCGTTAAAAGCTAAATGCTACCGTTTTGGCGTGCCTGTAAAATCTAGGTTATAGCGCAGATTGTAGACATAATATTTCAGGAATTGCGTTGCGAGCGACGCAAAGCAGAATAAGTGTCCTAATCTAAACGACTCAGTAATATAGCCGCGGGGAGGGGGGGGGGCTCGAAACCGTAGATACGGCGAAATGAGAATCGCGAAATAATTATACGTGCATAATTGGCGCTTGGACGATTACAGGCGGTGCCGGGAGGTGGGGGCGTTGCAAGAAAATTAGAGCTTCGCGAGTCCGCGGCACTTGAAGGATGCTCGAGGCATATATATATATATATATATATATATATATATATATATATATATATTTCTGCAAAGGCTCGTATACATTATGAAGGTTTAATTCGTCCGGATAATTTCGCGAGATTAAACGAAGGATGGAAAGGCACCGTCTCTGTCAGTTCGAGCTACGATGTACGGTTTCTTGCCTTTTTCACGTATTCTCGTCGCGAACTACGCGCGCGCGCGCGCGCGCACATATATGTGTAGCGAAATTAACCGAATAATTTATTAACGATTTTCAATTCGCAAGGCATACCGTACATAGGTACACGCGCGCGCGCGCTCGCGCACACACACATCATACGTATGCCGAGAAATTCTAATATTAAAAGCTAATCCCCGCACTTGCGGGCGGTCATCGCGGCGCCCAGACTTAGATACAGTTACCGGAGCCGTTAAAATCCCATCCCGTATGCGGCGCGAGGGGACGCGAAAATATAAATTTAGATCCGGGACTCGGAATCGAATATCGATGAGCGCATAGGGAGCCACGCGCGCGCGCGCGAGCGCAGCTTTTCAAACAGCTATTTCCAAGCGCCTATATCACGCTCGCGCACGTGTACCCGTTTTTAGCCGGTCCGTTAACGAACGAACCACCCAGGCAATTACGCGGAGGGGCCTAAAAAAGGAGATCTCGCGCACGCGCTGTGTTGGCATTAGAAAGAGGGAGAGAGTGAGTGAGTGTGTGAGAGAGAGAGAGAGAGAGAGAGAGAGAGAGAGAGAGAGAGAGAGAGAGAGAAAGCGCCAGGAGCCACCCGTACGGCCACCGGGAAAACGTGCGCATCCGTTTTCTTTTTTCATTTTAATTTCGCATCGGAGAGAGCTCGATCGCGTATGCGTCGTGGTTCTAAGCATTTTTCTTCCCTTCGACCCCGGCACGAACGGGGAATTACTGTGTGTGTGTGTGTGTGTGTGTGTGTGATCAAATACCGGAAAAAACGCGCACTATTCCTATGCGCGCATATAGATATATTTAGCTCTACGAGGAAGGACAATTTCTGCTAATTATCATTGCCGCGGTCGGGCGTTAATTCGCCTCATTAAGTCGAATTGAGATGATTTTGAAACGAGCATCTCTCTCTTCCGCCTAGGCGTTCGTTGGTATAAAACTCGACCGTATATACATACATATACATACATATATATATATATATATATATATATATATATATATATATATATATATATATTATGCACCCTGCATCGCGCTATACAACGCTCGCGCGTTATAGCAGCTGCGCGTGCACTAATTGTACGTACGCGCGGCGATTATATGATGCGGAATCTTGCGTAATTGAATTTCGGAACGACCGACGTAAACATATGACAGAACTCGTCGAGCGGGCGGCACCGGGACTCGCGAAAGCCGATTCGCAGCGTTTGGAAGAGACGAAATTCTCGCGCGGACCGCTAGATTCAATATATATATATATATATATATATATATATATGACGTGCATAAAATAATGTTTTTTTTAATCGCAAAACACTCGAAAACCCACGGGCGTAAGTCCGCGTGGGTGCATAAGAGCAGCGGCGGGCTATCCTATTTTAGCCAGGTGAGCCGATGCGCCTCGATACTTGGATACGATAAATATTTTTGGTCCGATGACGGAATCGTTCGGGGAGGATGGGGAGGACCGATATCGTCATCGCGGATGCTTTGTTTTGAAATGGACGTCGTCGTCCTGATGCGTTTGTTTAGCTTTGTGGGGGGGGGGGGGCAGAATCCTGACGCGCAAGTAGGGGAGGCATCATATATGCAGAGGTAAATGAATAAGCGAAAAAAATCGCCGAATTTCTTCTCGAGAGGAATGACGGAGTAGAGTTGTCGTTGAATGTTTGTTTTTTTCCTTTTGTTTTTTTTTTTTTTTTTGTTTTTGCTTTTAGCAATACGCAGATATTAACAGGACGCTGCGCGACGAGTAAGCATCGTAGCGAAATCGTCATAATCGAGCGAATGAAATCGAAATTGTATTGGATCGATGGAGATTCGTATCGATCCGCGCTCGATTTGACGAAATTTTTAATCGTCGCATAAAGTAACGAAGCTCGCGTATATACGAAAGGCGACATTGAACGTTACGCGGAGCAATGGTAACGATCCGAAGGGGATTCGTTGTGGAATCTGGAATTATTTCGGAATTTTTGCGAGATGATCGTTTTGAATCGATTCGAGCCCCCGTCTAATATACCGGCTGACCCAGCAGTCGGGCGAATTCGGCAGAGATATATATATATATTTCTTCCGTTAATTGCTTTTAGGTTCGTCGGTATAATGGATTTACTGCAGTTTTATTATTATTAACGAGTATACGTTCCACTTCCGCCAAAACCTAAATCGTTCCGAATTCGAGGCTTCGTTTATTTTTACAATCAAATGATACGTTACGATATATAATAATTGCGACATTTTCAAAATAAGAAACTGGTTAATCAAAGCGATATTTCGAAAATAAACGGGGTTGCGAAAAGATGAGATAATAACCGCGCTTCTTGGAAATAACAATATGATGATAATAATAATAATAATGATTTCCTTTCTTTACTCAAGATCTAAGTGAAATTTGCCGTTTTTTCAAAATAATAATAATCATTGATTTGTAATACTCAAATAACTGCATTCAAATATTTAAAATTTACGTCCATGAAGAATTAAAAATCTTTCGAAAACATAAATAAACTAAGACGAGCCTTAAAGACGACCAAAAAAGAACAGACGAGCTGATCTGCTGTACCAACATTCATATATATATATATATATATTCATGTATGCACGTGTGCATGTATTGTATGAATATATGTATGCATGTATGTGTGTATGCATGTACCTATGTATTTATATATATATATATATATATATATATATATATATATATATCAAATATTTACGAAACCATCATCAGGCTGAATAAGCTTATCGAAACGGATGTAATGTAGATGTTAAAAGCATTCGTGATTCACAAGTGTTCGGTAGTCGGTCTCTCTCCTCCCTCTCTCTCTCTCTCTCTCTCTCTCTCTCTCTCTCTCTCTCTCTCTCTCTCGCGCGCGCGAGTTCTCGATGAAACACCTGATGTGTTAGGTAAGCGTTTATTTATAAATACCATATATACACGCGCATCATCCTTTTTCGCTCATTCCCGCAAAATAGTGAATTCGCGCATCGCTAATTAAGGAGGCTCTCGCTTGCTATAAATATGTATATAAAACGTATGTATGTATGTATGTATGTATATATGCATATACGTTGGAAAAACCTACGCAGAAGGATTGCCGTATATAGCTATTCGGATCGGGAATATGTGAAATTACCAATTGCGAGCTGAATTGGCGAACGGCGCTACTCGTGTACTCGACTCCCTCGGACGATCTCCGTTCACATGTATATTCCTTTCCGAGTCCGTGTACGCTCGCGACGCAATGTTTAATGATCGTTTTCCTATATATCCTACATCCCCCCCCCCCATATCATCCGCGGTCGTCCGCAGCATTACGGCACTGCCCAACGAGTACGTTATACTATCGAAGACGAACAACCCATCGCGATTCAGGCGTATTATGCAGTAGGAGGGAAGGCAAGCGACAGGGAGAGAGAGAGAGAGAGAGAGAATTCCTTCCAACAAATTCAAGATTGGATTCCGGCAAGACTGATCTCCCCCCCCCCTCCATTCATCCCTATCTCGCATACATCCGACATATTTTTTATAAATGCGCGAATCGGCGCAGTGCCCCCGATCCGAGAGATTCGAGTCAATTTCTTGGGGGGGGGGGGTAAGAGAGCCGGTCAACGTATAGGACTAGAAATAGGGCTGCGTACGCATACAAGTATATACACGCGAATTGATTAATGCTCTCTTTCCTGCAACGGAGAGAGATACCTATACACCAATGCCGCGGCGACGACTTAACGAGGAGATCGAACGTTTACTGCTCTAGTCCGACTCTTGTCTCCGTTTTTTCTTCTTTTTCTTTTTTCCTTCCCCTCGTTCGATTGCCATGTACACGTTTCTGTATATATATATATATATATATATATATATATATATATATATATATATATATATGGATCGCTTTTAATGGGTTCGATTGATACACATTATGGGAATCTGCGTCGTGACTGTTTGTCGAAGCCTGCGTTATGGTTAGCCATCTAATCCATTCTTTAATGTAAACGGAATGATTCTAAACGTATGTGTGTATGTATATGTATATATATATATATATATATATATATATATATATCCTTTGGAATTTATTTGATGCGTTGTTACAGGAAATGGTTAGTAATTCTGCATGGGCGTCAAGCAACAGTTACACGATAATATAGTTCTGGCTTCTATATATACATTATTCGAAGTTTATATTTATATAGAAACTGTATAGATTTAAATATTACTCTGAATTTCTAATCGTTGCGACAGTGGCTTGCTGTATCCATTCTTTAACCTCTTTTAACGTAAGACTGCGTCTAGTAATTGAGCTAAAAATTTTATCAATCAGGAAAAAATAAAAAAATCAGGAACAAATTGGATTACTTCAACGGAAAATGCATCTCAGTTTGAAGTATGCCTCCCCATCTTCTGAACCGCAAAAAAGTTTAGCGTCACCCCCGCACCACCCATTGGATTTAACAATCAGATTCTCAACTCGTAAACACGCTTCCAACCACCGGCATCATAACTGTCTATGAATATATACACACACATACTGTACATATGTGTGTGTGTGTGTGTGTGTGTGTGTGTGTGTGTGTGTGTGGTGTGTGTGTGTGTGTGTGTGTGTGTGTGTGTGTGTGTGTGTGTGTGTGTAAAGAAGTCCATGCTACTAGGTTGAATTCTGGAAAGTCGGCAGGAGACCTCTCTCTCTCTCTCTCTCTCTCTCTCTCTCTCCTCGCCTCTCCCACGATAAATCCTTCATGTTTATCTGTCGATCGGTTTGCCCCCGCGGTTCAACATCTTCGTTTGCTTGCCGATGCACGCGTTGCACGTTTCCATCGTGCATATACGTTATATGCTGAATGTCGAGAAACTTGTCGTCGTAGTCGTCGTCGTTCCTGCCGCCAGTATTCCCGGCGATGCCGACATGTCTGTCTCGTATATAATCATGATGTCACGCCGTCGATGGGTCATTACTACTATTATTGTGTATTATTGAGAGAGAAAGAGAGAGGGGAAAGCGCGGGATTTTTTTCGAGGAGTATTGGAATTATGCTCATTCTATGCAACCGAGACAATAGCATGTGCACTGGCAATTTATTGAAATGCATTCGACTGCATAAATGCGGTTTAAAGGATGGATAGGAAAAACAATCCAAAACCAATGTTTTTAATGAAAACCACTCCAACTCTGAATTTCAAGTATAATAATGAGCCTTCGAATTATATATTTGATGCCATTTTGAAACTCTTACCTACTTAATACGATTAATTGGGATTTCAAATTCTAATTTTTAACCAAAAGATTCAAGTTTAGGTTCAGAATAGAGGCTATTCCATTATGTTGGTTAAAATTGTCACTATAGTCGTCTCCGTTAAAAATCTATGTTCCAAGATTTTGCTTCGAAACTGATGATAAGATCGTATTATTTAATTAGCATATTTGAATAGAATGTTATTATTCTTACGTGTGGATTAAATACAGCTTAAACTGGCATTGAAGCTATAGATTTAAATTGTCAGTTGAAATATTACTTTCCTCGAAAATCTGCGTTGGACTCTTGTTACACAAATATTATATTTCTGTTGCTATCAGTTGTCGAAGTATTGAATTGTTTTTTACTGAACTTTTGTACATTACCATACTAAAACAAAATGTAACTTTCGCCCCTAAAATTTTCCTTCCACCTGTACGTCCTTTACAGAGCATTAATAGATTTGTTCTCATCAGGGGTCGAGCCGAAAGGACAACTCAAGGCGAAGGGCGGATATATATATATATTATAGGTTGACTTTGCTCGTGGTGTATTGATATTAAGAGTAACAAGGATGGTAGCGAAATAGGCAGAAGGATAAAGAAATCAGAGAAGCCCGCGTTTCTCTCTCGTGAATTTCATAAAGGATATATAGATGTTGTTTTTCAGAACAGGTGCGGTTGTTATCTTTGCAAAGTCATTGTAATTTGTGTAAGAAGGTGTGACTCAGTTATTTCTGTATATTTTCTTTTGAACATTTTTTATTTTTATCGATCCTTTCACTTGTTATAATTTTATTTAGTCTAGATCTTTTTATACCGCTTGATTTGGATATTAAAAGACGGCGCACTTGCCAGTTCTCAGAGGTATTATCAGGAAGAACAGCACCCTTATATATTTTTTTCAAGAATCTTGGTTCGATTTGACCTTAGGGAATTCACTTATAAGAATTTAAGATAGTGGCCAATCATTATTTTGCGAGATGAACTAATTTGATTTAAATTTGTCTCAAAAGTGTCTCTTCGATTGACATCTTATAGAACCTTCTTCCGATCAACAATATGGTATATAAAAAATATTTTAATCTAAACATTCTTTTAAATCCAAAATTAGATCCATTCTTTAACATCAGTTTTGGAGAATTGTAAAACTTATTTTCATTCACTGCACTAGCCATCGTACCAGATTTCCTCGTAAGTAAGCTATAAATTTTATAGCGGCGCCTGGATGGATCGCCAGGAACTTTACTTAGGATGTACCTGACGTGCATTATAATTCTTTTCAATGTCTTTTCCTCGATTCGTCAACGGACCATTACAGTACATATAGATAGGTCATTTTAGGTATCAAGCAAGTCTTACATTAATGCAATTGGTTATTAAAAAAGGAAAAAGACGAAGAAGAAGAAATTCGTTGCAAAATGCAGACTTTTGATTTATTGCACTAATGGAAGCTCTATAGATCGAGTGAAATGTACAGAAAATTTATTTGCCTAGCTCCCGATGCTGAATGCTTATCGGGAAGCAACTTGATTAGTAATCTTATACATGCTAAATATTTGCTAACGACCGAACAAAAACGCTCCTCTCCCCCGGCATACTTCTGCCAAGCAGCGCGCGCGCGCCGAGTTAATTAGTGCACACGCAGTGTTCCAAGCGCGGTAGATAAAAAAAAAAAAAAGAGAGAGAGAGAGAAGAAAGAAGAGAAAAAAAGAATCGGCCCCTTTTATAAACGTATATGTGGACGATATATTAATTGTTCGGCGTGCGTATCAGAGACTGCGATCCGCGTCTTTCTCCCTGCCTCTGCTCCCTCCCCCTATCGGATATTCCCGCATGACTCTCTATATGTACTTATTTGAAGAAGAGTGCGTGTCCCTTACTTATATATACATAAATATAACCATTATGTGTCGCGCGTGAGAGAATGCGGGAGCTGACGTCACGCTCATTCAGAAGGGCACCTACGTATACACCCGCTCACATTGCGCGCACGCACAACATGCAGATATCAAATCATGACTGAATCGCGATACTTCTGCACTTACTACAGAATAAAAAGTGGACAGTTGGTTAAGTTCCTAACTTTTCGCGTTAAAAATACTTCGCGCACGCGCAATAAACGCGACTGCTAGAGATCCAATACTTTCAGAGAGATGCGCGGAAGGCACGGAACCCACTATCAAACTGGAGGTCGATCAAAAGTCGCAATGATGTTCCGATCTGAAACTAATAGTAATGATCTCGAATATTTGAGCGAAAGCGAAAGTGCCGCCGAGCATTGCGTATGTAATTAAAATATAACTGAGCAACTCATTTTTTCACTCCCAATTTTCATACCCAATCAATATCATTTCGGCCATGTAATATTGAAGAATTCATTTTTTGACGTTGAAAAAATAACGATAAAAAAATTACTTCCTATAGCAGTGAAATTATCGACTATTCAGGATGTTGGAAAACCTCGATTGTGGAAATATATTGCGATCAACTTTGAACTATAAATTCATATACTGAAAAACACGTTTGTTATCGTGAAAATATTTTCTTATTTTTTATTAAATAAATTATTTTCTTCAATTGAGAAAGGATCTTTGCAAATACAAGAGAACGATTTTTTTTGTTTTGTACTAAATAAATTATTATCTTCAATTGAGAAAGGATCTTCTTAAATGAAGAAAGTATTTAATAGATTCATATGTAGTAAATATTTATGAATAGACAAGTAAATCTTTATGTGATCAATTAGAAATTTTTTTTTTCGATATATTTCTTACTCTCAGTTCTGTTTATAATTGACGCACGTAAGGGAATGCGCAAATCAATGCTCCTGTGCAAATTCCATTTTTCAGTCACGAAGCTATATAACTTATACATTGCGAATATCTGCGATATGCGACTTCCGTTGAAGTACAGGGTACGGTCCGCGTGGCACGTTCAGCCAATTTTTCAGCTCTTACGGCGTGCAATTCTCTTAAATCAGAGAGTTAGATAGAGAGGCAGAGAGCAAGAGATAGAAAGAGAGAGAGAGAGAGAGAGTGTGTGTGTGTGTGTATGTATTATATATATGAAATATAAATGCGCGGGACGACGCGCAACGAGAATGCGCTACCGCCGCTGACATTATATATAGGGAGAAATCCCCGAATAATCGAAGCCAAGAAAAGACGCGGCAATACCGAGAAGTCCCGTGGCGTGGGGGGGAGGGGAGGTTGGGCGCGACGGAATGCGAGAGGGGGCGAAAGATGGGCACGGACGGAGCCCCGGAGACAGCGAGGTTTGACAATTGCGTGCGTTATAACGCGCGAAAAAGTCGAGTCGTCGCGCGTCCCTTTCGCTGTCGTCGAACCGAGGCGAGGCCCCTCCCTTCACGTACATACTTACGTACGGCAAGTTTGCGAATGCGAAAATAAAAAAGTATACGGAAAAAATAAAAATAAAAATTAAAAAAAATGTAAAAAAAAAAAAAACAAACGAAAGAGAGGAGGGAGAGGGAATTCTGACGGTAAGATTATAACCGATTATATGAAGCAAAGGCTGCCGACACACCGAGTTCGGTCTCTCTCTCCCTCCCTCTCTCTCTCTCTTTCTCGCAGAAGAATCAGCTACACTGTTCAGTATATACGTATATATGCTCTGGCAATTATATATATATATATATATATATATATATATATATATATATATATATATACATATATATACATACATTCATACATACATGAACAAAAAGATCTCGCGCCGCACCAGCGAGTACTTTTTGAACTGCACCTCCTCCGCTGCGCACGCGAAGGGCTCCGCAAGCATCCAGGGAGTGGCCCTTCCATTCTCTCTCTCTCTCTCTCTCTCTCTCTCTCTCTCGCACTCTCTCTCCCCCTCACTTTTTTCGCGCCAGCAAAGCGGTAAGCGCCGCCGATTATATGCACGTCCGGCCTCGCCTCCTTTGTCAAACCTGGACGCGTTGCGCATTTCTGCATCGCCGCGCGCATACGTTAGCGTATCTATATACATACATATACAGGTTAGCTGAATCGTTGTTTTTACACGCGCGCCACCGGGAGCGAGTGCGGCGCGAGGGTAAGAGGGAGAGAGAGAGAGGTATGTGCAATGCACAATGAGAGACGGGGCAATCGGCCCTTACTTATGCGAGCTCTCTTTCGTCTTCGACGATTTTTCTCTTCGTACGCATAAGTGGTACGTATCCCTCATCTTTTCGTAGCTAATTGGGCTCAGTTATGGCCAGCGGACTGGTAAAAGGGGAGAGAGAGAGAGAGAGAGAGAGAGATAGGTCTTTAACGACTGAAAGAGGCGCGACTAAAGGTTCGAAATTCATATATAACCACGGACGATCTTCTCTCTTATAATAAGATTATCGCTTGAATATGCAACGTACCACAAAAAAAAAAGAAAACCAAAAAAATAATAATACAAGCATTCCAATTGATCATATTCGAGCATTTTCGTGAAACACGTTTTAAGCACTTTCAATTCACGTCTTACTTTTAATCGAACTCCTTTTGAAGAATTCAAAATCAATTGATTATTACTTGAATTTTGTTGGTTCAAATTGTTTATTAAAATGAAAGATAAAAAATTAAATAGCTTGAATAACTCTTCGGCAATTCTAATTTAATTAATTTCTCTGGATTAATGTAGTAATTTTATTAATTAACTATAAATATACTATAGTTCTGTGTATTTTAATTCTTTTATAGCTTCTTCATAATGTATTTTAATTACCCGCATTCATATCTTCTTTACCAAGAGTGATTAAGTTTCTCTTTATTATTGTGGCTAAGCTAATACGGTGCTTTTTGTATATAAAAAAAGTATATAGCTAATATCAAGGCAAATATAAATTATATAGTATAATACATAATAGTTTTACCGTTTTTAATTGAGAAATTAAACAATTAAAAGGACTATAAAAGTGCATCGCACTAAAGGAAGATGTCTTTATTTATGCACCTGCGACAAAAGTTTTTATTATACGTAATCATCCTTATACAGTATTACATTTACATATTATGATGTATGGAAAAGTGAATTTCGGAAAATTTCGCGCAAACGAGGAAATCGCTTTATTAAACCTTTAATTCATAGTAAAATGGCAATAATATACAGAATTTAAAGCACTGATCAAAAAGGACGAAAAAAGAAATGCAGGATGTCTTTACGGTAATTAATAATTACCGTACAACTTTATGACTTTAGTCCCACCTGAAGATGAAAAAAAAAACACTTTATTGTATTATTATTTTTACAACGACCGAAACGATTATACGGTAAAAGATAATTTTCTCGCACGGCATGCAATCATTACAACCGAGGCAGCGCAATGACTGTCGCGGGCGATTCCGCAGACAACGGAACGGCGGAACGCGCGCCCCGACCCAGCCCCGCCACGTAGCATTCGAATCGCGATTCCCGTCCGTCGGGTGGCGCGCGAATTCGAAATTTCCCCTTTTTTTCTCTCTCTTTTTTCTTTGCCCCGAAGAAGAGGGACATGGATCGATCCCGAGACGTTCGAGATGCTCCTCCTCCTTCTCCTCCTACGCGCCGGCTTCAGACGCCGTCGATTCTTCCCTCGGGCCGTTTGCCGAAAATTAAATTATTCACGGGACCAAGAAACCGAGCGCTTTTGAAAGAGAACGGGGTTCCAGTATAAAAAAAAAAAAGACATACTCTCTATTGCTCTCTCTTTTTCTGTCCGTCTCTTTTGTCCTCACTTTCATAAACTCGTCCCGGGACGGGAGTTCACGTGCTCGAGTGGCTGGAACAGAATTGCCAAGACGTCGACAATTTCTTTTCCTTTTTTTTCCGTTTTTCTTTTTATTCCTTTCTTTTTCGACAGCCAGAGAAAGCCAGCCAATTCAGTGTTCGCCGTGCCCCTTGTTGTTGGATTTATCACCCCCCCTCTCTCTCTCTCTCTCACTCACACACACACACACACACACACACACACACACTCCCACTCTGTCGTCCTCTCTCACCAACGACCCCTACGAACACGACACAAGAAAGCTCTCAAAGCCTCGCGCGACCCGTCCAGCTCGAAGACGCGTGTGTTACGTAATTTTTTTTTCCTATTTTGAGCCCGCAGCGCAAAACGGAAAGTGCCCCATTTGCACGTAACTTAGGGAAGGGGAAAGCTAGGCGCGATAAGCTATAAAGAAAGTTATTTTCGAATTTGGAATTTTAGTCCGATCGAGCAAAGGATTTCTTTTCTCTTTTCAGAATTGCCGAAACGGTACGAGGCCAATTGCAATTTTTGACAAAAAAAAAAAAAATAAATAAATAAAAATGAAAAATACTCGTTTCACCAGCTCAGATTTGGAATAGAAATGATATACACGAACTCGAATTTTTAAAGAAAAATATTATACCTCAGATTTCTGAAAATATTACGCTGCTATATGGGGAGGTTAGGTAGTATTATTTCAACCATTGAAATTTGGGCAACGAACGCATTATACGGCCTGAGACTTTTCGAAACTTTCCTATAACATTCTATTTTTTAACGTAAATGTGAATTCTGATAGATCCGAATTAATTGATCTTTTCATTGGTTAATATTACGAACTTATATCACGAATAAACAGGTATTAACAGAAATAACAGCGCGCAACATCTTCTATGAGAGCTGAATTAGGTACTTTGCTACTGCTGCTGCTGCTCTGTGTGTGTGTGTGTGTGTGTGTGTGTGTGCATGTAGAAAAGAAACTTTTAATTGAAAGGAATGAGGTCGAGGACCGATTAATTTTCCAGTTCCCTCGTGGGTGCCCAAGGACCATAATAATGCACACGATGGTTTAAAACTTGCATACGGTGCGTTTAATATATTTTATATACCATATATATCTACACTGGAAACCGCTTATTATTGTAAGAATAGGAGATCGGTCGGAAAAAAGTCGAGAAGAATCCCAAGAATGCCAGAGGTGGAAAAAATACCCTCGCCTCGCATTAAGATTTATGCCAGATGCGCGACTCGACCATCTGAAAGTCTAATGAAGCTTTCAATCAGTCGTACGAATGTGAATGTGTGTGTGTGTAAAAGGTCGTTTCTCGGTCTGCCGTTCTTTATTAAATTTTTTATATTCATCGCGATTTTAAAAAGTCCTCGAATTATTATTGTCGCAATTCTGCAACTTGCATGGATACGCCGGAAAAGTCCTATAACATCGACATTGCAGGGAGTAATTCAGGACCAATCTAAAGAATGCGGGCAACTCCGAAAACCGCCGAGAGCATGCAATCGCAAGGGGTCTCGAAGCGCTAAAGAAAATCATCGAGGGATTTTTGGCGCGTTCATCTTTCTCCCTCCCTCTCTTCTTCTCTCACACTCCCTGTCTGTCTATTTCCCTATCTCTAGCTCATGGGGCGACTCCGGGAGATCCGGAGATCCCGTAAACAATCTATTATTGCCTCCGAGGGCGATGTATGTATATATATATATATATATATATATATATATATATATATATATACATACAAACGGTGCACCTCGGACCTTAAATCGCATCTAGGCGCGTCGGAGGCTTTCCTGGCGCCGCGCCAGTGCAGTGCGCATCGTCTTCGCGGGGCGTCGGCTGTTTCATTCCATACATACATATAGTCGTGCGACGTTAATGCTTATTTATCTTGATCATCCGCAGAACGATTTTCCTATACCCATTGGAAATTTATTTCCATCAAAGAACGTGTTCTATATATACAAATACTTTATTTCTGATCAATCAATCAAAATCAGTCGATTTTGTACGCTGATTTCGGAAACTTGAACCGGAATATATATATATATATACGTACATAATGGGTGAAAGATGACAGACATCAGACAGTGGGACGATATAAGAGGGGAGAAATGTTACGAGACGTATGTTAAAGAAGAAAAAAATCATAATAATAATACTAACAACAAATAGCAATGAGTGAGAGAGAGAGGCGGGATAAGCTCGTAAAGCGAAGCTCGGAATATAATGACGTCGAGTCTCTTTATTATATTCGCGCGCATTTTGGTGTCATCTTGCGCGGGCGTGCGAGTACATAGCGGCCCGTGCTGTCTGCCGCCCGCGGCGAAGAATATATAAAATTAAGGTTATGTTAGCTCTTGCGCGAGCGCCTCCCCCACCCCCCATCACCCTCCTTTCTTTATCCTACTCTCGCGATATTTTTAGAAGTCACGATTTTGTAATGACGACGGTTGCGGTCTGGACGTGGACGCTATTATGAGTGTGGGAGAAAATTTCGAGGAGGAATGACGATGATAATAATAAGAAGAATAATCACGGCAAGAGTTAAACGCGCGACGTCCCTCGGGGCTTTCAAGTTCGAATTCGAGATCAGCGAGCACGCGCGACAGATCTGCCTGGATCATGTCTGAATTTTTTCGAATTCAAGTGGATTCGGTTAGAGAAAAAAGTCGTCGTTTTAAATATTTGTCGACTACAAATTTTTAGTAGGTCAGTATAAATATGCCAATGGTTAATCGAATTACCCATATACATTTTTATAGGCTTTTTATAGATCTATGATACTTTATAAGCTGGCATGCGGTTTAAATCCTTCGTCGAATTTTTTATTTGTAGTCTGGATTTACTCACGGATCATTCTTTGCAACGGGCATTTCCATTTTAAAATAACAACAAGTTGCAGGAAATCAAGTCAAGCGAGTACGATAACTGAGCGATAATTTTGTTTCTAGTTTGGCAAAAAATTTCAATCAATTTGGAAGAATTCGGCAATCAAGTTAGAATTTAACTGCCTATTTATTCGTTTAGAGTACTCCATTATTTCTCTGCTGAAACACTTGGATAAATAGTGGCACCCTATTGACTGTTGAAATCTACAAAAGAATTTATGACAAACTGGTGCATCACACCACCCACTAATCGAAGCTAAAGGTTATGAACACTAGTTTGACTTTGAGGAGCTTCATCGCGTGTGTTCCTAAATTGTAGAATATATTAATTTAATATTTTGTATTTTAATTTAGTACTTTCAACAGCAGATTCATATATAAGCTCATATATCTCGTCACCATTAATCATATTTTTCGTAAATGTATGTGCGGTCGTCAGCTGCATTATCAGGCATCTCGTTTGCGACATCTACTTTTTTCTTTGTAAAAGGTCAGATTTTTTTGTACGAGTCTAGTGTCCACGTTCCGAGCCAAACAATAATAATCTACATTATCAGGTATTATCTCTCTTATGCTCACAAGAACAAACCTTGTTTAATTCTTGATCTTATCATCTTTAAAAGAATGGTTGATAAATGAAGCAAGTTGCTTACGACCTACAACCCTCGATAGATACTTGCTAAAAAAAAAGTTCAACAAAGTTTGTACTTCCATTTTTATCTCCGACAATAATAATCGACAGCCAAACTTTTCGTCGCCTTCAAAAATGACTTCAAAATATTCAAACCAATATGGTTGCATCTCGTAAATTGATATATCAATCCATAAAGTTTTATCGATGCGATGATTCACGCACTAAGTTAAAATGAATCATTGCCGATAAAATTTGATCAGACTTTAAATTCCAACCCTGTCCTATATATATATATATATATATATATATATATATATATATATATATATATATATATATTTATATATAGGTGGCCAATGTTGAATGCAGAAGTACAGTAGTACGTCTCTGCCAATCCATTCGTAGCAACGCGATTTTCTCACAAGTCAAATGCGACAAAGCCTTGCATAATCATTGTAAACATCCATATAGCCGCGCGTCGCCTTGTCGCTTGTAATACTTGAAATACAGCCAGCCGGCCAGCGCGGGCCGGTATTATAAACGTTGTTTCGTGTCATATAAGCAATGAAACGAATCGAGCTGAAAAACACAAAGCGCTTCAAAGTCCGCGCGCGAAGCTGTTATATACTTAGGCATATATGGCACGCTCCTCTCAATGTACATTATGCAAATACGCGCGCGCGAATGTCGCAAGCCGATAATATAAACTTGTTGCACGGTGAGGGGCGGGGGACAAGGAGGACTTTTGCAAGAGGGAGCGAGAGAGAGAGAGAGAGAGAGAGAGAATATGTGTATTTCCGCTGAGAAAACGTTGCGGATTTCATCTTTCTTTCTCTTTCTCCTGGCGAAGGTCACCCATTTTGCGCCCGCTTTACACTTCATCGGCTAGATTTATCTCTTTCTCTCTCTTTCATTCTCGCTCTCTCGCTCGCGCGCCGCATTACTTTTCGCGAAACGCCTTCTTTATGCATCTTCGTCATATATATAGTCACCCGGCGCGCGGTCGAATTCCAGGGCGTATGCTCTCAGCGGACGAAAATATAGGATTTATTGCTGCATGGGGGTGTCGTGTTGACGAGACATTTAGGCAGTGTGTCAATTTAGCCTATTTGCGAGGTTACTTTGGTGATTTCTTTTTCTTCATTTTGTTAACCTTCCTACTGCGCTGCGATAATTGAGGGCTAGGGCGTAAACGGAGAAGATTCGGCTAAATTTTATTGTCGCCCCAAAATATATATAAGAATTTCGGCTCCACGCGAGTTACTTCGTCATCGCTCTTCTCTTATTTATGCTATACTTTTTGATCGTGTGTCGCACGTATGAAATGAATCCAAATAAAAAATAATTCTGCTATATTTAACAAAGGCCAATCGGAATGCTCCATCGTTCATTGCATCGCTGCATTTTTTGCCCCTTTATTAATCGCAGGGTATAGCCGAGTATCATATAGTCACTCGAACGAAGCGCATAACTTTCTTAACGTTCTGAAATGTCAATGCGTTGAACTCCCTCGAATTTTCAAATTCGAATCTTCTCCTTATTCTGCCTTCGAGCGAGATTAAAGAAAGCAGCGCGCTCGCGCGATCTATTAAAAAGTATTAGCTCATGCTGTCAAGTTGTTATAAGATTTCACCGATTTCTAAGCCTCTATTAGAATGAGAAATCGCCGTTTGATTTATGATCGGGCTATAAATCAATCAATATTGTAAAATAACTTTGCTACTATTCGTCAATTCGCATTAAAACTATGTGCTAACAACATTTGTAAAACGAGCTGTGTTAAAGTTTTCCCATACAGAGTGTAAAATTTTATTGGACGTTCGTAACTATTTTTTGTTTTTTTTTTTTGATAAAAGCAGCGTACAAAAGTCAATTATGTGCGCGTAAAAAGAATTTCTGAAATTGGTTACATAATTAGAATCTTATCCAATATTATTCTTATATTCTTATCCTATATTATATTTTTATCTAAAATGTCACTAGCAGAGCATAACATGTATGGTTTTTCAGCTGTCTAGTGTCAGATGGGAGAAATCGATGGAAGAAACAAGGGAGGAAAGCAACATCTGATATCAGACTCATTTCTATAGATCTATTTTGACGTTTTGAAAAACTGTAATATATAGCTCCAATTCAAAGAAAAGACGAAATTATAAGATAAATTTCATCGTCATTTATTGTGGCGAATTCGAAGAATATTTAATGTGCATCGATAATGTAATTTATCTTAAGGTTTGGATCTAATTTTGTTTTACACTATTTTAGATGGAGTCTTCTAATTCCAAATTGCTGAAATCCTTACGGATCTTGTCGAGTGTCCTAATGACTAATCAATGGTCCAAAATCCAAACTGTTCCCATTTGCTGTTGTTCTATCGACTAACTTTGTGTTGGACCAACACAACTGTTGTTAACTTGTGTTGGCAAAAAATGTTGGGCAAATTTAAAGTTATCTTTGATGGAATCAATCTTTTTTCGAAAAAGGGCATTGAGCTAACTTGTCACGTCTGAACGAGCCTCTCTGGTAATGGCTTTGATCTTCACGACTATTAAAAATGTTTCGACGTTATGAGTTAACGTCATTTTTATGGATAAAAATATCCATTAAGAATGTAAAAATTACTGTAAAAATTAACTAGACATATCAATCGAGGCCATTCATAGCTGAAAATAGAATTTTTCGCTCTTTTCCATTTAGAGTTTTGAAACTGACCTTCAAACATTTAAATTAAATTTGAAGATGAAGGCCATATTCAAAGTCATTGCCAGCTAGTCTTTTTTTAACTCTACCAAATAGATACCTCGTTCGGTAGTTTGCGTTAATAGGATAATTATGATTATATTACATTATATTATTGTTGCCTTGTGACTTTATAACGTATGCAATGAGTTAAATGAAAAAAAGTTTCGGAAAAAAGCTGATATTAATTAAATATGAGCACAGGCTCAAAATTTCGCGAATGTGTCAACGAGTGCCAGAGTAAACCTTTCTCTAGACAAAATAATTTTTTCCTCCTGACAGTTATTATGCGAGACCGATGGGATAAGTGAAAATCCGTATAATGGCGCTCGTGATTTGGAAAACAATGAGCATGTACATCTCTACGTGATCGAGTCTTCACCGCCTCCTCGTCAAAGTCGTCACGCGTCCCGTTTTCGTCATATTCCATACCTACCTCTAAGTACAGTGGAATCACGAGCGTTTTCTTTTATGCCAGAAAAGACACAACCCCCCCCCCCTTCACCCGTCCCGCAGCACCATATTTCTTCGTTCTTGATTTCTTCTTTTCTCCGCAGGCGCATATCCACCCCGCGGAATCAATTAAATTCCGCA
Organism: Sycobia sp. Sy_11; assembly: GCA_018907035.1. Taxonomy (NCBI): domain Eukaryota; kingdom Metazoa; phylum Arthropoda; class Insecta; order Hymenoptera; family Epichrysomallidae; genus Sycobia; species Sycobia sp. Sy_11. The sequence goes on along the minus strand of JACCIC010000240.1, from coordinate 437,319 downwards.
CGACGGAACGGGGGTCGGTCGCGCGAGTTACGGCATAGCTCGAGCCTCCCATTGACGACGGCGCGCGGCCTCGCCATATCGTTGATAAAAAGCAGCCGCGACGGAGACGCGCGACGATACGTCGCGAGGCTCGGATGCCTTCGTTACGCAGAGAGGAGGTGTGCGGGTAGCCTATATACAGTAGAAGATCCTTTCTTCTTTCTGTGCATTACCTGCAGCCTCATTTGTCATCGGGTCTTCATCATGCTCTGTGTCCCAACACCGATATGCCTCTCTTCTTGTGGAAACTTTACGTTCAATATATATATATATATATATATATATATATATATATATATATATATATATATCTTTATATATATATGTCAACAAGCATGCATTTGAAGAAAGCGCGGAACGCGTGTTTTTTCTAGGATCATTCGAGCATTACGAAATAATGCGTGCGCATGATTAAAGTCAATAAATATTAAAACATCAGTGGGAATTTATTGTCTGTTTGTATAGAGAAAAAATTACAATTCTTTAAAGAACATGCGATATTTTTTGTTTCATTTCCATAAATACGTTAGGAAAATCAACGACTTCAGATTGATTCGTACAAATTTTATGGAATAATTGACTGGTTGCTCGAATAATTCAGTGTATAACGTTGTTCAAGCAACGTGATTTATAGAAGTTCAGATCTAACCCCAGTTAGGACGTGTTAATAAAGTAATTTCTCTTGCGATGCCGTTTTAAACAAGGGTTTATCTTCAATGGTTTATCATATATATATATATATGGATATATAGTGTATATACATATATATATATATATATATATATATATATATATGTATATATATATATATATATATATATATATATATATATATAGGCGGCGAGGTATGTCTGATTTATCGGATCCAATCATCGGATCCCCTCTCACAATAAGCCAATAATTCAATCAACTGCACTTAGCAAACGAAAACATAGCAACAACAACAGCGCATGAATAATTAATCGTTAAACAGGGTTGTATGTTTGTGTATGTGTGTGATCGATGTATATATATTTAAGCATGAATAACAGAATCGTTTTATCTGGACAGAACGATCAATTGAACTCGCGAGAGAACGAATGTGCAGGATCTCCAAAGAGATCGGTACATATTGTGTATAAGTATATTGTGTATATACGGATTATCGAGTCCGCGACATCTGCAAGAATCGCAGTGTAATATATTATGCGCAGCTCCTCACTCTATACAGCCAGCCAATCCTCCTCGGCAAGCGATCGGAAATTTGAAAAAATGTATGCATTATAATATATAGATATAAATGCATATCCGATCTTGGTATTCGATATCAGACGAACACGAGCATAAGGGATATATGCTTTAGGCTTTGTTGCCGAGATCTTCTCCGTCCTATGTTATAAGTCTATATGTATATAGATGATACAAGAAGAGAAGCGGAACGTATATATATATATATATATATATATATATATATATATATATATATATACGTTTACAAAATTCTTATTAAGGGCTCGAGATGAAGGGGAGGGGCCGAATCACGCCGTCACACCACATAAGTCAGATACTTGAGACTAGAGTAGAGAGAGAGAGAGATGATGATGGGGCATCCACGTCATGAACGTACGGATCTTACCTCACCCCAGCATCATCACGAGTGGCGCTTAAATCAACGGCTTTGCCCGGAAGAAAGGAAGAGATCATTCTTTGGTGTTATACTTTGTATTTTGTATCTCACGGCCACTTCGTCCGGGGAAAGATGGAATAGGCGTAGAATTACGCCTGTTTTTTTTCTGTTTTCTTTTCTTTTCTTTTTTTTTTTGAAGAAATTATTTATTTGTGAGTTTTAACAGAGCGAATTGGGGCGACGAAAGCATCTGGAACAGAATTGTCTTTCACGAAGCTACGAGTCAAGCAACTTTTTGTGCGTCTTACAGAGAAAAAGAACGACGTGAAGAGGGTAATAAATTAAGAAATCTTCGACATCAGATAAGTTTCAATTATCGCCGTACTATTTTATTTTAATGGAGAATATAAAATGATTTATCGTACCTGTTGTGTAATATATATATATTGGAATCGTAGATTTCAAAATTTTTTTAATTGGCCGTAAATTTCTTTTTATTCATCTATTAATGTTTTCTATAAACAGCAATTTAGTATTAATTATTGAACGATCTCAAACGAAAATTATCACATATTCAGTAGTAAAACATGAATAATATGAATAATTTTGTTTCATACATTTAATACATTCTTCAAAATTAAATTAAAGAACAATCGCATATTATTATTTTTGTTTCTTAAATGGGAAATTCGTGATATGTAACATTGACTTTGATTTTATTTCGCGCCAAAAAGTTCTCTCTTAAATTAAAAAAAAAAAAAAAAAAAAACGAACACGAAAAGTAAATTGTCATTTTTTCAAAACCAATCTTCGTATCGGGGCCAGGTTTAGCTCATCTACAGTATACCTATACCTATCGAATGTCTTCGAGAACGTTAAAAACAATTATAATTATAACACATAGCGCGCATATGAAAAGGGGTTGCAAGCTGATTTAAACGTTTTTATATGTCTGCCTTTTACGTAAAGAATACCGCTGACACTGCGCTTTATCCTTCAATCCCACCTTTTTTTCCCCCACTGACTCGCCGATAATTTCCTTCGCTCCAGCTCGCTCATCGTCAATGCATAAATATACAATAATATTACATTTACCCTTTAGACACTGTATTAGGATACTCGAACAGTCTTTTGTAAAATGATATCACGACCAAAGAACGCGCCGAAACCGTCATACCATTGGTCGGGATAAAATTGGATCTCCAGCGCATAATCTAAGACCGAGTGTAACTATAAGACACTCTCGACCCACCGCGAGCGCACGACTTATATATGCTTTATATATACAGAATATCGCGTCAGTGCGCGCGGTCCACGGAATTAATCCCATAACCTAAATTCAAACGAGCGAGTAATTAATTCTAACGCACTCCACCATCATCAGAGTCTATCATTCTACCGTTCTCCCAGGCTCGTACCCAGCGTGTATACTATATATATATATATATATATATATATATATATATATATATATATATGCACATGTTTGTCATGTCACCCGGAAACTTTTGGTTCGACGAACGCCTCGTTTAACGGAGGCGAGGTGACTCACCCTGGCACATAGAGATAAAAAAGAGTAATGTCTTATTTACGTACTAATCAAGAAGGCTCGCACATGCGTGAGAGAAAAAAAAATGTTTAAGAGGTAACGGGGCGATAATGGCAAAGGTTTACAATACTTCTAGAATTTTTAAGTCACCGATTCAAAAAAAAAGTATGGCTGCGTGTCGCTTAATTTTGATTGGGGCTTTTACTCAGAAAAAAAAGAAGACAAGGATTATCGTCTTCTTATCGTCCACGAATGAGAAAAAAATATAATGCAGAACTTAAGCTCTTGTTGCATATCGATAGTCATCCATAACCGACGCGTTTAGCTCAAATTGGATAAAAATTTTATTTCTAGTTTCTGGTATAACAGTTCTGAAATAGGTTGTATATGAATATTAAACCATCGTTGTCGCTCTGATTTTCTCTGCAAATTTATGGATGACAAATGAGCTATGAAGATACACGATTACAAGGAATAAGAGCTTGTCACTTACATTTATTGTACTTATCCAAATTTATCTGTCTAAAGACCCTCGAAACCTAATATGAACTAACACGCAAAGTGCAAGATTGACATATGAGATTTACGAAAATCTATAATAGCAATGGTTGCTAGTACACTGACAAAAAAATATCTGTTTTCAAGTAAATATTTTCTTGTTTTGTACCAAGTAAATTATTTTCTTAAATGTAGAAAGTATCATCTTAAATCAAGGAAGTATTTACTTAATACAAGAAGAATTCACTTGGATCAAACCACGTACTCTTAAATCTAGTGAATATTTTCTTAAATTAAGAAAATGAATTACTTGGTACAAAACAAGTAAATATTTACTTGATATCGGAAAATATTTTTTTCAGTGTAAAATTTAATCGCGACGCAAATTTTTAAGGAATACAATTCCAGCTGAAAATATTAAGTATTGGATACTCCACCAAGGGCGTGGCTCATCTATATATAGTTAACCAATAAAGCCGAACCAAAATACGTATTCTGATATGAAAGTTGCTCAATTTTTCTGTAAAAATTGTCATCATTGAAGAATATATACCATTAAGCTGGTAACCATGTCGAACCAACGAGTATTTTTAAAAGATTAACGGCTTTTCAAGCGAATTCCTCGAGTTAAAGATTGTAAATTGGATATAAATGTTGGTATGAGCAACTTGATGTAAGTAGATCATCGGTGTTGTCTTTTAAAAATTTCTAATAAATATATAGGTAGTGAATACGTGACTTGCCGTATTCCATTAAGTTCGAAAAGCAAAGCGTAATGATCATTACGCTACGTAACATGACGGAAGATTTGATCGACATAGTCTGTCACAATGTCACAGTTTCGAAATGAATTTCACGACTTGCAGTCGCATTTTCCAATATATTCACAACTATCGAATAAATTACGATTGTTTACCCTGACAGAAAGCTCGCCTAATAATTACTTTTCATCGCTCAGGAATACAAATTGTTGTAAAAAATCATCTGCAAATTTTATGCCGTGTTACGTACCGCTGTGATAGTTAAATTTATTTCTCCGACCCCCCCCCGTCCCCAATTTCTTAGCTGTTCTGTTCATATACAATTACTTACTGCAGAGTAGTAATTTATTACATAGATATTGTTAACAAGGCTAGGAATTCTCGGACTTTCGCAGGAATTATTTTATGATGATAAATCCATAATTATACTTGAAATCGCTATACTATAGAAGATAATAATGGCTTAAATTCCTATTATAATGGCCAACTGAATTCTATTAGGTTTAATATGATTTTTATGAGCCGTATCGAATTGACATCATTATCATGTCAACTTATATATATATATAGCAACAGAAGTGCAAGATCGAAAAGAAACTGGACTAATATTATTTGCGGCGAGCAGTTTTTATCTCGTATATATGTCTCGTACTTATTTAGCAAAAAATGCGTCTTATCTGCGTAAACCCCATGGACGCCCGCGTGGACGTGCCATTGTTTTCTTCATGCGAGAGAACACCAACTCACCTGAAACAGAGAAGAAGAAAAATCGATATTATAATTGATTTATCCTGCGATAAAATGTCTATAATTAGCAAATGTCGTCGTGACATATCTGCTATTTATAAAAATCTAATATATATAGTACGGCAAATATGCCGTGAAATCGTTTAAGTCGTACTCATTTATAATTACGTTAAAGTAGGCGGAAGATAAAATCTTGAGAAAAATAATGAAGATATTTTTTATTGCAAAAATAAAAAAATAACAACAACAGCGACAAAAAAACATAAAAATAGAATTCATTATAAAGTCATTATAAGACGGCTCGTCGGCGATTCAGTCGCAGAGGATGTGCGCTCATTGAAATAACGCGCGCTCCTTCCGTACGGTGGTGTTTTTAATATTAAAAGAGAGAGAGAGAGAGAGAGAGAGAGAGAGAGAGAGAGAGAGAGAGAGAGAGAGAAGATATGCAGGTATAATAATCTCTTTCGCACAATGTCTATATATATATATATCTAACTGATCATTGTGACTTCGTCTAATATCAGTGTGCGTATGTGCGCCAGCCGTCTATGCACACGTAGAAATAGCCAACAACCCGTAAAGGCAACATAATAATATCGAATCGTATACATATGCATACGTAAGTACATGTACTGTTATACGTTACGTAAGTCGCGCGCGCCGTCTTTCAATAACGCTTGTTATATATATATATATACTTGCTGATACGCCGGTTATATATTTATCGATGAATCACTTCATCGGCGCAGACTGATAGTATACTTATAACTTATACTACAGGCTGAAAAGTTCTGAAGTTCCTCACGCACGCGGGCAGCCACGAAAGCGGCAACGGAAAAAAATCCTTTTCCCGCGCATATATAAAACGATACACGCGACATACGATCCTTTTTTTTCTATCGCTCTTATTGCGAAAGGTTGGGGGAGGAAAACTGAAGAAAAAAAAATAATAATAATAATAATAGAACGAATGAGCAAGAAAAAATTAATTTTGTAAATTCCGATGATCGCCGCGAGCCGGGGCGGGCCAAAAACCCGCCGAACTTCCAGCGCATCTTATCGGGATTATTCGTATCATTATTTTCACACGGCACGTACGATACGGAATTCGAATTCCGATGGGACGATTTCAATTGGCCTTTTCACGAGAGGATGGACGCGTGACGTCCTGGATTATTTCGACACAAGTTCGTCACCCGTCACAGATGTACTATACCTGTATTTGTGCAATTCGAGAGCTCGCGGACTGTATACGCATAATAATTACAGTGTAATAAATATATATATGGAAGAGAACGGATTGAGGCGTCGGGGAAACGCTATAGAGCGAGCATTATGCGCTGTCGAATAGCGAGCTCTAGGTATTGCGCATTTGTTCGCACTCGCGCTCGAGACGTTTCGTTGGCCAGGAGGAGGAGGCGTGTCGAATTTTTTACACCGTCGATTTAAAGAATGCTGGAAAATAGCGTTGCCGCTCTTCGATTTTCAGGGGACGAAGAATTTTACGCCAATCGCGTTGGTTGTCACTTTCATCAATTATTAGGAAAGCGATTCGATGTAATATTAAAAATATAGGAGTGAATCACTGCTTTATCGTTTATTCGTAATATTGAAATAAAATGATTGTTGAAAGTTTGCAAAACACTCAATATCTGTAAGAGGCATAGGAATTATAAAAAATATCGATTCATCGGAGTACAAATATATAGATTTAACAATTTTAATTTGTATAGGATTTGGCTCGGATTATCTTCCTCGTTATCTTCCGTCTTTCTTATTTATCTGCGCTTATAATTATAGAATATTTTATTGTAAGCGTTCGTAATGTATGATTATTATGAAAATTATTTAATAGAGTTCGTGTAAAAATGGTGTATAATAATTGAGTTTTTTTTCCTTAGAGCTATATGTATAGAAATCGTTCCTAATCTTGCATTAATTTTCAAACGTCACTTATGTTATAAAACATCGGTTTTGATACGAGATAGGAGACATTGTATTTAGAAAAATAAATGACAAATTCACCGATAAGTAAAACTATATATTTATGTCATCAGCTATATATAATAAAGCTCAATGGATAGTCCAATAGATGTTATACACGTATACTTATACCTATACACATATGCATACATGCACTGAAACGAAGAACATGCTGAAGGAGAATGATTTTCGTCGGATCACACCTTCTTTTCTGTATATCTATATATATATATATATATATATATATATATATATATATATATATATATATATATATATTAAAACCTTAAGAAAATCGCGTGTTGAGATTTAGGTCAATCCTCTGACTATATCGCCATCGTTCAACGCGGGCGCGAACCCGAGAGCTTCCGTACGTTCTCAAAAGCTCAATTCTCTTTGAAAATTTATTAACGCCCCCTGCGCATACGTACGCAAGAACCATTTTGTGTATGTGTATATATATATATACACAACGACGTTACGTATCGTTAAAGCGCAGCCTACACAGCCACGTTTATTAGAAATTTTCGGCGAAACTCCCGCCCCCTCCCCACGACGATTATATCTATATATGTAAAATGAGCGTACGACGCGTAACGAGGCCTCGCGAAATGCATTAGGGACAACACGCGTGCCTCGCAGCTTTTTCCGCTGCGCCTGCATTGTACACATTAAATTATTTACGCCCGCCCGCGAAGCGGCGCTCGCGCGCGCCGATTATGCGAAGGAGCGCGATTACGGCCAACGGCGATTCGGCCGAGCTTTAGAGAATCGTTACGAACGAGCGATAGTGGCTGTATCGCTCGGCGGGCTCGCTAAAAATCGAATTTACACCCTCGTTGTGCCCGATAGCCGCGCGCCCGTGGTTTTCGACGTCGCACGCGCCACTTCTTATCCTTTTTTTTTTCCTCGCGAAACAAGCTTCTATAAAATGCACTTTTTTTAACATTCATCATTTTGAGGCAATAAAGCGGGACTCTGCCAATCCGCGCGCCTAAAGTGTTATTTTACAAAAAGTCATCAATGTGCGACCAAATAATATCGACGTCTTTAAAAATAATAATTCCCTGCCACCGCGCATTAAGTTCGCGAAATATTAAAAAAAAAAAAAAAAAGAAGATGAAAAAACAAAATCAAAAAAAGAACAGTAACGCAAACCCTAATAACTGTTTTTGCAGCGCAGCCAATCGGACAAACTTGACAGAGCGGCAAACAAACGTGTGCGTTGCAGATCGCGTCGTGAAGGAGCTGCGGCCGGCGCATCATAATAAAACACCGGCGATACGGACGATAATACGACAGCTTCCCCGTAATTTCCGGCGTAATGATGTTTCTTAGCCTGCTGAATACCCACTATGAGAATAATTCTTCTTAATAAATTAAATTAAGAAGAATAAGTTAAATAAATGAACTACATAAATAAACTAGATAAATTAATGAACTAAATAAGTTAAATAAATAAAAAAAAAAAAACAAAATATACGACCGTTCCAGATGCGCGCGATAATTTAGCTCTTGGCGTCGTTTTCAAAATTTTACTTCCCAATACAGGGCGATCTAGTGACGAGCCTGTCAAGGGCCCGTACAAGAGAAATCATATTATATATATATAATATACATATAAAAATTTTTTCAGACCCGATGGGTATAAGACCGTGACTTAACTGAATAATCTTCTTTAATGCAAGTTGGCAAGACTTACGTAATATATGTTATATTAATTATAGATTTTATTGAGGCCGAAGAAATTTCTGCGCGCACCTTGAGCGCTTTATAAATCATTATCAAAACTATAATCCGTGCGCGCGCAGATAAGATATGCATATATTATATTCGTATATATTACTTATAAACGCCCAGAACTTTTCACACATGTGCATATATATATATTATACATATACCTGGTTCGTGCCGTTCGCGCGCCCGCGGGCGCGAGGAAATCTGCGCCGAGCGAAAGAGAACTTTCAATAAGGAATCTTCGTTGCGCATTGATATCGCGAATTACGAGTATTATCTTCTTCTCTTCGGGTTATGCAATGCACAAGGGAAGCCACGTGAAGAGATATAAAGAGACTGTGTATGTGCGTGTGTGTGAAAGAGAGAAAGAGAGAGAGGGGGGGAGGTCGAATGTTGTGGAAGAAAGCCGTACGATTTACAGTCGAGCTCGATCGTAGTTTACGTAAAAGTTCCTCAACAATGTTCGAAAGGGAGCGAGAGATTGGAAAAGCTGACATTTCACGATTTTCGCGGAGGAACTGGCGAGATTGGATCGAAGTAAATCCGAAAATAAGCGATTATCATGCTTATGTTTATAATGCGTGAGTCGTAACGACAATATCGATGTCGATCAATCGGGGTCAGTATGTTTTCTCCCGGGACGAGATAGAAGCGAGCGGAGTTATTTGGAACGTTACGATTGTGTGTGGAAATCTATGAATTTACCTAATGATATTGAGGCGAGCGCCCGCGATTCCAAGCGCATCGGATTCGATAACGGAGGGATTTCGCAATTTTGCAGCATTTCGCTTTTCTTTTCCATTCTTTTAATTTAATTTAATTTTTTTTTGTTTTTTTTTTTTTTTTTGTTTTTTTTTGTCGGTAATAGACACGGATCTTTTTTCGTTCTCGTTTCGTCCGATACGCAGACAAGCGGCGTCGTCGTTCGCTCGCGCGTCTTACATAAATTTTTTTTACTACGCTTAAGTAGAGCTCGAGCGATAGATACTCGGGAATATTGCAAGCTCGATTGCTTTCGTTTCTCGGGTAAGATATTTTATAGATACTTTTCTTTTTTTTTTTGTTTTGTTTGGTTTGGATTGGTTTGTTATCTTCGTCCGAGATCGTTTCGCTAGCTCGGATTAAGTTGCACTCTGTATATATATATATATATAGGTTTTCGACTTCATTATTCATCGAGCGCTAATTGAAAATTTTGCTTCGTCGTACAAATAGATAGCTGTGATACAAACAGAGACGGGGAAAATTTTTGAAGCGATCGAGCAACGAGTAATTAGTCTGTTGTTAATCGATATTACATGCACGTTCTAAATTATCGTAAATTTTAGCCTATCGCGCTCTTTAACCACGTTCTCTTTACATCCTTGTATAACTTTCGACGAACAATGATAGAATGACCCGTCAATTGAAATGTTTTTAAATTAAAAAAAGGTTTTCCTTATTAGGCCGTTTGATAAATTTCCCTGACAAATTGCAACAATTTTAAGTAAAGTCAATAAAGGGCATGATTAACTTGAATTTCGAATCATTTAATAATTACTTATAATATACTATTTAAAGTAGAATATAATGTCGATATCAAAGCTCAAGAAGAGCCTCTAAAAACCTTCACACAAAGAAAAACAATTATAATAAATTTCTTTTATCGTGAAACGTTGATTTTGATAGACCCTCAAAGTTACAGTGTGCGTTAATCAGTGATATTTATAAAATTCTTAATATTAATTAAATTTATGAAACACGAGTTGAATAATATTCACGAAACTAACAATTAATCCAAACAAATATTATGGGAATGGAGAAGTCAATTTTTACCGGGCAAGGAAAAATTTACTCTGTTTTAAATAATAGTACACCGCATCTATTAAATTATTTTGCTTTTTAAGAAATCACGCCCTTTATCTACGTCTAAATTATTTTTATTCAAAAGTTTCGAACAGATTCGCCATATCGCTTTGGTTCAGAAATTTTAAAAACGTCTACATATATTTTATATAGGCTGAATAACCAACATTTCCAATAATTTAATACTCAGATAAGGTCTTGCTTAAAAAGAAAGGAAAGCAATTTGTTACTCAAACGGTATGAAAGAGCATACGAACGTCCCCTTACCGTTCATTAAAAAAAAAAAAAAAAAAAAACAAGGCAAAAACAAATTGGTAAGAATAAGAGGAAGAAAGAGCTTCGTTGGACTCTGGTATGCGCCCTCGATTTTTGATTCCCAGTAATAATTAATCGAAATGAATGCCAAGCACTGTCCTCGTATTTCAGATAAAACAGAAATCTCATTTCTTTTCGGCATCTCTATTATAATTACAGAAAAATCTCATATATATATATATATATATATGAGATTTAGATATATGAGATTGATATATATATATATATATATATAGGCAAAATCTCCGAGAGCGGCGTCGCGCGGGCCTGCGGACTTTTATCCCGATTGTCCTCTCGAGCGCGCCGATCATTACTGCGCTTGGATCACTCTGGATCGGGCGAGAACGGCGCGAATCGGGGCGGGTGCGAAACGAGCGCGCGAGGAAGGACAACGCTAATGGACATCTTGCGATGATGTTTTGTATTTAGCCGCGATCGCGAAATGGAATCGTGCCGCGTCTCATGATTCCGCAATCGACTCCGGATTTTCCTCTCCCAACCTCTGGGCCCGCATTTTCATACATCCAAATTCTTTCGTCTCCTGCGCCGCGTATTCGTAACGCAAGAGGTATTCGGAATCCAAATATTATGTGTATATATATATATATATATATATATATATATATATATATATATATGTATGTATATTTTACATTAATTTCTTAAAATATTCGTTTCAATAAGAAAAAAATCCGTCTCGTTGACGATTAGAGGAATAGAATTTCTATAAATAAACGCGGTTATATAATTTTTTATCGTTTATATATAAAAAAAATTAATTAAACGAATTGACTTATTTTCTTGTAAATCTCCTTTTTCACGCTCAATAAAAAAAAAGTTATTTATATTTTTTAAGAAATATTTATATTCTCGGTATTTAAAAAAAAAAAAAGAATCGTCAAAGATGCTAATAAATTTCACTTATATTTTTTTCTCCCCTATAGCTAGAACAAAAAAAAAATTACCACATATTTTTAAATAGCTGTTTCTCTATACATTAAATAATGGTCATACGAGGTCTTAAATACGTTCCCTTGGAATTTCCTAAGAAAAAAAGGGCACGGGCTCCCCATTCGGTGAAAGCGCGCACGAAGAGAATTTTCTACAAGTGGTGGTTCTCTGTTTTTTTTTTCTTTGTCTCCTATAAGAACGGACCTTGGCCGAAGTTCCGATGGGTGATTTAATGTACATACGGGTGACAGCTGCGGGAGCTTATTTGCTTTTTACGACTGTCGCTGCCCCCATTTTATTTTACCGTTCGAACGACCCATGCTTAATCGGAAAGCTAGGCGTAGAGCTTTACGCGCGCTCTAAACGAGGGTTCTCGTGCTCTCGGTCTATTTTCATCTTTGGCCGGTAAAAGCAAAATTACGGAGACAATAATCATAGAGACAGAGAGAATGAAATTATTTTTGCAGATTTTTAGACATTTGTGACTTTATTATAAGGCACTAAAATACTAAATAGTCAATATAGTCTGAAATCCGTGAAGGAAAAAAAATAGCGAGGTTTCTCATAAAGAGAATTTTAAGACTAGTAATTTGAAAAAATTGAAAAATTTTAAATATAAATCAATTATCTAATAAGAAAGAAGGCGCTGATTGGCTATTCGTAATATTATTTTTCGAAGAATTAAAAGTAATACAGTAATACAAAAAATATATAAATGAAATGATTATGTAGTTGAACTCAAAAAATAGTCTCCAATTAATCTTAGTCAGTTTCTTAAATTTTACAATCCAAAAGCCAATACTTTTAATTTTAACGAAATCATTTTATTCGCAACCATTATTTTAATATAACCCTTGTATTTACCTTTTTTGATTAACTGTTTCACATTATGTCAATCGATTCAATGTAAAAAATGAGAACATTATAGAGTTTGTAAAGAAAAAAAAATCTTCAGAATCGGCGGCATAGATCTATATAAATCTCCGCCACACAACGAGCCCGAAATGACCGAACAAGGGCTCGGTCATCTTATCTTCCTTCGATTTACAGCTCTTGCTTTCTCTCCCGTCCCTCCTCTTTTTCCTGTCTATATATACATACACACATAGATACATTCATACATATATATATATATATATATATATATATATATATATATACACGCACACACAATGGGCCGCATTCGTGTTCTCGATTGGCAGCCGGAAGTGCCATCAAGCCCGCGAGCTTCGACTCTCTCGCGTACTTACGGAGGTCAATGCTGCCGTCGCGCCTGTTGCAAATGTTATATATATATATATATATATATATATATATATATATATATATATATATATATATATAGATGCGGCCAGTGTACATAGAGCGCAAAAAAACCGAATCCCGTGGGGTAAAAAGAAACCTATCCATGCCGGCCGTATTTGGCGCGCTAGTAAAGTAGCAACAACGTTGTATAAGAGGGATAGACGGATATATATAAGATACAGAGAGAGAGAGAGAGAGAGAGAGAGAGAGAGAGAGAAAGGGCGTTACACGGGGACGCGGATCCGTCAATTAACCGCGGTCGCGTTTCACACTCGCGAATGTGCGTGTAACTATATGTGTAGGTATGTATGTGTGTTCGTATATGTGTGCGTTTCTTTATTTCATAGGGCGCGCTGTACATAATAATCTTGCGCAGTTCGCAGAGCGCGAATATATATATATATATATATATATATATATATATATATATCCACAGCGCGCATGGTGCACAATTGGTTTAGCATGCGTAGGTTAATAAAACGCGGCGTTGCGCGCGCGGCCGGACGAGCGGATATATTATAGACTTTGCCGCTTAACGCGGCCGTTAATTTATTCCGAACCGCCGGCTGCGACGTATGTCAAATCGCTTCAATAATCGCTAAATAATTTTATGTGACGAGACAGAGGCGTATAAATACAATCGTAGTAAAAATTATCTTTTTCCGCTTTGGATTTCCATGCTGCAAATGAGCGATGCAATTTGCGCATCCGACTACAATTATTCATTCGTATTGCATATATCTGTGTGCATTATACAATTTTGTTACCCTATGCCACAGCTCGCACAACTGTCATAGAAGAACGACTCGATAGGTAGAATTGGGTTGTCGATCGCTTCATAGCGGAAAATTGATCGGCGCCCGGTGTGTATCCGGCGAAATGAAAGGCGAGACATTGGATCTTCGATGCGATTTCATCGCCCTGCGGGCACTTGGAGACGGAAAATGACAGATTTTTCACTTGTGTCAATATGCAGGTTCTTTCGAAGCATCCCGTATTCCCACGCACATACGCGCGTCATGTCCCTACGTGTATTCGATGAGAGTTGTTGACACGATCCATCTGGATCCTTCATCATTGCGAACGTAAAACTGGCATCGATCCCGATCAATGCGTTTCTGTAAAGACGGGTTTGATGGGCCGGATTGTACGCATGAAGTTAATTATATATATATTCACATATACGTAATCAAGCCTGCTTTGTGGATTTTCCGCTAGTGCTGCGCGGCCGAGGCTTATTATCAAAGATAATCTTTGCCTCTCGAAAGAGACAATTTCCATCGATCTACAGTACTTTACTTCAATTTCCCATAATTATGGAAAATGTTTGATTTGCGACGTTGTTTCCTCGATTCTCGAGTACACAGTCTGCTGATTTATCAGCCAATCGTTATTGTGTTATGAAATAAAGCAAGTGAACTGTTTGTAAGTATAACGGAAGTAAACATAGACGTATTTCAATACAAAATATTATTATCCGTGTTGTCTAAAATGGCATTTTACATTGTATAAATGGACAGAAAAATCTCAATAGCCACTAAACCGATTGCAACGACATTTGGATAAAATATAGTTGTGCTATTGTAGAGGTATTATGTTGGATCGGCAGGTTTTATTTTGCAGCTTAGATGCTAAATACGAGGTAAATGCGAAAACGCCAAAGGCGAGGTGGAATGGCACGCGGCCAATCCGTCGACGATGCAATTACATCACGTACAAGGATAGCTGAGCGCATTCGCCACCAGGCGGCGATACGTCGACTTTAGCTCGTGTGTACCCAAACGTCCGTCATACTCATAATACGTAGATGCATCCACATACCTAAAGTCAAGCAAATCAATTTCACGTCAAATTTACTTTTGCTTATCTTATTGGGGGGACTGTTAACGTATATATATAGGGATATTTTATTTTTAACCTTCACAATTTATGTTTTTCTCAAAGGATATTTTTCGAAATACACGAAACAAATTTGTTTCGCTATTTGTCTGGTGCTAGACGAAAATTCTTGAAAAAACCTGCAGAGATAACTCAAAAGCGTAAGAGATCTAACCGTTTTTTTTAAATTTTAAATTTTAAATTTTCAAATTTATATAGAATTTTTACCCATCGGTCAATCGGAAAATTAATATCAAAAAATACAAATGGCACCACTAACGTTAGATAATCCGGAACATTATAAATTAATTATCAAAAGAGACGGGGGATGCTATTGTCTAGAAGCTTTTCACGAGACTGTCCAGAAATCAAGTAGCCCAACGAAGAAAGAGTGGGGGTTTGCAATAATCAGCTGCACTGCATTAAAGGCAGCGTGGTCTTTGAAACTTCACAACCAGGCTTCCATCCGAGAGAAGATCTTATTCAACATTTTTTCTCTCGCATTGGAGTCACACAAATAGAGCAATTGGTCTATTAGCCGAAGACCATAATCGAGTTCAATATTTGCACCTCACCTTATCTTTCGCTAACGTTCTTCAATATTTTCTATGTGTAACGTTCTTCTCTAACCCTTTTTCCATATGATATCTCCCTCGAGCATTCTACGCTAGCTATAACTACTGGATTGTACACAGCGCTACATAGAAAAAGGCAAGTTGGCTATATTTATACAATATCTAATATGTATATGTGCAGGAGCTGGGCTGAGCCCACTGAATAAAACAACTGGCATTTTTGGACAATGCCAAAACTTTATATATTATATATACCGTGGTAGTTTTTATTCTAACGCATTGTGCAATAACGCCATAGTAGCGATTCCGACTGATTTATCCGACCCATCCTCTCCCCCGTTCGCCTCGCTTGCCTGTATCTCATACAGCGTGTCCATTGACTTATTGTCTCATGAAAACTTTGATCCTTAAAATGTTTATTTTTCGTCCGGACAAGACGTGTTTTTTCTCCGATCCGCGGTCGTAAACAAACTCGTTACAAGCGTCATCAGCTGTGGATTATCATTCGGAGGTCTGCGTGTACGTTGTATATCGAGCGATAACGCGTCGTGTTCTTATGGCTACGAGTGCCGATGCAGTTTTTTAATTGCATCGCAGGTGCAAGCTTACACATCAATCGTTATTTCAGCGAATGTATGTCAAAAAAGTGATGTACGTACGCAAAAAAGATTTCTCTATAGTAGATCAACAATCATGGCTGTGATTGTGACTGCAAGTATACTCGTAGAATAAGACATAGGCAAAGAAGAATAGAAAGTATTATAATCCATTGAAGTTTGCAAAAATTGAATATAATCTAATACTTTCCATATTGGCAAAGTCACAAATAATGTAAGGAAATTTTTTCATATAATAACTTTATTGAAGGATACTTGCCTCAATCTTGGCGGAGAGTTAATCCAAACACCTTCTTCATTAGATATAAAGCATATATTATATCGATCATAGACTATATCTATTTTGTATAGAAAGCTCCAAATAAAAATGAATCGTCGTGTCTTCGAAAAATTACAACACATAGCGGTTCGATTATCATTGGACTATCGCGTCCGCACATGCGCCAGCATTCTTTGCTCTGAAATTAATACCAGACTTGCCTTAATTGAAGAAAAGATAAAACACTTTTGCTCGGGCTATCTGTCAAAAGTATTAGATTCAAATACAATTTGTCTCTGTAGAATTTGGATGGAAGAGTAAAATTAAAAAGAATTACTCAGTTGGAGCAATGGAATACTCGAAAGTGTTCAAATTATATCCATCCAAAAACGATTCACACAAAATATTTACTTTTTCTACGTCACGAGGGAGCTGTGATCGCTGAATAATTTATTATATGCACGTAAAGTTACCGATAATATATTAGAATTAAATTGTCGCCATACATTATAATATATGCGCAGTCTAACCCAATGCTACAGCTGACTCTTTATACACAGCGTTTATAACAAAACTCGAGTAGCCACTCGTAGAACCACGCTTAGAATATACATAGAGGATAGAAATTTTATGCGTTTTCTAATGTTGTCCGTCTTGCAATAGGTTTTTATATAATATGTTTTATACCGTCTCTCCATTTTAAACGACGGCGCGTTGTATTAATATATATTAACGGATGTGCGGATGCATAAATCATGTATAAAAGTAGGCGAGGATTAGAGGCCACAGTAGATTGCGGCATAATCGATTTCCTTCATCCTTGATGCAATCCTTCCTTTAAGCTTTGTTTGTAACGACGATGTTATTGTCCCTCTTTCTACGCATTCGTAAGCGTGAAAGCGCGATATGAACGAGAAATTGTTAAAAATGTCAGTGCGTGCTTTGGTATATTATCGTGATACTGGTGCTTTTCTTCTATACGTATGCATAATAACTAAATAGTTACATATGCATTGAAAATTTAAGACCAAATGACATTTGTTTTATCGATACAACTAATGCGCACTTGGTGAAGTTTGCATAGATTTTAACATCGTTAATCTCATTCTGCTCATCCGTATCTGAAAAGTGCGGTTTTTAGTAACAGCAACTTATTTGAATGTTTTGCCATTACAACAACTGAGTGCACAGTACCTTTTGTAAGACTTTATAAAGTGTTCTACGAACTATGCAACTTCCGTGGAAATGATTTTATAATTAAAAACATTACGCGTAGCGTCGGGTTAACTTTAATTGAGCGATCCCTTTAAAGTTGAACTATATGCTTTGAATTATCCTTTATAATTTCGATTACCCGCAATAATACTAATCACTGTTCTAACAAAGATTGCAGAATTTTTAAGAGGCTTTATACGAACGCGATGTAAAATAAACCATACAATTAGCCCCGAACTAAATATGTCAGCCCACGATAATTTCGTAATCACGTCTCGGCATTACGTCGAGTTACCCGCGTCGAGGCGTTTATATCGCCAAAAAAGAAAAGAGCCCACATTGTCACCGTCGACTCCGTTGTACGATGATAAATAGTCGAAACCGCGGGCGGACGACAAACAACGTACGGTCCATACGCTCGCAAAACGCAATATGCGCGTTAATACAGCGAGGAGAGAAAATCCAAACGCGAAACGCGCGCGCGCGGGGGGGGCGGTTACTGAGGCTTATAATCGCGCCGGCATCCAGTGCGCGCATCGCGGACTCGAGCCTCGTCTCTCGATGCCGAACATAGATTACACATTTAGTGTGCGGGGAGGCCGTCAGGAGGGAGAAGTACTACGGGCTCTATTGTGTCGGTGCAGAGAGAGAGAGAGAGAGAGAGAGAGAGACCGCTTTCGGAAAGAAAAATCACAAATCGCGCACGACTCGACTCGCGCACGCGTTTCGATACGGCGCGATAATAACGGCGTGCCGCGACCATTTTTCGACTCGCCGCTCGTCGCCTCGCCCCTCTCGCCCTCCTCTATTTGCCCCGGCGTCTCTCCGTTGGTACGCGCGAGGGGCCCGTCGGTGATTTAATTATCGCATGCGCGGGTCTATATAAATCGGTCGGGCCTGTGATGGATGACCCGCGCGGCGTTCGCCGCTGGGCTCACAGCGACTCGTACACGTACGCGTACGCACACGGAAAACTAGTTTTATATATATATGTATGTACTTATGTACGTGAGGTGTAGGCGCGGGAATCGCGTGCCCCATGCGCAGAAACAATCACTACTGGTCGCATTGTTGTGGCAGAACATTGTCGCTTTCGTTCGACCTAACGTTTATATGCATAATATAGTAATCTAGCTATAGTTTATATAATATTGACGATGGAACAGATCAGAACTAGCATCTATCGGTCGATTTCTATTTTAATTTTATAGTCTACGAAACAATAGAAGTGACGATGAAGCATGGAAATGCCTATATTATCGCGTTAATATATATTAAAATTAAGATCGGCTAAAAATTTGCTTATTTTAATTTATTGGCTGATGTTCAACAGATAAGCCATTGTTAAATGAATAGATGTGCTGAATATATTTTGATTAGAGACTCTCATTTGAATTAACGCTTACATCCCCTATCGTGCATCATGGAAAAACATTCAGGGTTATGAATATCATAAAGTTTCTAAATGGTTTTTCAGATCTTTGTGAATAATAATGTAAATAAAACCTTCGTTTGCTTCTATCTATTTGCCACTAGAAATAATTACTATAATTAACACGTATTGTTTTCCTAACTAAGATTGCAGAGCCGAAGAAAGCATTTACCTTTGCTCATATATGAATACGAACACCAAGACTTCGGTAAAATCCTACAATAATATTTGAATTACGATAATCAACGATCTATTAAGAAAATTCAGAAAATTCAGTAAACAGAATTCATATCTTCAATGTTGCACATTAATTTGTTATATAAACCTAGCACAAAGATGTTAAATAATGCTTCAATAAAAAAGAAGTAGGAAAATAAGAAAAAGTATCAATAAATAATTTGCGATTTATTAGCATATTAAATGAAGTATCTATTTTGTAATTCACTGAATTACGAAATGAAAGCCAGATAATTGACAGAGTTAATTAAATCATAAATCTATTCGTAAAAAATTTAATAGTTTTACTTGGTGACACAAGCTTCTGCTATTTTATATTTTCATAGATTCTAAATTCCTTTTTACTTGCATATTTTTAAAATATCTATTCTCTGATTTTTTTGGCAATTTTTCAACGCTTAAATCATGTTTAATAATAATACAATAGTTAGTTATTCTATCAGTAAATCTATTTTTAATCTCGCATTAATTTTATCGAATCGTTTACAATTTTTTTATTAAATGCCTCTTTTAGCCCTTTCTCAACATAGCAACAGAATCAACTGTATATTATGACTCAATTTAAAATGATTCTACGACAAAGTTAATACAATTGTTCTGTATTTACAGCTAAAAACTAAACACATTAGCAAAGATTAATAAAGGATAAATGTACCGGGATAGATAACTGGACGCGTTGAATATATTCGAAAGGATATTTAAGGAGGAAAATAAAAATATGCCGAGAAGATCGAATTTTCATTTACCATATGTGCGCCATTTATACTGTCAAATTAACATTACATTTAAAATGCGCAAGTCGTTTAATGCTTACAATGAATCTTCCTGTGAGGTATGTTGCACAAGCGGAAGCGCATATCAAAGACGTGACACGCTGCGTACGATTTACGAGCTCGAAATTCTCCCCAGGTGTTCCCATCCGTATACTTGCACGTATGCGCGCTCGTGTATACTGTAAGCACCAGCCGTCAGTACCAGCGCACAGATACAAATTTTCAAATCAGCTTTCGGATTTATCGCGCTTACGTTGCTCACGGTTCAAACTTTTGACCCTGTTTTGGATTATACGTCACCGCCATGAAATGAATACGTGATTGTTAGGATTTCCAAAAAAAAAAAAAAAAAAAATGAACGAATTTTACCGTTATTATAACGCGCATTAGCACGTACAAAATCGAATCGTATTCAGAAAAAAAAAGCTTTCAGTTAGGAATTTTCGTAAATGTGGAATAAAAGTATGGTTCGCCTTAAAATAATAGTCTATCCGAATTTCTAATAAACGTGTAGCAAAAAACATATCCCGAAATATATACCGAAAAATCGTATCTTTTTTTTCGATCAACAGCATAAGAAAATCGTTGTGTAAATGACAATCAAAAACAATAGTAGTTTTTTTTAGCAATGATATATAAAGTATTTCGCCGCAACTGCGACATGTACTTTCCACGATCAACTTTCTCGATAATAGCGAAGATTGCACTAAAATGTATAAACAGAAGTCATATTTACGACTTTCGAACTCACTCTTCTAAATGATTGAACACGTTTGCTTTAAAAATATAAGAAGACTCGTATGTGTTTTCGCATCAGTTCTCGTTCAGGCGGTACTTGGTGAAGTATTATAAGCTCTGTCCCGAGACATTCTAATTGATTCGGAACATTACGGCGGGTGCTCCCATAATCGTTTCTAAATAGGTGCGCGCTGTTAAAAAGTGCCGAGTTAAATTGTGAACATCTGACCTTTCTTAAAGTAAAACTCGTTCAAAATGAAGATGGCAGTCGTTTTGATAACGGTAGTATTGCTGATGGAAATCTACTCTACGCCGGTTCTAAGAAAACGTAGACAGGTTTGTAGTAGTTAATTATTATACTGTTTTTATTAATTTACCGAAGCTGTTATGTTTTATTTTTTATGAAAGTGTTAATTCGTAATTTTAATGAAACAGATATTAGGCTCTCTACCAGGGCCGACGGCATCTACTATAGTACATACAATCACTAGCACAAATCAACCCGCTTTTCTTACAACGATGATGAACGGAATAAACGCCGTAGGAAATACAATGAAAACATTCATGACAGATTCATTAACGTATTTATCAGAAAAACTAAGGCTCAAGGCACAATTGAAAAATGGACAGTTGAGACAGGCCGTGGCAGGACAGCCCCAGTCACCGCCATTCCAGCCAGTCGTACCAAATCCTCCACCGAACCAAGGAGGACCAATGCAACCCGATCCATCGATGGATCCCCCACCACCGACGACAACAGATGGATCACAAACGACAGATACACCCACGGATACGCCCACGGAGACGCCCACGGATACACCCACGGATGCACCCACGGATGCACCCACGGATGCACCCCCGGATACACCCACGAATGCACCACCGGATACACCCACGGATACACCCACTGATGCACCCCCGGATACACCAACGAATGCACCCCCGGATACACCCACGAATGCACCCCCTGATACACCCACGAATGCACCGCCGGATACACCCACGGATACACCTACGGAAACACCTACGGAAACACCCACGGAAACACCCACGGAAACACCCACGGAAACACCCACGGAAACACCCACGGAAACACCTACGGAAACACCCACGGAAGCACCCACGGATGCACCCACGGATGCACCAGTAGCGGATGGTACAGTATCGAAGGCGGAATCACCCGCAATTGAAGAGTCTGAGATAGAATCCCTAGAAGATTTAGAAACGCCTTTGGCCTAATTAATAAACTCTCTCGATCAAAGAAAAAAGAATTGAAAATTAAGTACATTAGACTGACTAACAGATCAATTGAATTGACTTACATCACCCAAATGACTAAAGAAACTGATCACTGTAAAAAATATTACACTAAAAGAATCCCCGATATCTGACAAGAATTATAGTTCCGACTAGTAACGATAGATTGACTACATTACAGATACTACAAATGTAATCATTTAAAAAAAAAGACTCTGAAATAGAAATTTGGATTTATCCAAGAGAATTACTAAGATCAGAATGACAGATATCAAAACTGAAATAAAATCGTAAGTGGTGCAATAGCAGATAAAAGATCGTAAAATTAAATATATACTGTCTCCTGCAAAATAGGTATGTGTACCTAACCCTGACGAGAACCCTGAGAATCATTACTGGTAAATTCATTAGACTCGTTTCTTGTACTGAAATTTTAAATTTACGCTTCGATTATTTCAAGTGATGTTAACTGAAGCTAAGTTCTAAATTTTAACCACGCCACTAAGTATATAAATAAAATGTGAACGCAACATTTCAGAACATTTTATCAATCATTTTGGACGGATTCTGAAATAAAGTGAACAGTAATGCTGGACAGTAAATACCATAAATACACTTGGATGAGAAACAATTGTCTACGATCATAACTATGAAATTATACAGATTACAAATTAGGCAGCTAATTAAGTTATTTTGTATAAAAAAAAAATAAAAGAATCAAGAACATACGAAAAGGAAAATTGAATCAGAATCTTACGGGCATCAGCGACCTCTTCCGCGCTGCAAATGATTCCCGTGCGCTCCTTGCCTCTATCGGCAACTACTACCTATCCACAAATACAATAGCGCCTGAGCGCCGCTGCGGTCTCACCCGCGCGAGAGCGCTGCCGACACAATCGTACGAGAGGGAGCAAGCTAACAAAACGAATAAAACAAAAAAACAGAAAACAAAAAAAAAAACACCACCCGGAAGGACGAGGGCGCACGCAGTAATATAGAATTACCTCGTTAACGAGCGCGAACCGAGTCCGCGCCACGGCGCGCGTCAATTATTTACACGCGCTGCGGGCGGAAATTTCACGCCGCGTCTTTTAAAAGCGCGCTTGCTACTGCTTCGTGCGCAGCGTGCCAAAACGGCCCACGCAGCCCCGAAGTGGAAAAAGAGAAAAAGTCAACGCGCACAGGTCTGCCCTTAATCCCATCCGAGATTGCCGTTCTCGGCGAGAAGGAGGAGGAGATATCGGAACGAGGATGCGAACCGAAGATGAATAAAAAATAATAAATCTCGCTTGAGCGGTGGTTGGAGAGCCAGGAGAAAGAGAAAAAGAGAGCAGGAGAGCGGGAGCGTTGTATGTGAATTATAGGAGGCTCCCACGGCATACGCTCGTTTACCGTATTATGCTTTTCGTATGCGCCGGCAAACGATAATTGCACATGTACGAGAGAAGGCTGCGGGACGGCCGCCGTTTTCTGGTTACACATCTATCGGCGGACTTGCTAATTTACCAGATCTGCACGCGGCAGTGAACTCAAGGTATAACTCGATGGAAGTCAGAGGTTTTTCAGTTATATATTATACGTATACTTTTATAAGGTGTAAATGCTGACCGGAAGGTAGACCTATTCTTGTTAAAAAAAAAAGGAATATTAGACGATGTATATATATATATATATATATCAGATTGACGTAGATGTAGATGTAAGCTGTTGAATTGTTCATCTCCTAGACGAAATAGAATTTAATTCAATTCAGATGCTTTCATTATAGATTCGTAATTGATTGTATTGAAGTTGTAAAACTTGTAGTAATTAAATTGCTGTTGTAACGTTCAAGTATATTAAAACATTATTAAAGTTTTCAGTTAATTTAGTGGGTAAGTACTCAAAGAATGAATATCTTTATATAAATTTATCCTTTGTATCGATTTAAAATTGATCTATATTTAACGAATGTCTTTACTATCCATAAATCTCGAATATTGTCAACATAGTTTATCTATTAGAGTAAATTTATCGATCGCATTAATTGGCGAGAGTTGGTTTGCATTTTGTAAAATATAGTTAATAATATAATTTTACGACATACATTAATCGAAGCACATTATTATCTATTCACAATTGTTGAGCTGGATAAACATCATTTTGAAAGTTCGCTTGCCAACTCGTTTTTACCAGAAATAACGTACTTTTCTTTACCGAGCACTCGCGTCAAATTAGACTCACGACTTAATTTTCTCCCCCCCCCCCGCTTTGTTATTATGTCGCAAAAATGCACGGGCTTGCAAAATGCAGGCGTGGGCGCTGCCGCGAAATCATTACTCTCAAGCTTTATTGCGTCTCTTTCAATTACAAGGTAAACATGTGAGCAAATGTAGGTCTATTTGCACGGTAAAATAAAGAAGCTAATAAATGGCAAGATACAATTTATAGAACGAGCGTTGAAGTATTTAGTTTAGAAAATATGAAATGAAAATAAAGTAATGTAAGAACAAATTCTGCTGTTACATTTGCATTTAACTATATATATATATATATATATATATATATATATATATATATATATATATATATGCATAAGATGTATTAAAAAATAATTTAATAATAAAAAATTCACAATCTAAGAGATACGTATCTTATTCAGAAATTCCATAAAATTCAATTGATTTTGTCCAAGATTTATATTTGCCGTATTAAGAATGAGTCTGTTTGATTTGGTATAATGAAATACTATTTCAACGAAATACATTTTGTAGATAATGAAAAATCTTATTTGTTATTAGTGTTGGAGCAATTTTCCATTTAATTCGATATTCTCGCCCATGTTAAAGAATAAAAATTCATTTCTATATATGTAATTAATGACGATTACCGCCTCCGCCCCCCCCCACTCCGGCCACCCAAGTATTCGTGATGAAATTATCAAAATATCGCTCGGCGCGTCTTCGGCGACGAACAAAAAAAATTGCCAAAGAAATTTTGTTGCGCAACCTAAGATCGCTTTGGAAGCGCTTTATACTCCTCGAAGCCGCGGCGTATCGCGCGCCATTAATATTACGAAACGTGTCTCTGCTAAAAATATTGAAGTGCATACAGTGTAAAAAGCGAGGCTGTTGTAAACCGCGGGCTGTTCGAGCCCGCGGGGCCAACGATAAAAGTATCGCCGCGGCTTACAGTAGTACAACGTAATATTTTCCTTCGTCGTTAGGGTGACTCTAGAAGAGAAAGAGAGAGAGAGAGAGAGAGAAATCGCCAATTACGATTGTATACGAGCGTAAAAGTATCATAATCGGCCGTTGTACAATGAAAATATTCGCGAAAACCGCGCCCACGACATCCAGACAGTAACAGTACGCGCGCTAGCTCGACGGCTGAATCTATCTCAATTCTGAGCTTCATATTAATACGTACGTGAGACGAGACGGGCTCGCGTACATTCTGCTGAGTGCATGTTGAAAAAATAAGTGGACCCGCGTTGCGCGACAATGTGCGTTATCCGTCGAGCGAGGGTTGAAAAGAAAATGACAAAAAGAAACTCTCCGAGATACGCTCCAACAGTCGTGTTCCCGGGGGTATTAATTTTCAAGCGTCCGCGCGGACGTTAAAATAGGCCGCGATCGTTCGTCCCCGCTGACGCAATAGTCTCGGGGTTCGCCGCTCTATCAGCGCTCTCGGCTTGCCTCGAGGCGAGAAATTTATTCGAGGATTTTTAGGATTATTTATCGACGAACAATATTGCCGATGGAAAATTCGATCGAGGACGATAGATTTTATTTCTCGGCTATAATGGAAATTCGAATTTTGTCAGTCGGAAATGGATACTTAGTCTTGTGGACAGTGTTGAGCGCAGTTAGTAATGGATATATCGGTAGACGTTATTGGACCTTTATTCCAGGCATATGACATCGATTGACAATGAAAAACCTAAATTTTGCGATTCTTTTACGTGAAAATTTTTAAACCATCGTAATTCAAGGCCGACAACAGGCGTCCTATCTTAAAAATACGATATTTCGAATAGGTCGAAGTTCGAAATCGGAATACGTATGACCAAACACCGATTACCTCGAACAATTCTTCTTTTTTCTTTTTTTCTTTTTTTTATATTGCGCTTATATCAGTGTTCATTTTCTCGCGCGTCGCTTAAAATGACGTATTCCGTCGATATGTATTTCCGTGCGATCTATAACCCCGTTCGCATTTCGAAGTTTCCCGAGTTTTCGCGCAATGTTCTCTCGTTGAAATTGATGTCAAGCTTATTTACGACCTCGAAAATCGCACTTTATATTACACATACAAGTCTGTAGACGTTATACATCGCGATTCAATTATAGAGAATCCAAGCAAAAAGGAGAACCGTAGGAAACTTCGATATCCTCGACGTCCTGACCCAATTATCGAGCGTACAGCGCCGCGCCGAACGAGAGAAAACCCCCGGAGTAGGAAAAAAGAAACCCGACGAGACGGCTTTAGAATCGACATAAGGCGCGACTCCTCGAGGGACCAAGAATTGCTTCCTATGTGTTTGTGTTTGTGCGCGCGCGTGTGAAACAATAACGGACGCCAGTAATATCGGTAGCTGTAACAACATAATTAATGAAACTAGGAGTGAGAGAAGACGGGGAACACATTGAGTCCCGGAAGAGATGGAGAGATAGAGAGACCAAGAGACAGAGAGAGAGAGAGAGAGAGAGAGAGAGAGTAAGAATAAAAAAGGAATACGGCACAAAGAGAGGAAGAAGCCACATAAGTTTGACTTACTTCGACTCCCACTCTGTCACCCTTCTGAACATTAACGCTATATGCTTAAATTAATGAACTTCTACATATGTAGCCTTTGTCCGAATGAGTTATGTAACACAGAAATAAAGTCAATTGCGAGTACATTGAGAAAAATTTTCCATCAAAAGTTACTTTTTATTCTATACTAACGAGTCGAGAGACTTTCAATTTCACCATATTATATAATGATAACTAGGGACGACATTAATCTTTTCAATACAAAATAACTGCAATATTAGTGTACGGAACAATCATGAGTCAATTTCTCAAAAATGAGTTTTTTTTTTGTCTCTCAATGAGTAAAATCCACAAAGTAATTTTTTATAGAAATATTTTCTGCACATTGTATAGCGAGTTTAGACTATTAATCGATATTGATAACCGAATTTATTTCGCTATACTTCGGTTTTCGAACCGTCATATGTGAATTTTTCTTATCGAAACGTTCACAGTTAATAAATGATAAATTTTATTCCGCTATGACACTTGATAAAACATATTGAAAGAAACATCTATTTCTCTCAATGTTATATTTTATTTATTTAAATATGTTTTACCAAGTGTCGTAGCGCAATAAAACTTATCATTTATTTAAAGTACCTGAAGCAGTAACGGTCGCTATGTTATTTTCTACGATATATGCAATTAAGAAGTTGATCTCCTTTATTTTAACAAAATATTTTTCTCCCACAAATCATTTCATTGCCTTTATTTTATAAATTCTCGATCATTTTAATTTTAATCATTTAATTTTAAGCATCGTGCGTCTAAGAATTAGTTGCCTGTTGTCCTACTAACGAGTCCAAGAGATAACCGAGGGTGAAACGTACAAATAGTTAATTTTTTACGATTATTTAAAAGCCATTATAACTCTAACTTTTGTTATTAAAAAAAAAATTTTTCTTGCATCTACTTCATATAAAAATTAATTCTCATATTTGGCTTAATCGCCTGAGAGATTACGTCGATGGTTTACATCGCAAACTGTGGAACTATGCAACTGTCTGATGTATATATATATTTCTTAATATTATAATTTACGATAAAATGAAATTTTTTTCACTACGAATTCTTAAGTTACAAAGACTAAAATTTATGCATGGTCTCGTGGATTACAAAAAATATTTCATAAATTACCAATCCATATAATGTTGATCAATATAATATTATTATTATTATATTATTATATAAATTACTTTAGTAATATAAGATTTATAAATTACCAATCGCATAATCAATGAGAGCAATACAACTGCACTTTCCATTGAACCGGAAACATGGGGGGGGGGGGTGAAATTGGGTCAACCACGTTCCCCATGAGTTCATCGCGTAATACCCGAAAAAAAACGTATATTATATACTGTGGACCACACCCCCTAAATATACCGATTTCTCTCTCTCTCTCTCTCTCTCTCTCTTTCGCTCTTTTACAATACTTTTCGCCCTTTTTGCCGATCTATAAATAAACCATACGCGGCAAATCGCGAAACTCGACCGAAACGCACGAAGCAAAGACGCTCGGCGAAAAAAGAATCTTTCAATGGAATTACGATCGAGCTCTAACGGAGCACGACGTTCGGAGGCCGTTCGCGAGCAAAAGAAGAAGAAAAAATTTGAGCATTAATTATAAGAAGCGCGCGCGCGCGCATTTCTTTATATAGGAGTCGGCCCGACCGGTATAATGCCGAGGTAGCGCCCGAATAAGGAAGGGTCGCGAAGGGGGGGGGGGTATAAAGGGAAGAACAATGCGGAATACCTGCACACACGGGCAGATATGCGCGAAAGAATCGGCGATCTTTCTTATCGCTCGTTCCCTGCCGAATGAAATTCGACGCGTCGGCGCGGCCGCCACCGCGCGAGACTCGCCGAATAATAAATCGACCTTTCGCCGAGCACCCCTCCATCTCCTCTTTTTTCTCTCCTTTTTATAGCCCCTCCCCCCCGATCGCTCTCTCTCTCTCTCTCTCTCTCTCTCTCTCTCTCTGTCTCTCTATATCTGACCGTACACACCTGGTGGATCGGGGTATACGCATCCTCGTCCCATTAGTCATTCGGTGTGCGTCGTCGCGCGGATTTTGCTCTCTTTTTGCCCCCGCCCCCCTCCCGTTCGCCGGCGGTCGGAGCAGTCTTCGGAATACGGAATACTTTTTGCGATGGTTTGGAGACCGGAGGGAATGCACGGCGGGGGGGGAGGTGGGGAGCTAAATTCCGGTTCCGATCGAGCTGCCGCGCCGTTTCATTCAGCGGAACGGCGAGTGTCCCGCGCGCGGCAGCCTTGAATGGGCGAAATTTTTTGCTCCCAATTCATTGATGAATTCGATTTTCGTATAAGCGTATGTATATTATACTCGGCTTGCTCGAAAGAGGAGTTCAGCGTTTGTGTTGCGCGGTGATTTTTAATTAATGTAATCAAACGAGACGGGGATCGGCGCTGGTTTCCTGATTTTTGATAATGATGAAATTTATATGCAAACGACTGCGCATTACAGAGAATTTAACCGCACATAAAGAAATTAAAAATTATATATATATATATATATATATATATATATATATATATATATATAACTGTTCGTTTCTTTTCCATTTATATTTATTTTGACATTGAATTATAATTGATTTTAATTATAATTAATTTTTCATAATTTATTAATTCATTTTATCGCGAACAATATTCAACTTTTCAATAACGTACTGATATTTTTTTATGGAAATTTTGTTTGAAATCGCTGACATTTTCAGTGCAAAATACTCGTTAAAATTCATTAAAATGATCGAGAACAGGGTGGTCGAGGTTCAATTTATTCCCTTGTATCATTTCGTTACTTTTCAATTTTATCCTTATTTTACTATCGAGGTTGTAAAGCCAACCGGAAAGAAGGTTATTTTGAGAAAAACAAGTACCGGAGATCAGATATACACATGTGTATGTAAAAAATGCTTTTATGCGTTTTTAAGGAACTGATTACGATTTTTGATACGATACTTGCGGAGTCGATATTAAAACTGTTGGACCTGGATTTCGCTTTTATTTCCAAACGAAGGTATGCGAAGTCGAATTGACGAAGATCTTTCGGATTACTGATAACGATGCAAAATCAGGATGCAAAAGTCATCTTGTACAATCGGCGACCTTTAATATTTAAAATTTTAGAATCGTTACCAGCGTGATCAGAAATATACAAAGCATATGCGTACATTTATACACAAGTAAACTCATACTTAATGTACTTCTATACACTGGACAGTGGACATCAACGATAACTGCCTTGTTTTCCGTCATGTCACTAAATTTAAAGTTGCCATTTACATTAAAAATTCCATTTTTTGTATCGTTCAAAACTGTATCCATTATTCTTTAAAAGCAAAAAAAAGTATTGTAAATCATCGTTTCTTTTGCGAAATTATATGGGGAATGTCAAAATAGATACAATTATACGTTGTTACAAGACGATCATCGCCGCGAACATTGCGGGACGTGGTGTCTTATAATGAGCAAAAACGAGCGTGGCGGATATTGCGGCAAGTTAAACCGTTTTTTAATGTAATACATTTTACACAGTTCCGAATCGACCAAACACCTCACCGTAAAAACAATAAATAACGCGAGCAATTCTCTACGGTCACTCTTGAAAAATCCAAGGTCGATATTCCCATCGAGGCGTGAAGATTCATCGCGACGTCGCGTCGTGACGAAGGACGCGCGCAACAGCGTACACAGTGTACGAGCGAGAGAGGGAGAACGAGAGTGAAGGCTCAAGAAAGAAAGAAATGGAATACGAGAGGATCAGCAACGCAGATGGAGAACGAATTCGAAGGGACGTGGGTCGTAGGAGAGAGAGGGTGGGGGAAGAGCAATAAGGCGTTACAGTTCGGCGCGTCTATCGCGCAATCGACATCCGCTATTTAGTGAACTGGTATATATAAAATTCACCTTTTCTTGTAGCCTGGTATAGGCACTCGCCCCGATGTATAATATACAATGCGAGAAGGCGAGTGACGGAATGAGAGTGGGCACCAGAGCCATAATTATTCTGTGCATCGATAAACAGGGTGCACTGAGAATGGCTTATCATGTGCATCCACCAGTATTTTTTAACGAGATGATCGTCATCAATTGAGTTCATTTAGGAATCAGTAAAGTGAATTGTTGCGCTTAAAAGATTTTATATACGTATTTCGATCATTTGCAAATCGTTCGTTCGCGTGCGAATATCCATTAGTCTTGATTAGCCCCTCGTTCTCAATTTCCATTACCACGTGGGCGACGAGCCAATTACCATCGAGGGCGAAATTACGCGTGTTCTAATTGGCCGACGAATATTTTAGTATATTTATAGCCCAAGAAAGATTCTCGATTATTGTCCAAAATTTTCCTGAACTTTTACTCATGCATATTTACCTCCCACCCGATTCGAGTATCAAATACGCATCAGTAGCCACGTCGTATATAAAATTTTCAAATCAAACCTCATCGTGCAAGCCTGCAATGATATATCTATAAGATCCCATCGTCCACCGTGTCAGGCCTTCTTCTTCGGCGCCGGAGTGCCTTAATTTACACGCGCGTAGCATACAAGCGCGTGGCAATTGGTCGTATGTGGCAAAAGATTACAGGCGCCTTTTCATTCGACCATATTACGACCAGGAGCGAGAAGGAAGCGGTTCATTGAAGCAGAATAGATATATATATATATATATATATATATATATATATATATATATATATATTATGGGGAGAGGGCGCGCGTGCCGCGCCGGATGTATGGCGAGGATGCTTTTTGATTATAGTTGATTTTTTTGATGGGCAATATATAATGCTCGTAGGCTCTTTCATTCTCGTTCTCTCTCTCTCTCTCTCTCTCTCTCTCTCTCTCTCTCTCTTTGTCTGTCGAGCACGCGCATACAGCTGGTCGAAGCTCGCAATAAGTGCGAGTGAGTCGTTCCGGACTATGGCCCTGAAGTTTGCATCGTTCGAGTGCTATTAAATTTTTAAAAAATCGATGGTTATACCAATGTTGTAGATTTATTATCGCATAAAGACATGTCTTATTCCGCGAATAAATTATATTAATGATCAGGTTCAGTTGTGATTTCCAGATTTTCACCGGTTTTATCTGTTTCAGAGATGGCAACTTTAGACTGATCTGATTTTTTGGTTATTAGGATACCGATCCATTCAGACTGCTAATGATTTGCAATGATCACTTGTTATACACCAAGTAGTCCGATAGGCTTTAAAATGTGATTCATTCTTCAGATACAAAATTTATCAATACGAGTTACCTATACGGAAGTATTTATGAACGTACATGTTCTCTCGAAGCATTTCAGATGACGAAGTTGTTCGGCTTACCTAGAACAGATAAAAATAAAAAGTGGGTTAATGAGAAGGCAAACAGTAGTATCGCAAGTTAATATTGGCAAATCAAGAGTCAATTATGTTTCATCCTAATAGAATGCTGTAGAAATGCGGATGACTCAGACGAGATTAAAGTGTCTACACTCGAGATAATTTATAGAGCAGCATTATATTTTCATATAAGTAGAGAATTTAGTTCAATCGGTCTAATTGATTGAGCAATGCATCTAAAGCTGATATATGCATGAAACATCGATGTTTATCTTTAAAAAGCTTGCGTAATAAATACGTTAACAATGGCAATTTTAATTGATTTTATACGTATCTATAATTGAGCACGAATCGAAAATTTATATATGATTTAATGGCCGATCCTCAGCGTATCCTTACCACGACCACTTTCCAGATGATAAGCTATATTATCTAGTTAATATGTTTTAGTATTCATAAATCATTACATCAGACATTAAAAATATCAGTTTGCTCGATCGCATATATAATATATAGCACGGGGCGACTCGGCGACAACGTCGCCACGACGAGTCGATGTGTCCCGTGCAATTATTGGCTCCTAATCGAAATTTCAATTGCAACGCGCCCCGGCGAACACTCCGCCCCCCTTCCCCTTCCACCCGCGCCGGGTCGTGCGTCGGAATGGATAAAAGGCGTCGGAGCCGCGCGCACTCATCTAGACGACGACGCGCGTCGGTGAGCCGGCAAAACGTGTCTGGTCATATTGTTGCCCGCGTACAATGTACTTCGCCACGAGGCACGCTCGGGTCGCCACGCGGAGGAGAGGCTGAATTGAAGCTAAGTGGCGACGATTTGGCGCGGAGTAAACCCCCCCCCCTCCCTCACCCCCTCCACGCCACACTCATCATTGCTACGGTCGGCCGAGCGTCGGCGTATACGAATATAGGCGGTTGTTATTCGTGTATACCTTTGGCGCGTTTACCAGTGGATCGAGGGTGGCGGGGGTTACTTAGAAGAGGATATTATTTGCGGCGAGCCAGGTGAGAGGAGATGCCGGTGGTTTTTGAGAAATAAGGTAGGGGATCCGAACAAAGCGATGGGCAGGGTGGGGGAGATCAGAATTAACGGGGTTCGCTCGAACCAGCGATATTACAGGTAAAGATAGTTACAAGCATTCGAAGTATCATTCTAATAAAACGGTCGAAAGACTCTTATATTCGTCGATAAAGGCCTAATGGTCCGGCTTCTGATCCTTTATCCTCCTCGAACGCTAGTACCAGTTTTGATCACCAGATTGAATTGCATGCTGAAATTTTTATACGGCTAGGCTGGATTCGTATATTCATTCGCTGTACCATTAGATGAAATTGTCCATTTTTTTGATCTATGATCGTGAACACCATATAAAGATCCTGAAATGGATCATTCCGAATTCTTTTCGATACTTGTATAACAATTTTAACGGTGAATTGGACAAAAAAAAGAATGCAAATAACAGCAAGGTAAGTCGCTAAACGATAATACTAATTATGTATGCATCTTGATGAAGCTCAACTAGCTTTTTCGAAATTTAATTTTTTTGCGACAATTTGGATAAAGCAACTTTGTAAGAAATCGCATTTGAAGAAATAATCCGACACTTTCAGAAACTTTTCAGAACGAGAAAAATCACTTTTTTTGTATGACTACAGCTAATTTGCGAAAGAATTAATCGGCGTTCTAGACGTTATATAATTACATTAAGGAACATCCTGTAGAAATCTCGCAGATGGCATATGGATTAGAAGTGTGTATATTCAAAGTTGTTCGAATATGTTACGTCAGAAACGCTAATTACCTTAAGCAATCGGGAGATTTTCAATTACGATAAGACGCTTATTTATAAATCTCGGAATAAAAGACAACGGATTTAAATTAATTTCATTTATCTTATATATTCAATCGTGACTCATTCAACAAGTATTAAATTATTATCAAATTCTTCATCAAAAGTCTCCTACAATAGTCTACTACACACAATTAAAATCGATGCGATGATTAGTCAATTACTTCTGGCGAATCATCCCACTTCATCTTCGTTATTTCGAAAAATAGATAAAAAAAAATACTTAAAATTTGCCTCGTTGCAATGGGATCGACGAATAGCATTACTCTGCCGAATCAGTTGCAAGCACCGCAATTACTTATCTACCCATTACACTTGATAAAAGGTGATAAATGCATCGGCAACCCGACAATCCGACCGCGTGCTGAAAACACCTGTGCGCAAGATCGAGCTGCGCGCCTCGTTGATGCGCGTCGCGTACACGCACGCGCCCATCGACGGGAGGATGTTTATTAGCGGTGTCGTGCGAATGCGCGATTTAAAAAAAAAAAAAAAAAAAAAAAAGTAAAAAGTTCCGCGGTGCTTATTCATGCCGCGCGAGAGGCAGGGACAGTCAGAGCGACGGACACCGCGAGCGAGACTGGCGCGCGCGCGCGCATGACTAATGTTTCCCAAACTCTCCCCTATATTTTATCTATATATATATATATATATATATATATATATATATATATATATGCTCTCCTCATTCTTAATACCGCGATTCGCCTAAAGCAGACGACGACGAGTTTTGTAAGAAGGGACGACGACCATGATATACTTCTTCGTTCCCTTTTTCCAGATTACTACGGCTCCCGATATCCCTCCCGATGGCACGGCAAAGAAATAATAATTGTTTCGCGAAGGAGAATTGCTTTCAGTTTCGCATTCCCATTACGGCACGGTTCATAATAAGCGAGCGAGCGATCCACGAGCAAAAAAAACAATCCCTTCCTTCGTCCGAAGACGACGGCTTGCCGGCGTGCGAAAGCAACAGCCGAATTCTGGAAATCGAATTTTTGCCGGAATTTTTGCAAAATGATCATAAATTTTATCGCGCTTCTCGACGATAATTTCGTTAGCGGTCGAAGGCGACGGCGCATTATTTCCATCGTACATATGCCTGTACGGACGATTTGCAAACTTCTACGGCGCAGCCGATGCTGTTTGTGCCGAAGTAAACGCGGACGAACGATAAAGAAGAAAGTCTCGTTCTCGGTCCTTGTCTCTTATCCCCCCGGGGACTGCCGTAACGTCCGCGGTAAAAATCTCATATCCAACTTCACGTATCGACGTAAATTCGCGCTGGCGTCCTGCCCCGATAAAGTTTTATCTTTATCTCATAATGATTTTGCCCCGTAACGCAGATTTCAAGAACGTAATAATGAAATATAAAACATTCGCGCGCACGGTTGAATTAATATCTTAAAGGATTCTCGTATTTTTGCTCGATACGATAAATATTGTTTTGTCGGTTGTTTCTTAAGAAAAACAATTCAATTGTATACTTTAACGACATTTGACCCGACTCTCTTTATAATGGATTATTTTGCTATTGTTGACGAAGTGTCCTTACAACGTTCGACCGCACTTTTGACGCAGAATTATAGCTTCAATCATACGGAGAATACGTATGCGATTTTCGGGCGAAAAACTGAGAAAATCGATAATCCATGAAGAACTGAAAATTGACGACCGAGAGGAATCCGCCCACATACATTGAAATCCTTTCGCTCCGACATCGATCTGTCGCCGCCGCCTCTCCGCCCCGATCACCCGTTCCGCACTTCCTGCGCGGTACGCGCCAATAACCCTCCCACCGCCGAAATTCCACGTCCTCGTCCGGCAGCGGCTCTGCGACTCCTTTAACAAAAAAAAAAAAAAAAGTTCGACGCGCGGCCCGTCTCCTACCCCTCCTCTCCTCGTCATCCGTCTCCTCTTAGCTTCGTTTACACACGCGCGATTATCCGCCGTACGCATCGGGTGGCGGCTCGCCTCCGACAGCCGCCGCCGCCGCCGCATCATCATCATCATCATCATCGGCGGAAGTATGCACAACGTATCGCAAGGAGCGAGCGCTCGGCGCTGTGCCTCGGCGTCTTCTCTTACAATGTGTGTCTGTCTGTGTGTGTGTGTATGTGTATACACCGTCGCGGATTCCCAAAGTGAAGTTGTGTACTTGTATCCAAGCACGTGAGTATATAAAGTCTCGGGGCCCTGTAGCAAAAATATGCGGCAAGCCTCTCACTCTCTCTTTCTCTACCTCGTCTTATTGTTATTCGAGGAGAGTATATATAGCTGCAGGCGCGATGTAATTCGACTCTACGTCCAACAGCCGCAAAAGCTGCTGCGTGTCCTGCTGCCGCTGTAGTCGCTCGATGTATACATACATACATACATACATATATACATACACACACACACACACATATATATATATATATATATATATATATATATTTACATCCTTGCGCTGACGACATAGTATAGGCGTGGACGCGCCTCCGCGCGAGTGGGTGACGAAAAGGTGATTTGCGGAAAAAAAGGCCCCCGCGCGACGCGTAAATATATTATACATATGTAGAGGTACGGTTAAATGCTTTAAGTACAATACTCGTATCGGCGATTATTCGGCCGATGAGCGATCATTTTATTTGTCTAACAGTTCTTGTACTGTTATATATTTTACGACTGCTTTAAATTGTTTAACTGTATTTAACGCTCGTCGGCTTGGATAATTACAGAGATTCTTTGAATTAACAAAAAAAAAAAAAAAAAAAAACAGTCAAATTTAAAGCTATTCTGTATACAATGTCATTTACGTTCGGTTGGATTTTTTTCCCATTATTATTTAACATGCATACTGGTAA
Organism: Sycobia sp. Sy_11; assembly: GCA_018907035.1. Taxonomy (NCBI): domain Eukaryota; kingdom Metazoa; phylum Arthropoda; class Insecta; order Hymenoptera; family Epichrysomallidae; genus Sycobia; species Sycobia sp. Sy_11. The sequence goes on along the minus strand of JACCIC010000240.1, from coordinate 400,154 downwards.
AGAATTTAATCGTGCGATACGTAATTACCGAAAAACGTTTCTTTTTACGTCAAGCGTAAAGCACGTATTTTACTCCCTCGCGGCAGGCGGTAAATTGCGCGATGTACACGCCCTGGGCTTGCAAGATAGGAAAATAAAAGCCAGTCATTCGTAAGCAATAGCCGAGTCTGATTAACTTAACCGAACTCACTTTTCCGTCCGTGAGATTGGATAAAAATTCAAATACGCACTTTGCGCATGGTATGGGAAAATAACACATGGAACACCTGGGAATGAAAGATTATTTTTATTGATTTTCCACTTTCGTTACGTGGAGCGTGTACTGGTTTTTTTTTACAACATCCCGATGAATCGAAATTCAAACGAATTTTGCTCGAGATAAATGAGAAACGTTCTCTGAAATAATTGAATGCTTCAATATCAATTTATTGAACTGACCTCAAAAGCAATTTTATTTAAATCATTTTTCTGGATTTTATGTCGAACAATATAGTGCAATACTATAAATTTTATGCATCAATGTATTATTTATCTGATGCGAACGTATGCTTCCGAGCGTAAGGTTTGTTCGCTCGTGTTGAAATGTACGATTTTCTACTACGGTAAGCAAAGTTTGAAATTTGTAAAATGCCTCATTGCCGCACGCTGAGCCAGTACCGGATAACTTACATAGGTTTTGTTAATAACGTTATTGACGCTAACTGCGCAATTTGGCCGATCGCGTGGGAATAACATATTTTATGAATCCATGAGCGTGGATAAGCTGTCGTTTTGCGCACAGTAGCAAGATTCGGTAATTTGCAAGACGAGCCCATACATGTTCATTATATATTTCACGAGACGGCTTATGATCGAGCAAAATGAGTGAACGAGCGTTAACAAAGTTAAAATCCACTTATTGCGCCAGTTTTGAACCATGCGCAAGACCACGAGTGCTGAAAAGATGTTAAACTCAAAATTTCGGAAGATCAAAGATTGGAATAGTGTGAATTAGTACGAGTGTGTACAGTCATCGTCGGACACGTATTCACACTGCCTAACTTGGTCGTCCAGTCGAATCTGGCGCGGAAATTAACTACTTTACGCACACTCATCAAAATCTACCATTTACAATTGAAAGAAAAAATAGAATGTTTAATCAAATTTATCATTCATTCGTTCTAATTAAACTATACACTCTTGTAAATATTAATTATAGCAGGTCAGTAAGCGAGGCTCGCAACGAACAATTATTTATAATTTTATACATTTTTCACCGTCTTATCTCTCTCTCTCTCTCTCTCTCTCTCTCTCTCTCTCTCTCGCTCTCAAAGAAGTTCTCAATTCTTCGAGAGACGAACCCTCGGCGACTTTCGCAGAACGGCCCCCATTCACGCTAACTTTGGCGCGCTTCCGCGAACCGCTCGCCGCCTCTCCCTCGCAATTTTCCTCGCCGCTTCCATTCGCAGGCGGGTGTGTGGGAGTTCGGTTAAAAAGGAAAATCTCCCTTCTTTCGGCTCGCGCAAGCGCACTGCCTGCCCGTTCCTCCCCTCCTCGTCCTCTATCTCTCTTTCTCGCCGCCACTCCTCGCCCCCCCCCTTCCGCGTCGATCGTCCACCGCTCTCTTCCTCTCCGTAGGCCGGAGGTCAAAATTCACGACTCGCGCGCGCGCGCGTGCGCGGCTAAATCCGTCTCGTCTACGCGAGCGAGAGCGCGCGGGCCTGGCGCGTAAAAGGAGGAAAGCGAAGAGCGGCGATATTGTGTGGATGAGTGGCGGGGCGCGGAGGGAGGGCCATCACAGCGACGTGGTCGGGAGGGGGGGGGGAATAAGTCGGGCACGCCGACGAAGAAGCAGCGCGCGGGGAAGAAAGTCCGTTCCTCCGATGAATCGATCGCAATCTCTGTATATCTATATGAATATTGATTTATTAAGAGAGCGGGGGGGAGGGTGGTCGTCGATATATGTAATGACGCTGTAATTCGCCGACGATGCGGTGGTGATGCGCGTACGCGCGCAATGTGTACGCGTACATACACAAGCAAGAGGCTATTGAGAATGTAAGGTTGATGCGCCCATCGTAGCTCCGGATCAGGGCGTTGCAAATACGGGGAGCGCTGTAGCCGGGAGTTGATTTACAAAAAAAAAAAAAAAAATTGCATTAACGTAATGCTTGACAATATGAAAGTTCTGTTATTTACGGTCTGTTATCCAAAACATCGGGAATATACGTCCGATTGCCTTCGGGCCGCGTAGCTGCACGTGCAGTCGCGTGTGCGCGTGTCTGTGTGTCCGTGCCAGCGCCTGCGCGCGGGCGCATTACTGCAAGACTGCACATCCAGAACGCATCGAACGCCGCCCGTAATTGCCGGCTTTTGAAGATAAATAGGCGGTAAGTTCGTACGCCCAACGAGTATATTCGGCTTAAAGTTTCGCTCGAAAAAACCCGAAGGTCCTTTTTAGATATATACATCGACACCGATGGAAATAAAAAAGAGAAAAACACAGATCTTTTACGGCGATACGGCGAGCTGCCGAATAATTTCATCGTTGCCACCTGTATATATATATATAAAATCGAGTAATAGCCATTCGTCTACGATACGACGCAAATTATCCCGATATAATTCATTCGAAGCGTTAACCGCACGAATTTACGCTCATCCTAAAGTGCCAAAATAAATAACGCCCTAATCGTACGACGATATTTTTCTCGTCCCCTCCCGTCCCAGACCGTACGTGTATTCGTGCCTGCTTACATGCACGCGCGCGTGTGTAGTCGAATTTTATAATTCGCCGAGCAGAAGCCGCGAGAGCTCAGCCGCGCGCTAATTCATGCTCTCGCCGGTCCCCCCGCGTCTCGAACAAGACGGACGAGCATTAATTTGGCGTTACCCACTTATAATATGCGCATATATATATATATATATATATATATATATATATATATATATATATATATATATGTATGTATATAGGTGAGAGGAAGGAAGAAGGGAAAAGCAAGTCTCACGAACCGGTCGCGGCCGAAAGGCATGCGCACGCGTATATATAAAGTTTTTGCATATACATAAAGCGATGTGCGAGCTTCTCTATCATATACACTAACACACTCGTCTCATCGCGCACGCGCTTACGTATTTGCGCCAGAGACAGATACGGACGTAGATCGGGAGACAGAGAGAGAGAGGAAGGAGAGAAAGTCTTGGTTTCGACCCACACGCCGAGCGTTGTATTTTATATATATATATATAACACACACATACACACGAAAATCTCTTCGCTCCGTGTATTATATATACCCGGCCAAAGATGCGACCGAACGGAGTTCGTTGACCCATTGAACTGGCCCGGCCGACAAGACCGGCCGTCGCACGAGCGCGCGCGTTACGCGCTCTCGCTCGTTTTAATATACCGTCGCGCGTTATTACGCCAGCAGGTCCGCGGCCTGGACAGCGATGTGACACGCGTTTACGCGGGAGGATAGAATATAGATGTACGTGAGGGGGGGGGGGGAGACAGCGAGAAGACCGACGATGGATTTTATTTACGCCTAGCCGAGGTGACGAATACATATGCATATATATAGTTATAAGGAATTTCAGAGAGCCACCGTTACGGGGAAATCGTTCGGAATCGCTCGGGCGTTATAGACGCCGAGATCCGCCATGTCGATCGGGGTGGCCGCATACGGGCGGCGGTCACGCAGCGCCCGGCCGTCGCGCTCGGAATGTATAATTCCGCAAGTCCCCGCGAGCGCGTACGGAGCGTGCCGGCCCACGCGGTGAATATAATGAATTTTAATGTCGGACTCTGTGTTTGTCCCTCCGTCCCTCTCCCCCCTGCCTGACCCTCACTCTTTCTCTCTCTCGAGACGATATCTCTCTAGTCGCGACGCCAAGAGTCCACGGTCATATAGAATCCGTTGGTAAATAGCTATATGTCCTGGCCTAATCGAACGGTCTTTATGCGGACAGACACAATGCGTGGCGTGCAAGGGGGTCGTTAACTCCGTCGTTTGTTCGAGAAAATAATATATATATATATATAAAGTTGCGGAATTCGGCCCTCGCGAACGCGAAGCACGCGAAGTTCAGATCCGCAGATGTTGACCAGAACCTTGTCTTAGCGGTTGCGCGTCTCTATTGGCAAAGTGAGCGTCTACCGCGTCTACGGGGGCGCCACTGCATCGAAACAAAAATGGCTGACGTGGGAGCTTCGATAGTACAGGGGGCAATATGGAATGAATTTCTTTCCTCTTTCTTTGAATTAATTAATAAATCGGTCTTTATACGATTTATACGATTATATTTATACTATTACCAACCGTTAATTAGGTTCAATGACGAATTTTTCACATTCTTGGTAATTTTTTTCATTGGCTAGCGTTCATCAAGTGAAAGACAAAATGACCTTATTTCTTAACCCTCGTCCTGATGAGACATGAATAATATTGTAATTCCTCCGCAGTCAAGTTGAAATATCAATGTTGCTCGACCATTTGATTACAACGACTGTGTCAATTTCAGTATCAGAAGACCAACTCAGAGAGATGCATAGTTAAATATTCAGATGTATTTTCACGAAAATTGCAGGATTTAATTGAAGAAAAAAAAATTAATTTTATACACAAAGATGATATTCCGTGAAGAAGAATGTTTTGATAAGTATATAGTTTAGCTTGAATAAATTAAGATGTGAACAGGCCTCGCGGAATACTACAAAGAACATCGGTGACATGAAAGACTGGAAGAAATTAATATTGAAAACAGTTATATAGTTGAGAATTTTCACTCTTTTTAATTGAAATACATAAAGAAATCTGTTCATTAATATACAGTTCTTATTTCTTTCTTTCATATAGAGTAAAAATGAGATGAAAAGACGCACACGGTACAATACCAATTATTCGTTATCACGTGGGAACTAAGATCGAATTAGACGTGGGTAGGCGGGGGGTAATCTCGAGGCCAATCGAGCGGGAATCTGGTTCTCGGTTTCGATGTAGCTGAATGGAGAGAGAGAGAGGGGAGAGGAGAGCGAGAACGAAATCTATGACCGAATAAACTTTGGTACGTTTGAAATAGAAACGACGAAGTTCGATGACAGGTAAAACGACATGTACTACGAGGGATTTAGGTAGCATTTCGTCCAAAAAAGCTTCTCCCAACAAATCGCCGTGCGGTGATACGCCGACGATTCTTACGCCGTCTATTCGTGCGCATGGAGAGAGAGAGAGAGAGAGCTGCTTGTTGCACCGTGTGGGCGTCCCCGCGTTACTCAATTCCGAGAGCAATTTTTCAGCTTGCTCGGCTTCGCTCGTTTCCATCGCGTAACGCCAATGCCCGTTATTAATATCCTGCGATTTAGCCTGGGACGAAGCAAAAAAAAAAAGTGCCGACCGGGGTACACTTGTCGGTCGCAAAAACTGCGCAATACTTCGCGTTTTCTATAAAGTAATAGGCTTAAAAAAAAAAAAAAACTCATTCGATAAATATAGAACTGGATGGTTTTTTGCTGTGCGACAGAGAGGAGTGCGCGAGATCGAGCACAAATCGAATACCATATGTAAATTCGTCGATACATCTGAATTTATTTATCAGTTTTTTATCCATTAGAAATTCACGGCATGTATCATTCTACTGAATATATTTGTTGTTTATTCAAATTATTACCCTTATCCGATTATTAAGTAATTCCCACTGGCATTTCAAGATTAAATAAAACTTATCGAATATTATTGCCGTGCGATAAGTTCGGCATACTGAGTATTTGATTACTAAATGTATAATTGAATTGTTTCCAACCCTAAATTGCGCTGAATAAAAAATCCAAAAAATTAGTTTAAAATAAAAAGGTGATATTTTTTATAACGGACGCTTTGTTTTCGTTTTGATGAAGTTTGAAATAGAAGGAGTTGTAGCAGCTGATCATGCGAAAAGAAGGGACGATGCGCGCGTAAGCCCGTATATTTTATAACATATATTGAACGCAACCAAGTTCGTAACGGTGATTGAATAAAAGGAAAATTTATGAACAGCGCATAAATCATAATAGTTATTACTATATAGGTACAGCGGGACGTCGTGTCGTCGTTATATATAATTCCGAATTCCTATTCCAAAAAGTTATGAGGCCATTCGGCGACTAATTTAGCTATCTTATGGTCACAGCGAGATCCCAATCGGTGCATTACAAAAAATCGTATAATCGAAAAAAAAATCCTGCTTGATTTACCATTCCTCAAAACGTGCATCTGTGTGTGTGTATGTGTGTGTGTGTCGGTAATCGTAAAACCATCATTTCGAATCAGCATATATGCGGCATATATTATTGCCCAACCGAAACGATCCTCGCGCGCGCGCGCGAACTCCTAATATATTTGCCAATATTATACCAAATTCCATATACGTAACAATCCGGCGCGAAATATATATATACTTAATACTTTGAACGGAGCCAAATAAGCCCCGCAAAGATCGCGCGGCGTTCGTTTGCAAAACTGTCGGTATAAAGTATACTCAGCGGGGGTCACTCACCCACTCGTCCTTCCCTCTCTCTCCCTCCGCATGCGTGGCCGCTCCCTCGCGAAGACCATCCCTCCCCCCCTTTGCGTGCCCTCATCTCTTTCTTTCTCTCCCCCTGCATCTATCAATCTCCCCCTTTCCCACGCGCAATATATATATATATATATATATATATATATATATATATATATATACCGCTGACGCTCGAGTCGGCGGGCCGTCGCCGTCGATTCCTCGAAGACTATCTCCCTCTTCCTCCCTCTCTCTTTCATCCACTTAACCCCTGCGCGGAGTGGGGCCGTCGATACATCCCAAGGTCACGGACAACCAAGCGCACTCGGCCGTACGATAATCGAACAGGGCGCGAGCGCGCGTGTTTGCATTATTATTATTATTATTATTATTAGTATTATTATTATTCTCATCATCATTATATATAGCGAGCTCTCTATACTCGAGGTTAGACTATACGTATATATATGTACCACCCGCATAGCGTTCCCGGTCCCTCGCATCACGTCGCGTCCTCTCTGTGCAGCGCGCAAGTAGTGTCTATGGAATTGAGAGTAGGGACGAGCCGCGGATTAATTAACGGCGCGTCGGTGCAGCGCGCCAATGGACTCGCGGAATGCGAAATGGCTGAACGGACGCGCCGCATACATAGGCGCGGATGTGTGCGCGTGTATATATATACATATATATGTATATATAAAGAAGAATTCGCGGCGTGAGTCACCGTGGGTGATGGTGATTCATACAAGGAATAGAAAGAGAAAGGGAATACAGAGAGAGAGAGAGAGGGAGGGAGGAGAGAGGGAGGAAGAGCGAGTGAGCTACTTCAACCTTAGGCGTATTTATACAGAGGGAAAGGAAGCTATTTCGTCCTTTTGTCGCCGACTTTTCTTTTAATCACATCAGCGCTGATGAGTCTGGGACTGTTGGGGGAGGGGAATCGGAATCTACCACGGAACCTTGGAGGAGAATTTTCACGTATGCTCGTATATATATATACAGATTATATTCATAGCATAGCGCAAGATTCGTTGCGTATATTGCATACGCAAGCGTACAGGTAACGGGGTAAAATCTCAACCACGAAAGACGTTGCTAAATACGAGAATCTGCGCACGTTACTATACGTACGAGAGGAATTTGCTCCCTCTCTTTCATCTTTTCTATCCCACCTCGCGATACCAACGTGTAGCAGCATGCGAATACCAAAAAAAAAATCGATTGTTTGTATATTGCTTAATTCAATTTCGCGACTCAACAATACGAAGGAATAACGTAAACATAACAAATTTTGTAAACATCCTTTGAGCAAAAAAAAAAAAAAAAAAAAAATAGAAAACAAACAAACAAATCAACAAAAAGCATTGAAATCAGCAAATGGATTAAATACCTATACGTTAAATCGACGACGCGATTCCAGTCAAAAAAAAAAGATTCGAAAGCGGACCATTCGGAGAAACTGTTGTCAAAATGTTAAAAAGTCGCAATATAATCGTCAGTACGATATTATTTACAAAAAATGTATATATAAATATATATATATATATATATATATATATATATATATATATATATATATATAAATCACGGGCTCGACTGCCGGACGAAACAACGACGAAGCTCTTTCTCACGAGGATAACCGCGAGCCTTTGTTTTTTTTCCTGACGAGGATAACCGCGCAGCCGATTCGAAAGGTCGGCGTTCGGGGAAGATTTTTTCTCTCACTAACAAAATCAATTTTTACTTTAACATTTAAGATGATGCGAGGGGGGGGGGGCGATGGATTTAAACAAGAGCAGTCCGACTGACATAAAACAATTACATTAATTTATAAAAATAACTACGACCACGACAGCAATATTTGTTATTTTGCTGAAATATCAGTCGATGTAAATTGAATTCGTACGCTTTTAATTCGAGCGTTCTGTATAGAAATTGAGCCGTCTATTTTTATATCCATCGACAGTTTATATTCAATTAGCAAGAATGATATTTAAAAGTGCAACAGTTTATTGGTCTATCAAATGCCGTATATAGCTATCATAAACAGATTCGACGTTTAAATTGCGTTTTTGTGCGATTATACAAGTATTGGCGAATACGCATATATAATCCATAAAAATAATGTTCCACATAAACTATGCCCCAAATAGATTAGAAGCTTCGAGTATTTGGCGAAACAAGCGCAACGATACATATCTATATATACAGAGAGAGAGAGAGAGAGAGAGAGAGAGAGAGAGAGAGAGAGAGAGAGAGAGAGAGAGAGAGAGAGAGAGAGAGAGAGAGAGAGACAGAGCAGTGACGAATATAAATATGAAATGCTGCAAATTCGTGCGCATTTAAGAATAATTTCTCGATGCATTGCACATTATAAAAAACAAATCACGACTGCGAGCTTTAATGATAAACGCGCGATTATGTATGCCTATAGATATATATATCGATGATATTTTCTTTGAAAACTCGAGGAAAAAGTTCAAACGAGCGATGCTTATACATACTTTTCTGCGCTCCCGAACGTCTTATTGGCGCCCTGAATACCCCATAGTAACTTTGATGTATCTGTGTAAACAAGGAAGATAGAGTAATCTATACATAAACGCACACACACACACACACAAACGCATACAGAATGTACGTGGTGAGGCGAGAATAAAACTTACCCTTCGGTGAATCTATTATATATATGCACCTCTATACTCGCGCAATTATATTATAAACGTGGGGTCAGCGGTGCATAACCGTGCACGCGAGCGTGTAAACGATATACGCGCCAAGCGTATACGCGCCTGATAATGACGACGACGACGGTGTAATACGGGTCGAGTGCCCGCCTGCTGTACGACTGAACAAGAAAAAAAAAAAAAAAAAGAGGGGGATGCTGGAGAGGAGAGGGCGAACGGAGCGCCGGGCAGAGGTTGAGAAATGACGCGCGCACATCGGCGTTCGATAATTGCACGCGTGAAAAACAGCCGATCGCTGGGCGGGCTTTATTAATCCCGCGTGTGTAGGATCGAGCGCGCATCCTCGACCGCGCCAAGACCCCGAGAGGACCGTGGCAGTCGATCCCGCGGAGGATGACATTTATCGCTCCTTGTAAACGGCGTAATTGAGCCATTGCCCGGATGGCGGACGAGGATTCTCTTTAAAGAAGGGGTCAAACGACTCTTCGGTAAGAGCGAACGAAACGCCTTATGCGGGACGTGTGAGAGTTAATCCCGTGAAGTACGCCAGCGTGTACGTGGACAATGCACCGAAATTCAAAATTTCCCGTCAGCGGGGGGTAGCGAGCGTGTGAATCGATTTTCTTAAATGGAGCAAGCATTCGGTAAATTTCGGATAAATTCGAATTCGTTCGAGCTATGAGCTTTTCTTGCTTCGAGGAAATATTTTCTCAATCGATGGAAATGGTTCACTTGCTAAAAATAAAATAAGAAAACACATTTACTCGACGATAGAAATTATTTCAGCGTAGAGCGTATTGTATGAAGTGTATTATACAATAAAATATTTTCAGTTTACCGGAATAAATCGCTTAAAGTTTTGTGTTAAAATATCATAAGAATTTTTAAGAACATAAATAAACAATAAACCATAGGTCTATTTGGAACTGGACGAATATTGTATAGGGCTATAGCCTCGTTTTCATTATCGAGTCTTCCTCGAATCTTTTCGCGATTCCCGCTTCCCTGTACCTTTGACGAACCTCTGCATATAATACTATATCAATTAAAAAATTAGAGAAATTTTCGATCTTTGAAAAGATTCTTCAAGACGCCGTTGCCACGATCATCATGACTCACGCTATCGACGCGAACTTTTTCACGCAATAGTATTTATTTTCAGAGTATATTCATCTTTGTTTGTGCAAATGCTTCTATACACGACGAACTAAGATTATTTGTAACCTGATCGCGGAAAAGGGACGCATTCATCGACTTGTCGAAGGCGATCTCAGCCTCCGGTGGTGGATATATCATACGACTGAGGTTTGAGATTCGACTTTATTACATTCCAGTGATATATTCGTCAACGAATATTTAACAGCCTGAACGTCGAGAGCAACGGCACAGCGCCACCTGACGGCGAACGCGCTATGCCTGATTTGTGAGTTGAACCGCGCTTTACGATACAACCTAAGTGTCTCTATGTAGAGAGCGACATTAGTTTTTTTGCTTCCTGAATTCACTCACACTAAGTGCAAGTTTCGTCCCCTGAATTTTCGACAGAGAAAGACGCGAAGGGACGAGTATAGCACTCTTAGGCACTTTTTGACACGTATATCTATATACGAAGAGATGATTAATTTCTATTCGCAAGGTGCTCGATGTCGAGCCTCGTTCTGGATCCTTTACGTGCCTTTTTATTCGACTTGTACGTTGCGCGCAGAACACGTGCGTCGAACGAGCTTGGATTATTTCACGAGCAACCTATACTTATACATCGTCTGGATTTTTAAAGACGTTCCATGTAGAACTTACAGCTGCACAGCATCGAGAGTAATGGCTCGTGTCTATCGAGCAATTCAATGTTATATGCGGTATATTATATATATATATATATATATATATATATATATATATATATATATATATATAATTTATCCGTATACGTGTTTTGATCGCACATCTCGGACCTATGGCGAATCATCGAGGAAGCAGCTAGCCGTCCTCTTTTCGATTCGGACGAAGCACAAACCGCGCGCGAATTGAAACGGCGATCGGTAATAATTTTTTTGAAGAGAGAGCCAGAGTTGACCGTCGCGCGTGTAGACGTCGTCGCGTCTGTGCAAATGAAGCGCGACGGTAAATCACTTGCTTTCGCGTCCAACGCCGAACAGGACGAATGCCGCGCGTAAATTTTCGTCGTTACGCTAATGACGGTCGCGCGAACGGAGCGCGAGGCGTTCCGAAATCCTCGTCGCGCCTTCAAAACGCGGAAGTTCCGCGCGACGCGCGGTTATTGTGACGTCGAGTCGGCGCCACCACCACTACCCCCCCCCCCCAACCCGGAACACGGCATCGGCTCGCGGTACAGTTTCGTTCCTCGCTCGCTTCATAGCGCTCGTTTTGTGCTTACTTCGAGACGCGAGTATTGCACGCCATCGACTCGTGGTCCCAGAAATAGAGCGGGAGCCGCGTCTTGACAAAAAGATAGAACGAATCGCTATAATTATACCGGATTAGAGGGAACGGAATGGGCGAACGGGACCGCTTTCGCGACGTGCGCGTGCGCACGCATACAGAAATACATGCACGTACACAAGCACATACAGACACAGGCTAGTCCGAGCCCTTTTTTATACACGATTGGTCTGATCATGAAGCAAACATTATCTAAGAATTAATGAGCAATTCTTTTAAAAGTTATTTGTTTTTTTTACAATATTTGTAATATATATATATACACACACACACACGGAAAGGTTGAATTAATACTCGTTTTAATGAAATAGAATAAAATCTTTTATAGCATATCCATATCTTGTTTTCTAAACTTAAATGTATTATAAATGAAACAAAACAGAGTTCTTTTCTGTTAAATTTTTTACTGCAAAATACATTTTAAAGATTTCAAAATAGGATCAATAAATAATGATCAATGATAATGACTGAAAATAATGTTGATTTTACCCGTACTCCAGAACAGAAACATTAAACGTTAATTAAAACCGAGAATGGTTACCTTGCGACCTTGTCCAAACCAACCTAGCGATCACCACTTAATAACCAATACGGGAACTAAGCGAGGCAAAAATCGTTTACATTATTTTTTTTTGTTCTTTTTTCTGATTGACCAATGAATTATTTAAAAAAAGAACTGTTTCATTGCGTAATTATTACTTTAAGTATTCAGTTATTAACTGTTTTCTGTAATTCTTTTAGGATTACTTTTCAATAACGCGCACGCTTGTTCGTGCGCGGCAATTGCACGTTGCGTTCGGCACGAGGAACAAGTTATGTATAAACATATATATATATATATATATATATATATATATATATATATATATATATAGAGAGAGAGAGAGAGAGAGAGAGAGAGAGAGAGAGAGAGTTTGTTCAGCAAATTTTTCTCGTACACGCGTTGGCATAAAACTTAAGCAGGCGAGCGAAGGCTTCGCGTATAATTTTGAAAAACAACGGGAACCATCTTTTTCACTCCCTTTTGAAACGCGCCGTGTAAAGAAGAGAAAAAAGAATTTCGCTCATCTTCTCAAGATTCACGCAGGCAATAAAAATCGCTCGAGTTGGCCGATCGACGTTTCGGGACAGGTAATGGGGAATCAAACGAATTCCCGACAGTCCAAAAATTTTTACCGACTCTAACATATATGATTCTTATATATATATATATATATATATATATATATATATATATATATATATATATATATAAGTAAAACCATAGACGTCGATCCCATATATCCTGAGTGGTACCTTCCCTGGAATCTGCCGCGCATATCACATAAAACTCGCATACGTGCCCGTCGAAGTTTTTTTTCTTCGTAAGCGCCGACGCGCTGCGAAAACAGATAGAGCAAAGCGAAGTTCCTCAACCCACACGCGCGCACGATTTTAGTAGAAATAAGTACAGAATCAAAATAACGCCAAGCGACGATCAAAATACGCCAGTGTTACGGTGGCAAAACAGCGCGTGAGATTCCGGTAAAAGGGTGGGGAGAGACCGCGCCGGCCGCGGGCGCGACCGAGCCGCGGCGTGTATACACAAAGCCATCGCGCGCGCTTACCATTGCCGACCATATCCGACTGTCTTTTTTCCTCCCTACCTCCCTCTAACTCTCTCTCTCTCTCGCAAAACGTCGTCGCCGTATACGTCAAGCCTTCCTGCTCAAAACCCTCGATCGTCCCCAACCCCGTACACGGCTGTAGTACTCGTGCGCGGGATCGTGCAGCTCTTCGTCACGAACGCGTCGCGTCGAGTCCCGAGCGCCACAACCTGATGAAATTCTTGAGAATTTCTCCTTTTTTTTATCGCTGATTTAACCATCGACGCGGCGAAGAGACGAAGTTTTCGCTATTGCGCCCACGCGCCTACGCGCGTATGTTATACGCGCGTAAGCTGAGAAGTAATAAAGAGGGCATTATATTGTATCGAAGTGTATTCGCGCATGTGCCTGCGAGCCGAACGAGCCCGAGCGCCAAGTAGGCTCCAACGAATCCAACCGACACCATCGTAATGCAAAAAAAAAAAAAAAAAAAAAAATTAATATCAGCGCGCGTCGAGCTAGTGTACTCGAAAAATGTAAAAGAGTGCCGGCGGTACGCGTACATTATTTTACGCACGCGAGTATATATATTTATATTTTTGACCGATTAACGAAAGCTGCACGAGGCGATTTGTTGGTGAGGGAGGGGGGGGGGATACGCTCCATACACGCTTATCGCTGTACGATAAGATGTCTCTCGTTAAATTGAAAATACACGGATACGGAGCTTCGCGGACAAGAACGGGGACATTTCGGCTGATCGGCAAAAAGTCCCTTACGCATGATAATTAAATCTCGAAATGCTCCACGTTTTTCCTAGCGTCGTGACTTTCGTGGGCCTCTGGAAGGTATTATGGGTTGGAAGGCGGGGAGGGGGCGGTGAATTCACGAGAAAGAAAAAAAAATTACACGAACTCGTTCGGTCGTAATATCTCCCATTCGACTGAGATACGAGCCGATCCATGCAAATTCATGCTCCCGAGCGAAAATTGGCTGCTCGATTATTTTAGCCTTCTATAAATAATTAATAAAAGTTCAAAATACTCGAAACTTAATATTGAACCGTATCGTGAGAGGTATGTAAACAGATGTGTCCACTCGGTCTTACAACGGGCTGCGCGTTTGCTGCAGCAATTGCTTTATGAGTTTATGTTGTTTAGATGCCTGTACTTTTTATAGGTTTTAAGCTTCTCGCAAGGGCTTGCGGAGTTTTCAATTTCGAGTACTGTAGTTAGTCCTGCGTCGTCCTTTCGTTTGAACAGACGTCTTTTCTTTCCTCGTTCGAAATAAATTTCATGTTAAAAAATTATCTTGCGTATCTTTATTTTAATATTCCACGTACAATATTTCATAAAAATTCGATATTGGCCGTTAAAAGATCGACGACTAGCGCGACAATTAAAATAATTTCGTCTACTATTGTCCTCTACCTTTCGTTACAAATGTTTGCAAAATCTCGAGACTGTGACAGATTTGACCTCACTTGGCCTCAATGAGGGACGATTAAGTACGATAGATTCTGGGCCAAAGGGTAAGAGAGAGAAAGAGAGAGAGAGAGAGAGAGAGAGAGAGAGAGAGAGAGAGAGAGAGAGAGAGAGAGAGAGTGCGAGCGAGAAGTAGCAGGACTCAAGCGTGAAAAACTAACCTCCCGCATAATCTTTCGAATTCCGCGTCACTGATTTATCTACCCTTGACGTATACAATGGCATACGCACGCGTGGATTAGAACAAAATGTTAATTTAAAGTTAAATTTAAGATTCGCGCAATTACTATATCAACATCGTTCTACGATTCTCGGCGCATCTCTTGAAACAGAACGCGCGTTCGCGTATTCGTATCGATATTTTGTTTCTTTCTTTTAAATCCGCTGTTGGTCATAGATGTCTGCTCCAAATAAGCGATCTATGTCGACGTTAAAAAAAAAAAAAATAAATAAGTAAACAACGGACTCGCTGAGAGCTGCATATAATACTTATTCGCCTTCTTTACATGGACTTGGACCCCGGCGCGGCGTGGGGCCGATAACGCCTCCACCCGGAATAGATGATTATGATTATTATTAAACTAGGGCGCCGCACGCGGGTGTAATAGTATTCTTAATCCGACGTCGCAACCACTTTTTAGAATATGTGCGCGCGCGCGCGCGTGTGTGTAGCTGCATTGGATTAAGTGACTTGTTGGCGGAGGGTTTAATAATTGCAGTGGTTGATCCTTTTAACGGCACACCAGAGTTCACCCTCCCACCTTCGACGAGATGAGCTTGCACTTTTATGTATATAGTATATATTTGGTGAACAATTCTTTATGTACAATGAATCAATCAGTACATCAATAAATACGGCAATGGATTTAATAGCAAAAAAGTAATAGTCTAAAATTAAAAATTCATTAAAACCTGCATTCGGACGATGATACGCATGAAAACGCGCGTAGAGCTCCTCGTTCGTTCTCAAAGCTATTTCTGCAACTTGGATTATATACGTTAAGTTGAAATATATATATATATTTCACGCAATTTCGGGGTTAATAGTGACAATGGAAGTGAATGGATTAATAGTCACATGAAAAGTGACATATGGCCCATTGCGGTCGTGGTTTTCGGAACGATATGGTTTGGAGGATTAAGTAATATATATATATATATATATATATATATATATATATATATATATATATATATATATATATGTTTTCGAATACCAAAAGGAGGATTTCGTAAATCCGTACGGTAGCGGCCCTAATCCAGTGTATATATTATATAAATATATATATCATATCAAAAACATCCGAACGAATTAAAATAAATTTTAAAAGTATAATCGAAACATATTTTGTAATGTATACGTTCTGTAATATTCGTGTTTTCCATCAATTTATGTTATGAAAATATTTAATTAAAGAATATTTTGCAATACTGATTAAATGAGACAGAATCTTTCAGGTTAAACCTTGAACGTATATATACATATATACAATTCTCTAAAAGATTATGCAATATAATCGTGTAAAAACAATAAAAAAAAACATAAATAAAGTTAAGAAAAACATTTACAGTCGTAAATTGATCATTCTCTAAACGTATAAATTATCATCACGGATATAAATAAACGAAATGGTAAACACCTCGTTATGAAATAAAAAGCTTCAATTAAATCGATTCAATTAAATCATTATTAGCAAATGATAAATTACACACGGGTGCGTCGCGTTCACATTAGAATACGAAAATAAATCCAACGATATTCGCTAATTCCTATATACACGCGTTTTCAAATCTTAATCACCAGAATTTTTGCCGTCGACGATGCACAAAAATTTTCCTTATCTTTACTCAATCGTTTATATATATATATATATATATATATATATATATATTCCCTCGTCGAATCCTATATCTACATTAAATTCCCGCGTGCACACCCGTGCAGAAGGGCGGGGGGGGCGGTTTCGAGCGCTAATCGAGGCAGAAGCGCGCGCGTAAACGGCTCTCCGTTACAGCGCGGCCAACAACGCGTAATAATACTGTATAGAAATAAATCGAGAGATTCATTATCGAGCCCCGTATAATTGGGTCATTGCGGTGGCGTATATGCGTGCCGACAAGCCGCCGGCGCAATCGGCGACGGATTGCGGCGCGTTTGCCAAGTTAACCCCGTTTCGCGCGCGCTCTGTCTTTCTCTTTCCCTCTCTTGCTCGCTCGCTCTGCAGTGTGCGAGCAGGGCGAATGTGGGGGGGGGGGGGGCGGGGTCGCGAAGAGAGGTCGCGCACTACCGATGGGAGAATTAATAAATCATGGATCGTTGATATATATACCGCGCAGCAAATTCGTTGCGGGAGCGCGATGCCGAAACGACTATATAGGCTATATGCACGGTATCGTAAATTTTCGTCAAAGTATAAAAATTCTCGATTATCAACGTTTGTCCTTTGCTCGAGCCTCTACAGTTTGTTTTTTGCTTTTTTTTCTTCTTTGAAGTCAGCTTCGTCACCACTCGCGTCGCCTCCGTTGAAATGTCGCTCGATCACAAAACTTAAGGTACAATTCCTATAATAAGTATTGTTTCGAGTCATTATATTCGGCAGTGATTATATACGTACGTGATACGACACGCGCCATATTTCTATAGATTTTTTTTTGGCAATTTTTATTTTTTCAACGACATACGAGTCTGTCGCGGCATTGGAAACGCCGTATTAAGTAAACGAACAGGGCGAGTCAAAAGTTCGGCTTGGGGGACCGTAGCATTCCCAGAACTTGCTCGGTGGAGAATCGGAAGCCCCCGGGGCTTCCGTTCTCGCCGATTCGACCGATACCGCGACTTCGCTACTTTTACCCATTTCTACAGCGTCACCAGAAGGCGACATCAGTTGCGCGTTAAAGATTTGATTCCTGAGAAGGGAGGTCGTGTACTCCGACTGCGTAGGCGCCCTGTAATGTTGCGGGGTAAGAGGAGAGCTTTCCTATTTTGATAATACATGGTGGATTTTTTATTTACTTTTAATACTTCTACCACAATTAAAATTGGCAAATAATTTCTTGTCATAAGAAGGTCATACTTTTATCGTTCAATTAGCCAAAAAGTCGCAGTTCGAACGACAACAAAAAAGAAAAAAAAAACAGGAACAAAAATATACCGATGAACCCATGTTCCGAATTTCGTAGTTTCTTCATTATTTTCAGCTCGACCTCCTATTATTCCCAGTGCAATTGACAATGACTAAGAAAATGCACCATTGCGACCAATGTTGTTCTTCGCTCGAAATCATCACCGAATTATTTACTCTATCCAGCAATATCGGTCCTAAAACTTGACCGTTTTCATCTCGGGAGACAATCAGAAGACTCGGTTAATTTTGATCCGAACGAATGACCGTCACTCATATTCACCCAGAACGGTATTTTTTTTTTTTTTTTTTTTTTGAATACACGTCAATTGGTGTTAATATAATACGTGATCGATTCGTTTTCGACTTAGTCCAAATATCCCAAATATTCAAATCCTGTCCGACCTCCGGCCTATTGTATATTACAATATTATACAAGGCTGAAATGCGCGCGTGACGCAATGTGGCTACGATGAGCCTCCCCAAGGGAGACGAAGCGAACGGCGTAGGTTGGCATGGGATGAAATTAAATATGGCGGCACTGGCCTAGCCGCGCTTATATATGCAAATCGGCCGACGCGATATACGTCGTTCTGCACGGGCGCATATATTTCGCCTCCTTCATGCACGGACGACACTTGCATTATGCGAATGCCTTCGATTCTCGACAGCTCTACACATCACTCCATTCTCTGAGCGAAGGACGAGGTGTCATGATACATATATATATATATATATATATATATATATATATATATATATATATATATATATATATAGGAAGGTTCAAGAGCGCTCGCCGCGCGAGCGACGACACGACACCTTGCATATCCTTCTTGCCTCGCGCCGATTTTCAGTCCCGGCGAAAGAGTAACAATGGCGCGAAAGGATACGCGAGGACGTTCGTTCGATATGCGACCGTAAATTTCACTCGTTTATATACATATATACATACACAGATAAATAAATATATATATAGCTGGTGAGAAGCGCATAACGAGTACAGGGAGGATCGGCAAGGGGAGGAAAGTAAGTCGACCGACGGCGGAGATCGTTAAAAAGATCCGGGACGCTCTCGGCCGGCGTCCGCTGCTAGAGACGTTTCTTCTTTCTGTCTCGAGGACGTGAGCGCGCGCGCGCGCGAGTACACGCGTTATTGGGAAAAGTTCGCGCGTCTTTACACGCGTTAGACCTGCACGTACACACACACACGCGCGCGCTGCTTCGTCTGTTTCTCGTCGTTAGCGCGCGCCTTCTCATGCCTGTCCCATTCTTCTTGTGTATACACACACGTCCCTCTCGCGCTCCTTCGCTCTTTCAGGCGCCCCCCCCCCTTCCGCTGCGTCCAATCGGCGAAGCTACCGACGGTCCCGGAGTGCGCGTCTTTAACGGCGCCGCCGACGCCGACGCCGCGACCGCCGTAGCTCTTGCCGGCATTAGCAATCGCGATACGTACACGCGTGTACGGGAAAGACGCTTTTTATTTTTTATTTGTATACGGAATCGTACGTATGTTTTTTAAGCGCGAGAGTTTTACCAGGAGGCGAGAGTCGCGGTATTTCGCAGTGTTTGCGACCGAGCGACGGAGAAAGGATGCGCTAGATCTATGCACTGTGACGTAAAATAAAGACGCGGAGTTTTTATGGTTGCGAAAATCTGGAAAATTAGTTGACCGATTTGTTGGCAATTTGAGCAAAATTTAATTACGAACAAGGTTTTGGGACGTAATAAAGGGCGTAGTTCTTATTTTAAAGTAGAAATATTATTTCATATAAGCGTGTAATGTGGTCATGTATCGAGAAAATGGAAAATGTTAATTGGACTAGTCGCTTAGGAGGTGATAGCGGAACGAGGTATACATATGCCCAACCAGGAGGGGACGCGAAAATTTTGACTTACACTTAGCTAAACATTTGCTATGAAGTTCGTGATGAGTCGTGTAAGCAATGACACAGCGAATAAGAGTTCGAAAAGAACGTAACACGAACGCCTCCTCACACAATTGAAAACTTGACATCTGCCAAGGCGTTTTTATGTCCATTTAAACGCTATTTTTTAAAGATCCTCGTCTCTCTCTCTCTCTCTCTGTATCTGCCCCCCCCGCTCTCTCTCTCTCTCTCTCTCTCTCTCTCTCTCTCTCTATCCCTCTCTTAGCCCTCGTTTTCCACATCCTTCTATAAAAGTCCATGATAAACAAATAAAAGTCGCGTGCCAGTAAAAGGTTTTATCCAATTATCACTTTATTTGAGAAGTGTTTTAAGCTTTTATCACGTGTAAATCGAATTATGAGCAGAAGATATAGCCTAGCTTCACTGTTGCGAAAAGTTAAAATACAAAAGTTTGCGCATTTTACACGGTTTATTATTAATTCGTTTATCCAGAAAAAAAAACATTCACGTCTACCACTTCGAGGCTATAATTGTTGTTTTTTTCCCTGAAAAAAAAACTAATATATCATCACTAGTCAATAATTAAAATATCGTACCGTAATTCCAAGGAAGTTAGCCTCGCCCTCATTAATTCATCCTAATTGAAAGCTCATAGCTTCGATCGATCCGCTGTATTCTGTCTTAACCGAAGCCGAATTTAATAGCACTGAATATATCACAGCAGGCGAATTTTTACACAGTATTTACATCGCACTTGTTTCAATCTCGTAAACGTACGCGTATACATTAATGCGACCAAGGCGGGCGTAAATATTTAAATCGATAAACAAATTTATTGAAATATTATAATACTAACGAAGTATTCGTCAACTAAAAGAAAACATTATTATGTTAGATTATATAATAACTTAGTATATGTATACACGATCTGTATCTTCGTAGGCATAGCCCGAGTCAATAAAATTGGGTCGCTCGCGGGGGGGGGGGCAATGGAGTATATCCCGTAAAGAGAGCGCGAGAGATAATAATATCAGGGGTTAATATACCGGGGTGTTCCGGTGTTACGCTGATACATTTCTAATGGGATAAGCTCCGTTAATGCCAGTGATATACTGTACAAGCGGCGCAACGCATTATGCAATTCTTCGCCTTAAAGAACAGGAAACATAGACCGTCAATTTACCAACGCCTCCATTAACGTCATTCCCATTGGCCTCGCGCGTTAATCCGGTATAACCTTAACGCGCCCCTCCGTCCGAGCGCGTCTTTGAAGAGATCTACCCATCTCCCCAGCCCGTCCGAACAATCAATCGTAAATTCTACGAAAATACATTCGTTTTCGCGGAGATCGCTGGGAGCGCGGGCGGCTCAATCAAGCATTTCACGCAGGAGTAAATCCGTAATTGATCGAGGCTTCTTCGAGGGCACGGCGCGATTCGCCGATCATTTTTATCAATGGGGATTTGTCTGGAATTTATGCATGAATCATTCATCGGGTGGTTTATCGCTTATTACGTTGCCGCGATGACGATATAGGTATATACATATGTATACCCGAGAGACATGCGCGGCGACTTCCTTTCAAGCCTTCGATTTGCATATATATATATATAGTTGTATTATTTTACTCTCGCTATCGCCCGGCTATCGGCGTTTCGAGCTCCCAAGCCTAATCGCTGATTAAGAGTGCATAAGTTATATCAAGATATATAAAAATGTCTTCTCGGCGTCCGCATACCTTTCGCTGTTTTTATAAATATTGTCGATATGTGGGTTATGCGTGAAGTCTCCGTCGGGATGAATTTCTAATTACTCACCTAAAACAAACAAAGACAAGATTTGTACATTAAAAAAAAGATGATATTATTGATTAGGCAGCAGATGGATTTTGGACGATTATAGGACGGGAAACGGGTAATAGTTTTAATTAATGAAAACTTCCATCGGGCAATATATACATAAAATTAATAATGTAGGCTTGGCTAAATTAAATTGTTTTTTTTTTTTTTTTTTAATGCAATAAAATTGCACACGAAATGCCGGGAGACACGAGCTGTGTTTTATATCCGTTGTATCGCTTCGCGTACTTACACGCGCGTTTTATATTAACGCATACAATTTATGCGGAAATTTTTTTTTTTTGTTTATTATGCAGAGAAGGAGAGAGAGAGATAGAGAGAGAATTAAAAGAAAGCGTTGCATACGAAAAAGTCGCGATTTGAATATTCATAGATAATTATTCGAATTAGAATTTCATGTAATTTATGTTCTAAGCGAATATGTATGTATGTATATTATATTTATTCGCTTACTATAAGTGGTTCGAATGACATAGGATGCAGTGTGTTAATCGAATGTTTGCCGAGCACGAGTTACTCGGGCAGGTTGAAACTCGATGTGAGTTTTGCTTATTTTTTCTCCTATATATAGCCAATCGATACCTCAATACTCGTTACACAAAATGACATAACTGTTCATTTGGAATACGCTGACGAAAGTTGCGCAATTAAAATTGTTTCGTTTATACATATATAAGTTTATAATTGCGGAATGCTATATAATATAACGCGTGCATGGGCCGCGGCGTAAAAGTAACGCCTTCGCTTTTATTGTGCAATTAAATAATTAGATATGTAGTTTGAGTGTGAACGATAATTAATATATAGTACAACGTATATAGAAACAAGCTTGATCTATATGAAGAAATACTATTATATACCGTGCACTTAGAGAAATGAATAATAAGATTTGCTATTATTCTTTGTATTTTAGGAAAAGCTGAGGTTGATTTAAAGATCAAATTTTTTTTTTTAATGTAGTGTAGTGAAATTTCGAATAAATAATATAGAATAAAATGTAGAAATGTATATTTCTTGGAAAATGATGCGTCTACTCCGATATCCTCCGTTAGGTGGCTACGTTAAGTTGTTCATAAACGCAAGTGTCAAGATTTGACTGGATTAATATGGGACGAAATTTTGAGCACAGAGAGATATATTGACATGATGAGTATATATCTATGTTCTATGATAGTATAAGTCTTCGTACGTTGCCGAAAAAAGGTATGCGATAGTCAGGAACTTGTAGTCATTAGTTGACATTGAAGAGGAAGGATTGTAGCGATAGAAACTTATTGGGTTGCATTGGATAAGCACGAATATATAAATTGGTTTAAAAAAATAATAAAACAGTTTTGATAAGAAATATATATATATATATATATATATATATATATATATCGTAAACTGCGGAATTGAAAGTTACCGCTGCGTGCCTAGAAGTGACGATGAGAAAAGCAACGAGCAATAGTCGATTTTTTTTGTTCTGTAAAATTGTTAAAATGCTTCATTTTACGAAAGCTAATGTATTAGTTTCTGAAAATGCTATCCTCGATTCTTTTTTGTCGAACGCGATTTGAATGTTGATGAGCACCTCGAGTAACGATGCATATCAGCTCGAAGTATTGCTTGCAATAGAATGAGCTGTGTACGTTCATTGGTTTGGTTTTTTTCTTTTACCGTAGACATAAAATCGAATAGTAAACCTCCACCCCCTTCAAAAATCTAGACAGTCGCAGATAAATCGTGCAAGCGTACTCTTAAAACTCCTGGACGAATAAAGTGCGAATGAAAGTAAATATTAAATTAAAAATCAAAAAAAAAAAAAAAAAACCAAAAAAGACACAAAAAAAAGAAGCCCCTAAAACAAGCAATTCATCATCAAATCCAATTAACTTTCCTCCATGCTTTCGCATGCCACCGACGTTTGTTTTACGGGCCGTATAATAAAGAGAAAGGTTTTCTTTTTAGCTGATAAAATTTCTGCAGAGTGTATTAAAATGCCGGCGCTGCTTCGGCTTTAAAAATATCCAGAAAAGAAGAAAAACGATCATCGCAAGAAACTATCGCCGAGTCGGCGAGCAACAACGAAAACACCCCGATGTTCTCGACGTTTACGATCGCTCTATATATACAGTATACTCTATATATACTCTATATATACAGTACTCTATATATGTCTTTCAAGTGCCTCCGATGCCGTCATAGTTCAACGGTCTGACATTATATATATATATATATATATATATATATATATATATATATATATATATATGTTAGCAAACCTTTGATCGGTCAAAGCCATTTGTGACGTAATGCATAAAAGTAATGGAAGTTATTCTGCCGGGGAATGAATCGCGAATGAATCCACAATGATCGTCCAATCATAAACTAAGAGAGGGATAGAGAGCGAGACAGAGAGCGAGGCAGAGAGTGGAGTAGGATGAAGAGACCAAGATATCGGCCGAGACAGGCTTTCGATGAATGAAAATTCGAGGCGAAGGGTAAGTTGCGCCCAAAAAATACTTGGCATAGGCGCTGAGACGCGGCCTAATCTCGATTTTTCTACTCCTCTCCCTCTCTTTCATTCTATCTCTCTCTCTCTCTCTCTCTCTCTCTCTCTCTCTCTCTCTCTCTCTCCATCTCTTTCTTTCCTTCTTCTCTCAAGTGTATCTATAGATGCCTATCTCGCCCGTGTATAACAAATGCCGTTTCTATTAATAAAATACCCGTGCCAGCCGCCATCGACTATTAAAATCGAGAAGCGGCGCGAGAGCACGCAAACTTAATTTTTCGCGAGGAACTTTCTTTCTCTCTTTCTTTCTCTCTCTCTATCTCTCTCTCATACAGAGGGTGAAGAGTGAGAGAGAGTGAGCGTGAGGGGGGGGGGGAGTAAAGGGGTTTCTAACCTATTTCGCTACTTCTTGCACGCGTGCTTCTGTGCACGCGCGTATCCAATTTCCCTTGGCACGCACCGAATTTTTATCATAAACGGCATAAATAGGCTTATAGCGTATAATTTCAAAGTTAAATCAACTAATGACCCGGTTTTTTCCCGGTTTTACCGGCGAACGAACATATCCCGTCCCTCGATGCCCGAGGGAGAAGAAATTGAATTACGTGCAACGGATTCAATTAACGTCGAGGGACATAGAAGCGCGCTTATAATGCCTACAGCGAATATCGAATCGAGAAACTCCAATTTCCAAGGGTACGGTTTGATAACGCGAGTGAAAATTTTAACGAATCGGAGAGAAAATTCTTTCTGTACGGCTCTGGCTTCGCGTTTTATTGGATCGATTCTTTGGACAGTGCATTCACGGAGAGAATGACAACGTCTAGCCGAAACTCTATACGGCCTTGGAATAGAATAAAATAAATTAATTTTTTTCCATTTCAAGGATCAAGCGTTTTTCATCCTTTTAATCATTATAGCTGTATATTAAGCGTACAGTAAAATCGACGCCGAATCGAATATTTGGAGATTTATACAGTTGGGGTGAAAGAGACGACAGTTTACGTAACCTATATTATTCCTGTACATTTTTAAAAAGCCCAGATATCAGATAGTGCATCAGTTAAATTCTAAATACTTTGCAATTGACGGACTGTAGCGCTTGAATCGTTCGAATCGTGGACACGATTTTCAATGAAATCGATTAAAACACGGTCTGCCTACTTTTCCACGCCGAACGCCCTTTACTACACGTGCGATAATATTTGTATATTAGTATCAATATAGCTGTACGTGCATTCCTGATACGTATTACAATGTACGATCATATAATATAATACTTCGATGGATATATATAATGCCAAAAAATATAGACTGCATTCGCGGCCTTGAAGTCCCTGTTTCGGATCGTTAATTAGCCGAAGTCGCCGGGCAAAGACAGAAGAAGGAAGGTGAGAGGGAGAGGGGGTGAAATAATTTGGACTCTGCTGCGATAATGCAAAGCAGACGCGCAGGCATAAATTCGTGTCTCTAAATATTCCATTATTGTCGTTAAACTATTCCACAAGCAATTTTATAATGATATCGAAATAATTGACGATTCTACTGAATTGAGAAACAGTTTACTTCTATATACGAATAGTAAATAAACGGCCATTAAGTTTTACGAGAATTCCAAAATTTTCGTTCATTCCACCTAAATTTCAATGGCGCTTATTTTTTAAAAAGAATCTCGTATCTAAAATATCTGGTAATTTGAATTACGAAAAATCCATGAATTGATTCGAAGCAGTCCTTATCTTTATTTAATGCACCTTTCTCTCCCTCTCTCTCTCTCTCTCTCTCTCTCTCTCTCTCTCTCTACTCTGTTGCTCAACGAACATACGCCGCAGATCTCTGCATCAGTAGTAGAAGTCGAACGTAGACAGGCGCGACGAGACGTGCATATATATATATATATATATATATATATATATATATATATATATATATGCGTGCGCGTGTGCACGAGGTGCCGACGCTTCTCTCAATTCACAAGCGCGGCGTTATCGTAATACGCACGGTGCGGAGGGACCGTCGCGAGAAGTAAACAGAGAGGGCCGTTCGACTTCTGACACGCGATTCGCTGGAGGACAAACGACTTGCCTCTGTACACGTGGCCTTACGCCGCCCTTGGAAGTTCAGCAATTGACCGTTATAAACGTCGTCGCGAAATTTGCACTCTCGTCGTTTCGCGACGATTTTGTTCAAACGATATTTGTCTCCGCCCCCCCTCCCCCGACGCCCCCTAGCCCCGTCGAATCGGGCGGAATGAAAGGGCGCCTGGCTATACATGTGGCCTGTATCGCGTGTCTCGACAACGACTCGACAGCCGAACGAAAAACTACAATTTTTTACGTAAAATAATTGCGAAACTATCGACCACTGAAGTTCGCTTACATTGCATCGTCTTGTGAATATTCGTTTAATTATGTTTCACTGAGCGCGCTGCTCGGTGTATCCGCGATCAATTGCAGAAAGTTATTTCCATTAATAAAAGGAGAAAAAAAAGGAAAAGTGACGCTTTAACTGTCGGGAAATTACGAGGAATGCGATAAAGCGAAAAATTTACGCTCCTCGGTTCTAGCTCCTCCTACTATTCTGCGCTTGCTTTGGCGTGCTTTATTTCTATTATTTTTAACTGCAACAAAGCGATGAATAATCTTCCTGGCCTATATATATATATATATATATATATATATATATATATATATATATATATAGAGAGAGAGAGAGAGAGAGAGAGAGAGAGAGAGAGAGACAGAAAAAGGCACGCAGCAAGCGACTCGAGACGCGACGGACGAGGAGCGATCCCGCAGACGAGCGACTGGCGTCGTCGCGTCGCCGTCGATGAAGGGGCGGGGGGGGGGGTTGTTTTCCCCCTCGTTGACCCTGTTTCGCGACTCGCGCGCACATCCCCCTCCCCCCGTCGTCGTGGAAGGGAGACGAGCGCCTATTTCGCTCATTCCCGTCGCGAGCGGGTCGAGCCGATGGAGCGAGATTATAACCTGGGATATGGAGGGCTGCTGCGGCGTGTGCCATTATCTGAGAATAACTCGGTCTGTATAAAGGAACGACGGGGGATCGTTTGCGGAATAATTAGCGACTGTGGCAGCTCGATCGATCGTCGATTAAAAAAATCATCTTTCCAGAATCGAGGAAGTACAATAATGGAATTTCTAGCCGTTCGTTGGGCCGTTATCTAGACTGGATTGGCGTGCCCTTAAAGCGGTGACGGATAATCAGGCTGCATTGGATTCCGATTTTACGAAACCAATTCATCGTGAATTTTCATATATTTTTGCTTGACTGTCCAGATTCTACAATCAGTTTGCTGATTAAATTTGAAGGGGCGCAAAATTTCACTCCTCAATAGAATTATCTGTGTAATATTAAGGTTAGAGCGAATGTACGACATTCGAGTGTATTTGATAAGTATGGTTAGACTTTTTTTTGTCATAATGGATCGAATTATTAACGCGGGGAAAGCCAAAATAGTCAAGTTACTTATGCTTAATATGTTCATAAGATCGTAGAAAGACTGCACTAATGCAGTTTCTGCAGGAACTGGCCTCATTATTTTTATTAAAAAAGTCTGAATAAATTAATTTTCTCCGGGCAATATGTAGGTTTCAAATTGAAAAAGTGTACAGTATTAAATTTATCGCAGAACAATTTGCTCATAACCAACCGGTGTTAACTTCTGCCCCATCTCCTTCTCCCATTTCTTGCGGGATACTCGCGCAATCGCACTTTATAAATACGTATACTGAAATCAATTTCTTACGCAGTATTATCGATCATTAGTTTGAAAATCACTATTTCGCCGAGATTGTGGCTGATCGGACCAGTAAAAAATGTCCCTGATTCAGTTTTATACAGATATAGCCTTTTTGTCACGAACGACTCCAGACGTCATTTCGCGCCGCGCGACAGAATAAAAGAGCATCGTCGAGCAATAGTGGGAGATAACGCGAGCGATAAACGAGGCGGATTATGGCGCTGTAAAATAACCAATTGTATATATATATATATATATATATATATATATATATATATATATATAATTATATCACCTCGCGTTATTGATTCTGCATATATGCGTGAATTAGCGATCGTGCGTCGACGGGGGGGGGGGGGGAAGGGATATTTCTCTCGTGCATAAAATTCCCACTCGAGCCAAGAGCAAAAATTTAATTAAACATCGGCTATTTTGCCAGATGCGTCGCTTATACGCTATAAGTCCCATTACCTATGCATACCCAATATATTATATGCTGCATTTTTTCACCTTTTTTTTGTTAAGAAAATCGATTGTACGCGTATATTCTTCGATTTAACGACTACGGGGACGTTATATTTCTTCGACGTAAAGGTGTTTCTTTTTTTCTTGTTGCATCTTTTTAACATATCTTTTCTATAAAGCGAAGACTTTTATAAAGTGAAAGCATAAATTCGCTATAAAGCCGTAGTCGCGGGTAGATGGAACAAAGAGGAGAGGAACAAAGGCAAAGGAAAGCCCATTGTTAATGTCTAATAACCAATTTCGTAATTTCCAAGCTTTATATATATATATATATATATATATATATATATATATATATATATATATATATATAAACACATCACTACTACTTCGACGGGTCTAATACAGATATGGAAATTCACGAAGTCCACGGATATGTGTTTCCCCTATCTATATTACATATATAATACGAAGACTAATGGGAGCGCGACCCCTTGGCCTTCGGACGTGCCTTTTTTTTCGCGCTTGCGCGCCCGCACCCGCTTATACCGAGGTCGCGACTCGAGCCATAAACATGTCACCTCCATCCCCTTGAAGCCAGAACCAATCGTCGGTTACTGTATCACGGTAACTCCCCTATACATGTATACATATATATATATATATATATATATATATATATATATATATATACACGCTGCCAATCTCGAAAATTCATATTCAATTTTCGCGACCCCGTCAGCGTGTAGAGTAGCGCATATGCGACGCGCGTCGACCGCAAAGCTCGCCAAATGCGTATATATATATATATATATATATATATATATATATATATATATATATATACGACAAGGGAATTCCAGGAATGACCCTCGCGCGAATGCGTATACAGTGAAAGCATTTCTTCTTACTCCTTCTCTCTTTCTCCGCGCTATATATATATATATATATATATATATATACGCGCGCGCGCGTGTATGTGTATGGTTACTTGTTGCAGGGGTGGGAGGGAGTGAGGGAGAAAAGGGCAGAGAAGACGGAGGGAAAAAAAGAAAAGACAGACGAAAAAAAATGCAAGAGCGAAAAGTATGTAGAAAAAGCCGCGAAAGCGAGATGAAGAGAGAGAGAGAGAGAGAGAGAGAGAGAGAGACGGTCGCGTATGCAAGAAGGAGACGACACCTTCGACCGCGTGAACGTCTGCTGCGGCTCGCTTCCAATCGTAAAAAAGTCTGATGGGCTCGGCACACACAGTGGGAGTCTATATTGCATATACATAAGAGAGCGAGAGAGTAAAGCGAGTAGTGATAGAGAGAGAGAGAGAGAGAGAGAGAGAGAGAGCGAGAGAGAGGTCGGACCACGACAGCTGTGCCATGGCCTGTTCCATCGTAACCACACTCGTGGCCTGAGAAGTAGATGGGAGAAAAAAGTCAATGCTTCGTCTAGCATGCGTTTAAATTACAGGATGAGGATTGTTTCGTATGTGTTGACGACCGGTACTATTCTTCGAACCCTCAACGGCGTTGGTTCAAAACAACGATTTCGGCAGTACGACCTGAAAACTGCAATATTATTTATAAAAAATTACAGATACAAAGCTCAAAATTTGGACGATATTTCTCTTCTTCTCAAATATACGATTATGTATAAAGCTTGAGATTGGGGCACCATTCTCATTATACGAAAAAGGGCGTTTCGATTATTCGGCCATTGTCAGTTGAATGTGACTCTTTTTTGGCAGAAACGTGCGTGGCTAAATTGCGAAATCCACGCGAAACGCAAGATCGCGGATACCGAGTTCCAAGGGTTTCTTATCCCGAGAGATTAGAAAGGGGCGCGAATAAAATGCATTTCCGAGGGACGGACTGCGACGAGTGGGTGGAGAGGTTCGAAAGTCACGCGACAATACAATACGCCCAACCTGACCTTCCTATTTTCGGCGCGGAGCTGGGGGGGGGGGGCAGGTGCGCAACACCGCTTGCACGCGGCCGATGTATTTAGCTCGAGAATTCACTGCTCGTGCATTATTAAACGCGAAATGAGATGGAAACGTAGCGCCCTCGCAGATTTAAAGAAATTCTGAATAGCGTTTGTAATCTATGGAGAGAGAGAGAGAGAGAGAGAGAGAGAGAGAGAGAGAGGGAAAGAGAGAATGAGAGGATCGTCCCGCTCTCCTCATTCTTGAGATTACAATATATATATATATATATATATATATATATATAACGATATATATATATATATCGGAGTTTCGTAGAAAGCTGCGTCTGCACGAGTCGAGAAGTTGACATTAATACAGTAATTAATATTAAGGAATGCTACTACATCAATATTATGAGGAACTAATGAATAGTTTCTTTGATATCACGCGAACGGTAAACGAATGAAAGACTTCTCTTTCGCACTCTTTCGACTGTTACTTTATATACATATATATATATATATATATATATATATATATATATATATATATATATATATCTGATGGGAATAATGGCTAGTTCGTTACTTTAGAGTACCGTGGGTGTTTTTTGTTTCAAATAAAGCGCTTTTAACCATGCGCATACTTTCTCGTAGAATGGATGAAATAATTCGTTTTTTTTTTTATATTTCACGTATGTACGTCAATAGTCAAAGAGTTCTATAGCGCATGTAATGATTACGCTTCCTCGAATTTTCTACGGTACCGATTTTCCAGAATTGCGCTCGTGCATCGTCGTGCATTGTTCCGGAAAATTTTCTACGCGGCCGCCCTCGCGCACTCGCTCGCTCGCGTAAATTTCAAGCCCCTGCCATATTACACTGACCCAGTAGTATACTGACGCGGGTTTCCTCTCGTTCTCCTTCGCTATAAACAACGGCTATACGAAAAGCCTCGAGAGCATATGCGGTATGCGTGTGTCGCGTATAAAAAAAAAAGGTCACCGAAGCTTTCGTTTATGTGTATGTATATTACATATATATATATATATATATATATATATATATATATATATATATATATATATACATACGTTAACGTCCTAAAGAACTGAACTGCGCCGAAAGGGGCGGGGCGAGTGAGTTATTCGTCACAAAGCCCCCACCCCGGTCCCCAACCCGCCCGCGCAACGAGAATAGAAGGCGGGCTGGAAGATGAGGTATGTGGAATGGGTTGAGAAGGGGCAAAATACGAGGCAAAATATCATCATATGAACGGTTCAACAGCCTATGGAGAGGAGAAGTCTTTGCATATTCCGTGGGTTCTTTTACAGTTTAGCCATGCGAAAGGAGCGATAGAGAAAGAGAGAGTAGAGAGAGAGAGAGAGAGAGAGAGAGAGAGAGAGAGAGAGAGAGAGAGAGAGAGAGAGAGAGAGAGCGACAGAAAGAGAGATGAAGAAAAAAAATATCCCTCGTCGCGGAAGATTCTTCTGTTGTCAGCGTAAGGCAGTCAAAACTCGTTTTTTATCTTTGCCGTTGTTCTCGTTTCATTTCGCCCGGATTTGCTAGACAGGAGTATCGATTTCAAGATTCGGTTAAATATATAACACATTAGATCCCTATCGATCGCATGTAGTTATCGCTCAATCGATTTGAAGTATCATCGTAATATGTCTATACACATATATACATATATATATATAGGAGAACCTAAGTCTGGAATTTCTTTTTTTTCCTCTCGACCCATTCACGATCGCCCGCTAAGATCTTTTTTACCGAGGAAAGAGCGCGTCATGTTTTTTCCCCGTCCATTCATTTTAATCGTGACATTATATTCTACTTTACGATGGTTATTAGGTGGCGATCGAATGCAGATACGGATATGCCGATTTTCGAAGGAACGATCTTCGCTGCGTCCACGATATTACGATGGATTAAATTATTTTTTTTTTTCTTTTTTTTAGATCTCTCCGTCAGACTCGAGCTGTTTTACTTGAGGTTAACGATATTCACCAATGCTTATGTTTGACACATGACTTCACTAAACTTATAAATTAGATCATAATTAAATTTGCATCGGATATTTATACATTGATGTGTGAAGAATTAATTCTTTATAGTTCAACGGGAACTTCAATTTGTTCCCCAAAGTTACTCTCGTTGATACAACAACATTCTTAATGTTCTCGCGTCTAATAATTGGACAGTTTAAGTACTTGAAAAATATTTATGTAAAAATTTTTCCAAGAACTCCCTGTAACACGCTCAAACTGGAGATAAAAATAGTCAAGCAATTCAATGCCAAATTAATGGCCTCAAATCAGTATAAAAATATGCCGTTATTTTTTAATGCCGAGTCGTCGGCCAAAAACTGAACAGAGTAAATAATAAATCTGAAACTTTTTTTAATGGCCAATTGGTATTACAGGAAATTGTGGGAGTGCGCTGCTGTGCGCGGCCCGCAAGTGGAAACATTATTACTTGATTGGTATATAAATGACACGTCGGCATAATTTTTGTGTAATGGCGTGTAGGTAAGTTCATCTTCCATCAGTCATTGGCCAGTAGCTGGGTATTTCATTTTTCAACTTCCGATATCTGGCGAATGAGATTTATGTTCCACAAAACACCGTCGATCAATTACTAGGATTGGCCAAAAACTAGTTGGTGCTACCTTTCTTCTTTTTTTTTGTTTGCTTTTAACCATCACGAATTACCGATGAGTTATTATGAGATTATTATTTTTTCGGAAATCAAATCCAAAATATCGTTTTATTTTGACTGGAAACCTGTCCAACAGCAGTCGTCGATCTTTCAACTTTTTGAGGAGTAAACTGGCGCCTATTTCTGGTCCGACGAGTATTTCGATTTTCAACAAGAGCCATTATATCGTGGTCCGACGCAATTTAACAAAGTAGTTTTATCTCAAATACCTATATAATCATATCATTACTTGATAATCCGTAAACATCCGGAGAATTCTCTGTCGATATATGTTTTCGTGCATTAACAATATTGTATTATTGCAATACGAACAATGGGGATAAAAACATCGAATACCTCGAATCATTAATTGTTTATGTTTGTCGAGCGTAATCTTTAAAAGTTAAATATACTTCGTGTCAAACTAAATAATTAATAATAACGACCCGAAAAAATATTATCATTTTTTTTTACGTCGGCTCGTCTAACTCGACAGTGTATATTATACCGTTGGGTACTCAAGAACTACGCTTTGTTTAACGAACACTTGACAAAGAAAATCTTTACACGCGAGCCTCGGGTTGAAATATTTTAGATAAGAGAAGCGCTTGGTCGCCTTGAACGGGGTTAGAAATTTTTTTCACGTTCATTCTCATTGTCGGAGCTTGAATGGTACAGAGCCATGGCAAAGAAAAATCGTTCGCCGCGTGTACGAAGGCGCCACCAATGCATGGCAAGAATTCATAGCAGCCAGAAGTGCACAGATAAGACAAAGTTCAAAAGCGGAGAGCCTGATATTTTCATTAAAAAATTGTTGTTAATATTTATAATAATTATTTAAATGTTGCGCTGTATTTTATAAATACATAGCATATTAAAAACTCAATTAATACGATGTAATTGTTTTCTTTATATTTTAATTAGACACATTATGTGATAAAAAAAGAAATTATAATTAATTATGGTTTTTTGTGTTTTTTTTTCTGTATGATATTTTTAAGGAACTCCAAAATTTTACTAACGTGAGCAATGTTTTGGCGTACTTCTTGTACATTTATAGCTGTCATTTCTTTAGTTCCGCTCTCGGCCGTTAGGATCGCGCGTTATATTTAAACTACCAATTCTATCGCACTAATAAGATTCGTTTTTCCTGGAAAAGGTCATTTTGTATCTCATTCCCGAAGTTACTTGTGTAAGATCAATTTTTGCACCGAGGGATACCTTCCCGTGATATAACACATATACATAAAAGTAAAAAAAAATCTATCATTACTTTCCCCCGATGCGCCAATTAAACCATGCGCGTATATCGCACACAGCGAGATCAATTTGTCGAAATTTTCTTCCTCGCGCTTTCATCGCCAATACCATACAGCGCATATATAATTATAATCTTCTACTCCTCCGCCTCTTCCATTCGCGAAACGACTTGTCAAACTGTCAGGATATATATATGTGTGTGTGTGTATGTGTGTGTGTGTCGAACAGAGACGATCGCGGTCGCGGACGTGAACGCGCGCTTAACGTCAACGCGTCGATTTTCACGTATACACATACGGGATAATACGCAAACGAAACTGCCAGCTCTATAAATCCGGTCGATTATTAATAGATCGTTTGCGCAGGGTACGGGCGCGCATTTGGCTCACGTTCGGCTGCTTTGCCCGGATCGGCGAGAAAGATCGCGCCCGTACTCCACGTCAGGCGGTCGGTCTCTCGCCGTATATAATACTATCGCGCGTATAAATAATAAACGGCGCGGGTTATCGCGCGGCGCGCGTTTCGATGCGCATACTTTATCTCTCATCCGGCATCGGGCGGAGAGCGACAGAGTGAGAGAGGAGGGTGGAGGGGGGGGCGGGGCGGAGGGAGGGCTAATAAGTTTATGAATATCTCGCAGCTGGTCTCTTCCTCATCAGTTTATATATACGGGTAATGAGTCTCGGCGGTAATCGCTCGACGACTTCCTTTTGATCGGTTCGTTTGCGACCGTCGACGATGAGAGAGTTGCCTGCCACATCGATCATTATTAATACTTTCTCTCTCTCCCTCTCTATTCATGTCTATCCCTCTCCTTCGAGCTTTCTCGACAGCGAGAAGGGAGCGCGATAGGAATGAACTTCAATTTTCACTTTTATCGATACACGACGGGTCTTCTTATTCGATACGTAAGTTAAGCGAGAGAGAGAGAGAGAGAGAGAGAGAGAGAGAGAGAGAGAGAGAGAAGGAGCTCTCTCCGATAGCCAAGCTAAGAGAAACACAATGTCAAGTGCATCGAACAAATTATGATACATGCATACCGATCACCCTCTCTAAGTCTCTCTCTCTCTCTCTCTCTCTTTCTCCTCGCACGCACTTATCTATCGGTGATTGATGAGAGCTCGTCAATTCTTGCGCTGTATTTTAATCGGCTAATAGAAACTTTTGAATCGCGCCGCGTCCGCTCTCGCGCGCAGCCGAGACCGATTATGTATTTTTTGAACGACGAACGTACGCAGCGACGTACACGTTCGCTCTTCGTCGCTCGGCGTGCATTTCATTCGTTTCGCACTCGCAACGACCTGTATCGCAATTTTTATCGCCCTCTCTCTCTCTCTCTCTCGCTCATTCCCATCCGCTCTCCCTCTGTTTCTGCCGACAGCCGATGCTCGTTTGAGAGAGTATTCCGCATATATACGCACCCCGCCTGTGATTTATTATCGACAGACCCTGCCCATCGAGCGGACGAGGGGGTCCCACTATGTTTCGATTGTAATAACTGTGTACGATGATGCCGAGGCTACTCCCGTGTCCCCTATGCAATACAAGCGAGCTTTTACGAGCTTTTACGAGTATACCGCAGACTCACACCTCTCGCGGATACTAATAAGCAGTATCTTTAGGAAATCGGCTTTTTTAATTTTCGGTGGGCTGTGGCCATTTTTCGGTTCATTTCTTTTTCGATCCTTAGTTTCTCAGAGAGAGAGAGAGAGAGAGAGAGAGAGAGAGAGAGAGAGAGAGAGAGAGAGAGAGAGAGGGAGAGAGTATATGTAAATAACGTATATATAAAGCAATATCAAATATGAACTGTATATATAAAGTATCTCTAAATAACGTACATATAAAGAGAGCAGTATACACATTTTTAACTTTGGAAACTATTTCATCACACATCAGACGCGCATCTACGTAGTATGATCTAAGTAGTCTAGATGTCCTCTTGTCTTAAAGCAGAATAAGTAAGATTTTCCCCATCTACACGTATATACAGCGAGGCTCGAACAAAATTAATTATTTTTACAGGACGCAAACGTCGACCTGAACAACGCAGAAGAACGGAGGAGGCTTCGAAAAAAATTACGCGTACCGCGTGTATCTAGAAAATGGCATTTCAGCGATGCTCAAAAGCCATGTGTTTGCGCACCTCGCCGAACTTAATTTTCATCTCCGTGTACACGATGCAGCCACCCCCCCCCCTGCCCCACCAGTAACCCGACGGCCGCGAGAGCGATTTAAGCATCGGAAGTTGAAGAAACAGAAGTGGAGGCAGGCAGAAGAAGCAGAGGAAAAAGAAGAAGATAAGGAGAAATAGAGGAGCACGAAGCGCTGACCGCTCTCGCTCGTGTTTCTCGAATAAAAGAAAACCTTCGACGGCAGCGCGAGGGACCGTGGCGGACGGGCAGAGGGGCGTGAGGGGGTGCGCGGGGCGGTAACGCACCGCGGTCGAGACAAAACGAAGGCGCGCGCGCGCGCGAGCTCGGGAGCGCAAAATTGATTAACGACTCCCTCGAGCGTGCATATGTACCGTGAAATTTAACGAGCCAGCCGAGCGCTGCGGCGGCCACTGTCGGCGGGGGCGGCGGCGGGAGGGGGAGGTAGGTAGGGAGAAGCGGGAGGATTGTAGCGTCCCCGCTCGCTCGCTCTCTCTCTCCTCTCTCTCTCTCTCGGGGCGCGACTTTTCCGAACGTGCGCGGCGTGTAATGCGCAAGGTTGCGACTGCGTGCTCGCCGCAGGTATATACGTGCGTACATGTATACACAATATGCGCGACACGAACGTATTTAAATAACCCAGACTTATGTATAGATGCTGATACTTGTGTGTGGCCGAGCATGCGGGCGTGACAAAGAGCAACCGACAATGCGTGTTTTACGCGTGTATTGTAATATGCATACGTGCGTATAAGGCGCGCCGGAGAAATATGCGTATATATATATATATATATCTATATATATATGTGTGGATACACGAATCGTCACCAAGGCACACTCGCGAAGCGAAAAGCGCTCACCGCTACATTTCGGGTATTATGCATTTGTGTATCTATAGAACGCGAACTCTCGGCCACGTCCGTTAAAACGCGCCCCGTTCTCGCGCTATAAATTCACCATACGACGTTATGAGCAATGTATTCGCGACTACGTACCGTTCCGTAACGCACGCTCTCGAGGAACATTATCGGCAATGCAATCGCTGTCGCTTTATTGTAAGATCGATGGTCTTTTATCGATTTCGCGTTTACGCGTTTCATTAATGACCTGCCGTAATGATGGCGGGAAATTTTTTCAATCATAATTCGCTTGATCGACGAAGGTGAAAGCAGTGCGTTTTTAACATTTGTAATTTTCAATCCTGTTAATGCGTAGAGCTTATACGTCGAGTTTTCTAACGATGGCGATCCAGCACCAGCCCTTCACTTCGAATTGTCGTTACCATTGTCACGGATAGAAATATCCGACTGACTGAAAATATCTAAGAGTGTAAATCCGTTAAAAAAAAACTAAATATTTTTAACGAGATTTAGTAAGATATTTAAATGATAATTATTAACCACCCGACGATACGTAAACGTCAAAATCTCCTCGATCATTCGATTAAAAGAAGATCACTGCATAATTCAAAAAAACACTATGTTAAAACTCCTACACGGCTCCTCAACCTCAGTACAGCATATCATCAAAGTGAGCAAAATAACAGCGAGAAGTGACGTATGAAAATACATGACGCACTTGACACCTCTCGCTTCGTCCCTTTAAGAAGAGAAGAAAAAAAGACGTAACCAGTATACAAAAGCTTCTCGCGCTCACACTGTCGTTTTATTTGTTTCTCTCGTCCCTTACATATCACACCTTTCCATCTCCCCCATTTGCAACTTAAATGTGCGCCGCGAGCGGCGCAGACGAGAATCAAAAAAATGATAGCATACACTCTATGACTGCATTGCTTACATTAATAAAATTTCGGAGTTCTTCGTTCATTTCTATAAAAAAAAAAAAGTTAAGACTAAAAGAAAAGCATCCTAAAGTTCTCTTCAGATCGTCGAAATAGTTTTACAAGATGAGACTGATGTAAAAAAACTTCAATTTTTACAGAAGTATCGATACTAATTTAAGTATCAGTGGCATAAATTTCTTTCGAGCTATTACACTGGCAAAAAAAGCACAAAGAACGGATCAAAATAATAGAAATAAAACGCTACGAGAAAACATTAATTTACTGCTGATAGTTCTCATTTTTTTTAATTCTATCGCGTATTTCTTTAAAATAGAAAGAAAACAATTATACGAGATTTATTCTGTTTTATATACATTGGCTATGGGATTATAAAATATAGTACGACGTTTAAATAAAAATTTTAAGTATAAAAACCTATTTTTTTTTTTAATGAAAAATTCAAGTTCACTCCATATACACTCTGTACTGGCAGGCTTGGTCCTGTTTCCATTCTCTCCTACGTATACAGTCGGGTGGGAGGAGACTCGCGTACGCCTACCTGTACTCCGCGACGCATGCCGCAGGTGCACGCCGTCGGTGGCGCGTGGGCGGGGGGGGGGAGGGGCGCGCGCGTCTCGACAGGGCCCGGCGAGTGGCGAGCGCGCTACGATCGTACGCGCGGATTCTTTCGCAATGTATTACATATACCGCGCGGGGCCGGAATGCGTCTCTCCGGGCGCGCGTGAAATTTGCGCGAAACGAGCGCGCTCGCTGCCGAGAGAACGGGCAGCCGCCAGGTGCGCGACTGGGCAGGGAGGCGTCACCCCCCGCCCCCCCACCGCCGCGTCGTCGTGGTCGCGTCAAGCACGTTCTTCAAGCAAATGGATTTGGGAAAGCGGAAAACGTACGGGCGACCGACCGATGGATTTTCTCCGATCGATGATCGTGGCAATGACGATCACGGGCGAGAGCGTCCTATAAACGGATTGCGCGTAAACCGATTGGCGATCGCATTTATGCTCGACGGGCCGATGCGCGCGTTATCGTTTAGCGCATAACACTTGGATAATATGAGAGGCGTCTGTATGAGAGGCGTCGAGCGCGCGCGCTTCAGCGAGCGCGTCCCTTCGATCATCGTTCGAAATTCATCGTCCGTTCACTCTTGCCGGGGTCGCTGTGTTCGTATTGCCGAGATATACGAAAAGGGCCGGGGGGGGGGGGTCTTGTAATTTTTTTCTCTCACGAAGATCGTACGTAATGTAGTTTAACAAATGGCTAATTCCTATACATACACTTTATGTAGGTGTGTACGCGTTATTTTTTACGCTTACATCGCAATATTATTACTGTTTAAAAGACTGCCTTATCAATGATTACGGACTGCCGTTCAATTTGAGACGCGCGCTCTAAGTTCTACAGTGCCCCCCTCCCCTGTTGCGTACGAAGTGTAATTTAATTTACAATTTTAATTAATAATTTATTTGCAAAACAATAATCCTAGGGAGGCCGACCGTTATTGCCGAAACGCTGTTTGTTTTTTTTTTTCGTTTTTTTTTTTCGTTTCAATTTCAATTTACTTCAATTAATTCGATGAAATTGAACGACGGTGGCCACCAGTCTCGTGTTCATTTCATCTTTTTCCTTCGTCTTTTCATTATATTAAGAAATTAATTGGTTTTATTCACGCGTTAGAGAATCTATCTATCTAGAATTCACTGTTTTTTTTTATTTAATAAAAAACAAGCATTCGTGTCTTATCGGTTTTAGAAGAAAAAGTCACGAATAACCGTTATTTTTGTGCAATGTTGATAGAATATCAACTCTTATAAATAACTGTATTCCAAGAATATAAATGAGAATTGATATTTTTAAAACTTTTCTTTAGATTGTCATTTTGACGATTATGATTTATATACGTGTACGACAAATCTTATGAAAAAAAAAAGATTGAACAATAAAGTAAAGACCGGTGAAAGGATTAATATCTGTACTTTTAGTGCACATAATAATGTGTTTTCGAAAACCATCTAGGTATTGAATATGTACATTTGTATCTGGTTCAATTACAAAGTATACAAATGTTTAACGTAATTTTTTAACGCTCGTCTATCAAAAGATTAAGATTACTAAAACTTTTGATATACCAGTGAGATATTAATAGATAATGATCCTTCTACTAACGCAATGTATTTCATTTGTCTTCGAAAGTTGTACCAATACGTAAGTCAGAAAGTCCCATGTCTTGGTAATGGTAAAACGCTGCCTGGATCGTAAAACATTACAAAATTCCTAACGCTCAACGCAATCAGAGTCGTATTTCTCCGCGTCTTCCCTGAATTCTTCCCCCGAACGTATAGGCGGACCTTCTCTCCTTGTGAACCGGTCCACGGGGACACTTCGCGAAAATTCGAAATTCGAAAATTTACCGATCGTTCTCGCTCGCGTCAAACTGGATAAAATTTTTATCCGTTTTTCCGCTCATAGGTTCGAATGATTTTCCCGCTCCGTCCCGAAATCGCGACGAATCGACGATTCGAATAGGTGCCAAGACCGGCGCCCTTCCCGACATTGCCTAATGGAAAGTAAACTACACGTCGGATAAACGCTGGATAGTAGAGTAGGCGCGCAATGACAATAAATTCATCGAATCAAGCGCGGGTTCAAGGTGTGTGTGTGTGTGTGTGTGTGTGCGCGCCCGCGCGTGTTTATATAATACAGGCCACGTTTGATATTCAAAAGAAGCGAATGGAAAAAAAAACACTACGGTGACTGCTGGCCTATCTCGTTCTTTTTATTATATTCTCCTTATATTTTTTCCACCGTCCCATTGTCGTAACGTCCGTTAAGCGCTAAATTAAAAATAACCCTCCCCCACCCCGGTCACCTCTTGATTTATCGGGCGATAGCGCGCCGCTTGATTTAGAACCGAGCCCGTGACGGGGTAGCGGATGGGAAAGGGAGAGGGGGATAATATCACCAGCACCTTCGTATGCAGCCATGACTGGCGGGGGGGGAGCGGGAGAAGTGAGAAAATAAGCAGCGGACCGGCGGCCCGACCCCGCTGAGAATCGGGTCGTGATAAATTCACCCCCCCCCCTTCCCCGCCGTTAGAACGTGGCCGACGGGAATAGCCGGCGTTATACAGCTCTGGTCTCGCGTGGAGATCGCAAGCGCGCCGTTGTCGCAAAGCTGACCTCTCACGCCCGTCGTCCAGGAGGAAGTAGCGATAAAAATTATCGTCCAGAGTGCTGGGGATATTGGATCGAGTGCGCGGGCATCGGGATTTTCCGCGTTAATCGAAGTTGCTGTGTTATGAGAATGCGGGAAAACTCATCCCGTTCTTCGGATCCACTGGGAGTTTTTCCGTACATCCGTCGTCTTAATCCATTAACGATTAGAACGGTCGATTTTATTATTTTATTTTTAACACGCTTTCGATCTCCAATTTCATCCGCACAACGAGCGAAATAATAAATAGATCGATGGCCGCGTTCCTCGTGTTTTTGGCATTGCTAGGCGAGAATTTGAGCTTAAGATCCAAAATTTTCAATTAATAACTTGAATTTTTGGTTTTTTCGTTGTCCAATTGTACATCGATTTTCGCTGTGCCAACCCCTAGGAACAAGCTGCTGGAAACGACACGGTCAAGTTGACAACGACGATTGCAATATTTGCGATTGTGCTTGGAACTATTTCAACGGCCAAATACGCGTGCAAAGAATTTTTCAACAAATTATTTACGGGTAAATAAGGCTCGCTCTTGCGCGCAAGGTAATCGGACTTTTAATCATTACTAATAATAATCTCGTCTTTGTCGGAGCATTTACAAAAATAATCGCTTTTCACATTGCACTGGCTTTCGGGTAAGGGAGATAAGGCGCGATTTAAATCCAGCACACATGTATATATAATACACACCTTATCGCGATTCGAGTGCTTTCGAGCTAGACTCGTACCAGTGGATAAAACTAATTATTTCCACACTGTATAATACGTATGAACTGTCACGGCTTCCGCGTACGTTTCGTGCACTCGTCGTAAGTTCATATCACAAGTTTTGCGAACACTCAAGGGTCAGCTGCACGGAGTTCCATTAGAATTACTCGAAGCCGTTTTACGCCGAGACGCCAGCGTCCCGTAGCGCGGCGCAGCATCCTTGGCCGTTGCGGAATTACGCGAGCCGATTTCCGTTGCCCGGGACGACGCCGACGGGGGTGGGGGCAAAGAGGGAGGTAGGGAGGCGCGACGGGGACGAGCGCGCTGACGGAATCCCGATGGTATGCTCGCGGATTGGCATAGATCAGCCAGTGCGCGCGCGCGTACGAAAGAGAGAGTTTTCCACCGGTTCTGCGCGAGTTTTCTCACGAATCGTAGAGAGCGCGACAATTCGCGGGGACTCCGCAACGAATACGCACATGTTCGATGAGAAACACGCGAATGACTTATTTTTTTATTTTATTTTTATTTTTACGTAGGCGTAAAATTGCACGCGTGTATCGCTGTAGCGCGCCGATGAAGGAAAAGTTCTGCATGTAAAGCACTTCATTTGCGCGCTCGTCCAATCTCGTCGTGCTGCGCTTCGGTCTTCGCAAATCCGTGGCTTTGCAGTCGATCGACGGCGCTCTAAAGGGCCGGTTCACGATTCAGCTGATATAACATCGTATTTAATCGATAACGTTTTATACTAGCACCGACTTTTAAAAAAAAAGCGAAATAAAAAAATGCTCATCGAGAAATCCACGCGCTGTGGGCGTCGTCTCTCATTATGATCAAAATCGAAAGTACTCCATGGTACATACAGGAGCGGATACACAGGAATCTAAACATATCCGTTATATTTCTCCGCATAATTTTTATTTAGACATATAAATACATACATACATACATATATATATATATATATATATATATATATATATATATATATATTCTCGAGGAAAGTATATACGGCCGCTATCGGAGAGGCCCCATCGTCGCCACGAGGCCGTTTATTAAAGCGTCCACCGCGTAATATAATAGGTACACTGAATCGAACGCAGGATAAACTCCCCATTACGCGAGCGCCCGCGGGGAGTCTCCTTCCTATTATCTGATTCGGGGATAATTAAGCTTCTACGTTAAAAATAATAATAAAAATAAAAAAAAGACCAACGCTCAACCAATACATAGTTAGAACCCGCGGTGCACCTGTACGGGAACATATAATGGTGTGTATAGAGTCTAGAACGGCTAATTGGATGTAACTATATATATATATATATATATATATATATATATATATATATATATATATATATATTAGATAATGTACTCCTGGGGAAAAACCAGGAAGTCTACATAATGCTCCCTGAGTAT
Source organism: Sycobia sp. Sy_11 (assembly GCA_018907035.1). Classification (NCBI taxonomy): domain Eukaryota; kingdom Metazoa; phylum Arthropoda; class Insecta; order Hymenoptera; family Epichrysomallidae; genus Sycobia; species Sycobia sp. Sy_11. Next base: position 356,664 of record JACCIC010000240.1, on the reverse strand, counting down.
GCCTACATCGTAAATTCCTTTGACTTCAGCTCTCTCTCTCTCTCTCTCTCTCTCTCTCTCTCTCTCTCTATATATATATATATATATATATATATATATATATATATATATATTTATTGATGAAAATGTATACACGGTATGTAGCTATATCTACACAGCTTCATCGCATCAGTGTTTTCACAGATAAGCCAAATGTCGTGAATTGCAATCGGAAAGGTCTGTACGCGTAAAATAAAAATAAAAAGCATACTCAAAGCTTGCGTATATATAAAGAAATTTTAAGGGAGGTCCACGGATTTTCAGCGATCGTGGTCATTTCGCATTCCCGGCCGATGTACACGTCTCTACACTGGCAAATAAATCGTCCGCTATTTATACCCCACCCCTCCTGTATGTATACACTCTGCACGCGCATCGACACTTTTTGCCAAGGTGGAAAGCGCCGCGAAGCAGCCCCCGGGGCTCTCGGCTCGGGGCGTTTCTAAAGTATCGTCTATTCCGTCCAAATTGACCGTTGCCCGATCGTTTGTGTATATTATACCGTAGGACTGCGCGGCGTACCCGACGTCTTATTAGGTGGATACATTTAAGGCCATCTTTATGATTTGCCCCTCTCTCAGCCCCTCACTCATTCTATCTCTCTCTCTCTCTCTCTCTCTCTCTCTCTCTCTCTTTTCTCTCTTTTCTCTGTTTCTCCCTTTCTCTCTTTCTCTCTCCATTATGCCCATCTTCGGGGATGAGATTATACACACGTTTGGCTTTATACCGAGTTATAGGTGCATATGTACATCTATATATATGAGAAGAGTCGATCAGTACGCGCGCCTGTCGCAATCGAATCGGTGTGCGGGGAGAAGATTGAGACCTAACTTTTTTTTTATAATCTGCTCGATGCGGTAGTTATATACATAAAGAAAGGTTGTTATTAATGGCAAGGAAAAAGAGGCGTATATATATATATATATATATATATATATATATATATATATATATATTAGTATCTATATAACGTGAAATTAAAATGCCGTTGATGCACGCGCCGATATCAAGAGACGATTTGAAGGAAAACGATCATTATACGATGACCCGCTTCGGCATTGTTGTTCCACGATGTGAAAGTTTTGTAATATAGGAAAATTCGTTAGAAGAAAACTCTGGTATTTTATCGTAATTATAGATAAAAATATTCCTATTATTTATATACTATCCATGAAAATAAATTCGTAATGGTTTGAACATCGATAACAAGTTAATTAGAAAAAAAATTTTGCGTTCATCAAACTTGTCTTTTATTTTAATAATATTGTATAATTAATTGCGTTGATTATGCGGATTTTCTAAATTATATATTTAGATCCAAATATATTTCAACCCATTGTACTTTTCTATTTATAAATCCTTCATTAAAGCTTTGTTCATGTCGTCTTGAAGAATAGCGTCGCGAGAAAATTTTAGTAAATTTAAATTACGAAATAATAAAAAGTTTGCTCAATTCAAAAAAAAATTTCGTCATAGCAATTTAAACTTGTTTCACAAAAATTAAGATCGAAACTTTTACAGAAGAAAAATTTGAATGATCTAAGTTACAAAAAAAGTTTCAGTTTCGCCGAAAACGATCCGCAGCCCACTTAAATCGGTGACGAATAAAGGGGATGTTGTAAGACGCATCGTTTCAAATCACCCGATTTGTAATCCAAATACATACAGAAATTCCAACCACGTCGTCTCGATGCTTCAAGAAACGCGTCGCGAACTTTACTCTCGACTTGGGTATAGCCATGGAAGCTTTCGATGAAAAACGTACATTTTGGTAAATCCAAGCACTAAAAGTCCCCCCAAAGAATTTACGACTCGTTCGAAGTATTTTGTATATATATATATATGGGAATCCGGATGGAAATTCCACCCTTCGCAATTGCCTAACGGCGCATCATCGGGCGCGATATCCCTCCCCCAATGGTACACAACACGCCGGTAATCCCAAAGCCCCAAAGAGGACATCCACCCATCGGACAGATCCGCGTGCACTTATCCTAATAACGTACGTTACATCGTAAATGGGGAAATCGTCGACGCTCTTAATACGACGCAGAATCTACGTATTTTACGCGCGAAAGCCCCGGAATGTGGAAGAGGGGGGAGGAGGGGTGGAGACAATCGACGATGACAATGGCATATAAACTGTGGGGTATAATAAATTCGTACATCGGTTCGTCAGTGGAGAGGGAGAAGGGAGGGGGACTGACGAACGGTTTTGAAAATACGACGGATTCGCGCCGAAGGATACACCGAAGGCGCATCTTTGTACTGATGGGAGCGGCGAGGGGAGCAAGGGAGAGTTACAAGATATTGTACCATTGGCCCAGGATTTACGGATTTTCTTTTTTTTTTTAGTTTCAGCCACTTCTTCAAGATTCCCATTGTACTGCACTGGCAATGATATAAAAGACAAGAATCGATAGCGACAAGGATCGAAGTGTGTATATGTATAAACATACACACATACATGCATACATTCATACATACATACATACATACATACATACATAATACATACATACATACATACATACATACATACATACATACATACATACATACATACATACATATATACATATATATATATATATATATATATATATATATACACAAACATATACAGGAATGTGTGTCTACCTTGGTGCGTGTATACTCGAAAATTTATAAGGCTAGCGGATTCTTTGTTTCGTGCCAGTACACCGCGACGCAAAAATAAATCGCCCAGCGAAGGACAGTGAGGTATATAATATTCAAACAAAGTTTACTCTCGGAAATCAAATTATTATACCGTATAATATGTATACATGTACGATGAGAGAATTGCGTTGATTCCAAGGCTGTGTCGTGAAACTTTTGTGCTAGTCCATCTATTATCGTACGCACAGGCACATTAACACACACACACAACACACACTCATGCGCGCGCTTGAAATATAATAAAAATTCAAAAGAAAAAGGTAAATTACCGAAGTTAAATTGCACGCATTGTATTGCACACGCGTAAAGAGCTTTTAATTTTAACCGATTGTGCATCTCGTCGATTATCTTTGGCAAATACGTACGCGCGCGGCGCATCGTCGAGGAGAATTGCGCAAAATCATTACAAAAAATGAAAAAAAAAATTTTTTCATTAAATTCTTCACGCGCTTGTTTTTTTTTTTTTTTATTTCGTTACGCACCTTGCTATTAATACAACGGGGGTAATCATTCCCAGTAATTGACGAGCGGCTGTAATTTTTTGGATAATTAAACTTAATAAACATACATACAGTCGACTAATTTCAAACAATAATGTATATATATATATATATATATATATATATATATATATATATATATATATAAGCTCGTATACGACGTAGAAGCGTATAAACGTTGAATATTTAAATTCATACCACGATTTTTATGGCACAGAATTTCGTCATCATCTCCCCCCCCCTCGCTTCTCTCGGGACTTGCGCGGCCGCATTATTTCTGAAATTCATCGCAGAAATGCGCGCGCCCCGCCGCCGGTTCCCCCGGCGATCCAGGCGCAGCGATGCAGATCGTCATTGTCTCTCTCGTACAAACTCGGGAAAGAGAGCGCGAGGATGGGCCGCTAGAGGGGAAGAAAGTCAGAGACTGTTTTACATTCGGCCCAGAATCCCGGGATGGCGTTGGCGCCGGGGAAAAAAAAAAGAATTGCATTTCGACGCGCGGAGTTGCGCGATTGACCCTACTCCTCCCTCGCTGCCTCCCTCCCAGCTCACCCGGCCGTCGTCATAGTCGCGCGAACGTTTCGTTCGTGGCCGCGCTTTTACGTAATATTCGAAAAATTTACGGCACGGCAAGCCGAGGACGCGCGACGTATCTGGCTCTTTTTTTTTTTTTTTGTTTCTGTTTCAATACGTAAAATTATAACGCAGCCGCCACATTTAGTGGTTTCATGATGGGGCGATCTGTTTTTCATTACACTCAGCCATTACGAGGGCGGCTTTGTTTTGTTTCTTTCGTGCACTCGTTTATTATTATGTATTTATAATTTATCGTTGCATCCATGCGACGATTGCAGCGAATTCGGTGAAAAATCGGGGTACTTCGTAAAGTATGCGGGCATTTTTATTTGTCAATCGAACAAATTCAAAGAATACGAAATCAAAAGTGTACTTATGCAAGAGGCGTGAGTGCGCGGTCTGCCCCCGCCCTCGCCGCCAAACAACAATCGTCCAAAATCAAGTTCTCCGTGCTCGAACGTCCAAGCTTACCTGAAACAAAGAAAACAATTTGTTAGTTTACATTAATTCGCGCGCATGCAGAGCACGCCGAAAGTTACGCAAAATAATACCGAAATTGCACGCACGTGTTCATCGGAAGTGATTATCAAACAATGTAACGGTACGTCCTCCTCTCTCTTATATGTATGTATGTATGTATGTATATATATATATATATATATATATATATATATATATATATATATATAAAAGTGACGCGAGCAGCGAAGGCTGGCCTTTAAAAAATATCCGTCGCTTCCTTTCCAAACGCGCGCGCGCGCGCGCCTCTTGCGTTGCGCAACGCGCGCTCACGGCCACGCGCGTGCGCATGGCCGTTTTGCAAAAGGCGCGTCAAATGTAATGCGGCCGACTTAGCCGATGATCTCACACCAGCAGCCCTCCCCCTTTATCGCGAATCGTTTTCCGAAAATACAAAAAGGCTGCCGTCGTTGTGACGAATTGAAGGCTTTTACCCCCGCCCCCCTTCTCCAGGAGCACGGGAATTACGGAAAAAATGTCGGTACACGTTTTTACAGTTATTGAGTTTCGGTATCGACTACATTATGTCTCGCAATTATTATGAGCGACCTTCTTGCCATCTGATGGATCGTCTCGCAATTCAACGTCCAGCTTAACCATATATCACAGTATATCGAAGAATCTGGTTTGTATAGTTTCGACTGTTTCCACAATATGAAAGAATAGGTTTATCGAAGGTCCCCATTCCGTTGTCTAGTGGTAAAGTATGAACGTTTTTTCATGGGTAAATAAAAGGTTGATATTTAACATTAGTGTAGTGCCGAATGAAGATTGTGAAGATGTATAATTTTTTTATTTTATTTAACGTTGCTCTATTTTTGCTCCCATTCAAAGTTGCAGTACTGTCTGAATTAAATTTCTAACAATTATAGTACTTCCCTTAATTGAATTAAATATACCAGTATAGTAAAATACATTTATTACTAGAGCCATTACTTTTGGCTTTGAGTTCGAAGGAAAAAAATAACAGTTGAAGCAAAACAGATCCAATTAATCTACATCCACAAGTGCATATTACATATTAATTATTGCCAATAGTAATTTAGCTAAATCTACACAAGTTAGCATAGATCAGACAATCGTAACCACTAAAGAATGGAAAAGCAATACAAACTTAGATTATTTCTATTAAAAATAGATTAATTGTTTTTGCAACCATTTTTACTTCGAAACTCACGGTAAAACTAAGGGTATTCGTACATTCTATCGATTGTTGTGATGATTATTATTTCGGCGGAAGTAATAATTTTAAGTAAGAAAGTACCATATCTTGAGAATGCAAGAAAGTTTAATCCTATAGTAAATATTCTCAGGGTACTTTTTGGAGATAATTAAAGTTATCTGTTTCAAACATGATCCAATATATATTACCTAAATATAGTGAATTCTTTTTATGATTATTCATCAGTGTGCTCTTCGATGCCCGTTCTGATACAGAATGTACTTAAAATGGTACTGGAAAAAAGATATATATATATATTTAATCTTTATAAACAGCTAAGGGTAATAAAGATTGCTCGTATTCCACAATTAATAGTATTGTTAAAATAAAAAAAGAAATTAAATAAAAATATCTCAAAGGTATAGTCACGGCTAGAACGGAATGAAATAGCTCCTGTGACAAATGAAGAGGTAGAGAAAGGGAGAGGGAGAGAGAGATTAGGTTCGTAATTCATAATTCTAGATTAGATTCATAAAATGTATTTTTCTGCAATGAATCGCTTTTCTTGAATTTACAATAAAGAAGAGACTCGATCAACAGCAGGCCAGAGATTTTGTTCAATTTAAATAGCATTTATTTTGATATTAAATTATGCACAAAATTATCTATGTAGATGTTATTAATAAATGTGAAATAATTTTAGTGAAGCCTGCTCATCGTAGTACAAATCCATATTTTATAGCAGACTTGAAATAATATTATAAATAACTTTGATATACTAAAGAAAAAAACTGGAATTGTAATTTTTTGTTTATGAACTTTAATTCACTGATGATCATGAAAGATATTTTTGATGTAAATGGATTCATTCGTGACTTATAAAACAATGTGCCATACGTTATAATGCTTCAAATAGCCGAGAACTGTTCGAAAGACGAAAATCGAAAGCTGCATAAACTGTTCCCCCTTTCTTTCTTCCAACAATAATGATTTTTAATTAAATCTGTCTTCAGAGGGGTGGAAATACGTGGACTTAGATTTCCAACGACAGAGAGCGAACGGGGGGGATGAAGCCAAAAAAAGGCAGCGCGCCAGGTTTCATTCCAGGGTGTATCGGTTGGAACAGGACCCCCCCCCCTCTAGAGCGTTGTTTCAGACTCGAAAATCTGCACAAGTCTTCCGATGAAAATAAAGCTTATATTATATATATAATAGATCGAGAATTATTTATGTATTTATACGAAGAAAAATTTTGTTAAGAGTAATGAAATATAAAACTGCACTAAAAATGGTCTTCCATCTTCGTGCGTAAGATCGTTGTTGCAGGAACTTTATCTTACGGTCTAATTAGAAGGCGATGTAAAGAAATGTAAAATTTTGAGCTTCTGACTCCAGAAATCGGATAGACGTATGAAACTGTATTGAATCCAAACAGCTTTTGAATCAGACTACGATTGACTCGACTGACGCTCGAGTTGAGCATCACTGGAGCGGGTGAACGACCTCAAGAGCGACACGGAGCGATCTTTGCACGCAAAGCACTTAAAACTTCGCAGCGTTCGTTAAACGTGTCACAAATGAAACTTGCATACTTCTTATCCAGCCTATTCGAAAGTAGAGAGAGAGAGAGAGAGAGAGAGAGAGAGAGAGAGAGAAGAGAGAGAGAAGGAGCGAGAGAAAGAGAGGGGAGAGAGTGAGAGAGAGAGAGAGAGACAGAGATGAAGCAGCAGGCAGGCGAATCTGCCAATATTAAAAATCGACCGCAGACGTTCCGCTCGTATCGGGCTCGCTTTCGCGCCCTTACGCTCTCTGTCGACAGTCACGAAGTATCGCACATGTGCATGTATATGCAGAAAGTTGCGCTTCTCAAAAACACGAAGTTGAGAGGTCACGAGCGCAGTTCTGCGCGCAGACGTTAAACCCGAGGAAAGAGCACACACTGTTTCTGTATGACCGCATCTCAATATACGCCGCGCATATTCGTCTCGATGCATATATATATATACATATATATATATATATATATAGACAAATCACTTTCGCGCAGCGCGGGAATCTCGCGCGAAGAACGCCGAGTCAGGTGCGCGACGCGTCTGTAATAAACGATCGGGAGACTCGTTTTAAGCCGATGGGGACTTTTAGTATTTAATATGTATATAGAAAGGCGCGGCTTTAATGGGTGAGCATATGAAGAGAAATGGCTTCATCCTTACGGACCCGAGGCGTGGATGTTACTTCTCTCGGACGCTGCATTGAAACGAGACGCAGTCGCGGATTATCGAAAGTCGTTACCTTCTCATGGCTTATTATTATGTAAGTTTTGTTGTTGTTGTTTTGTTTTTCCTTTATTTTTTATTCAGAACTTGATATTACCATCGTTGGAATTTCGAGCTTTGGACAGATACGTTCGCGGCGCACTTGTTTCTTTTTCCCCCGAGCTTTTGATTTGTGAACACTTCGATTAATGATCGCTGGCGGTATGTCGTTGGAGTGACGGAGAGATTATGAAAATTATGTATTCTTTAGTCAAGCTTTTTTTTTTCGTAAACTTTTCTACAATCGACGATCGGGGCAATCGAGCGTAAGATCATGAAAAAGCCTCGATTAAAAGGCCAAACAACAACTGCGAAATATTTTCCGAAGAATCTCGCGTTTCTTAATCGTCAGGCGATAATCGACAACGCGCGTCGTCGCTGTGAAATAACCGAAAGACCGAGCAAAAGTTATGTCGAAGCGTCACGCGCGAGCGAGGCGTAATAGTCTAATCGAGACCTGCGTATATTCATTAAAGAAACATACAACAATCAAATCATTTGATAAAAACATTGCGACGATCTGGAAAGAACGCTTATCACTGGTTATTGTTAATATTTATTCGCGAAATAAGGGAAACGCTCCTTCTTTTTTTTTTTTTTTTTTTTTGGTACCTCCGCTATTTTACGGGGAAGAAGGTGCGAAAACGAAGCACTCCATACACCTGTTATGGGGCGAGCGTCGATCTAACTCGTCGAGAATGCGTATCGTCTTCTATACCAGGCGATGATCGAAATTTTGCATTCTGTCCGTAAACTTGAAAAATGGCACTTTTAAAAACAGATACAATGTTTGTTGGTTCTCTCTCTCTCTCTCTCTCTCTCTCTCTCTCTCTCTCTCTCTCTGCTTCGACGCGATAATTCTGTTGCACGCGCGTGCCCATTCGCGATATTTATATTTTTTTGCGATCAAGCCGCGAACGTTTGATGTTAAAATATTTTGCAAATTATTCATACATGGCTCAAAAATACCTTCATAAAACAGCCTGAGCACTGTTTATTAACGATATTCTTTCAATTCTCGAAAAAAAAGAAGATCCGATCGTGTTCAGAAATGATTATTAAAAGAGCGATACTTAATAATTATATTGTGTCGCGCGCTCAATGACACGTCTGGCGATGGATCATTCGGAACCAACGCGATAAATCTTCCCACCTTTTAAACGCCACAGTCATATATATATATATATATATATATATATATATATATATATATATATGTACGATTAGAAAATTAGCATGAATAGCCTATAAATTTTGCCGATTCTCTCGAGAAATGAATCATTCGCTGGAATCGAGCCACCGCCAATGATATTTCCCGTCGGTGCAGAACGGCCTCCTCGCTGTAAACAAACACTAAAATGCTAATACAGTGAGATGCAAATTAATGTACAGTCTCTGTCTCGGCACACGCGCAAAAGCCAACTTCAAAATCTATTATTCATGAGGCGGCGCGGCGCGTTTTAACTGCTTAGAAATGCGGGATTTCGCGCGAGTTTTTATCGCTCAATTCGCGAAGCCGCGCGCTAAAAGAAAAGCCCGATGTGTAAAAGATTTCGCGGATATCGCTTGTAATACGGGCAAGCGCCGAATTATAGGGACAATGAGGAGATAGGAGACGGAGAATTCCCGAGGTAGGACGGACTTCGCCAATAAAAATTTTATCTTCTATAGTTCTACACTAATCTAAAATAAAATAATTCAAATTCGTACGCATTGCTCAAACAATTTAAAGTTTGATTTCGCGCGTTCCGTGTAAAATTGTAATTTTCCCATTGGTGGAGTTCGTGCCATCGTTATTTCGTATGCTTCAAGGATGATAATTCTGCACTTATTATATACATCGCATTCGATGAAATATATAAGTGCATTTTCTGTCAATTCGTTTGACGATTTAATCAATCCCAGGGACGCAGCAGCAGCATTCCTCTCGGCACGCTGCTTTAATTGAAATACTCCTCTATCGTGTACTCTTGTTAATGTAGAATTTTCATCGCAAGAATAGAAATTTTACTCGAGGACGGGAGTTGATTGAGGCACGAAATTAGAAATTTAATTGAGTGACGGTACGGGGGATCCGTCATCAGTGTCGGGTTCAATAGAGTCGTTAAAGTGATTTTGATGACAAGGCATATTTATTTCAGGAGTGCCTGGAAGAGCCGTTTAATTAGAACTATTTAATTTCTTTCGTATTAATAATATGGTAGAGCGGTTCAGAAGAAGTGTATAAATATATATATATATATCTTGGTTTTGTAACTGCTGCTTTCATTTAAGAATGCCTAATCGGGGAGTTTCATATTGAACTTTGTCCAAGGATGTTACGATTCTTCGGTTAGAATAAAGGGTTTCTGGATTTTTAACTCATCATTCTTGTATCTAGAAGAGCTGTTTTGCTTTTAATGAGAGATAAAGACACATTTTTGTTTCGAGCATTGTAGTTAACAATTTCCTTCAAAGTATGAAAAACTTTTGGTAATTACCACGAAACTTGAACATTTCTCCAGTATGAGTATATGACTACAAAAAAACATAAAAACGCGAAGGTGGAATCGAAGAGTAAGCCAGATGGGCCATGTACCGTTTCATTTATACAGTATTAAATTTAAATAGCAGAGAGAACATCATTAAGTCATTTCCTCTAAAACTTGAGTATGTTGAATTTATTAAATGTTAGCATTAATAAGCGACCCTTGAAAAACACCAAGAAAGAATTTCTAACCATCCTGTATGCACCAAGACTCTCGTTATATCGTCAATACTAATTTGTGGCTACGTACAAAAAAAAAGAAGCGAGCTCGAAGATCGTATTTATAATTTCTAAAAAAAAAAGACAAAAATAAATCCGACGACGAAATATTAAACATCATATATCGGTTAGGGCACTGCTCCAGTAATTAATTAGCCTCAATCGTTAATTACTGCGTCGCGCGACAACCTTCGTGCGTTCATCATATGCGTCAGGAGACAGCGCTTTATGTGTATGTGTGTGTGTGTGTGTGTGTGTGTGTGTGTATTATGCACGCGCGCTTAAAAACAAATTAGGCACAAGGGTAGTGAATCTTCCCTCTCTTCGCGGTCTTTTGCAACGTCCTTGGCGATGTATATATGTATATGAACGTGGGAGAAGTATTATAGTATCTATAAATAAAAAAGACGAGGAGTAGACGCGCGAATATATATATATATATATATATATATATATATATATATATATATAACTTAGGAAGTAAAATCGCGCCATCGCCAACGAGCTGCGAGCGACGCGCCCGGTTTTACGAGCCCTATCCCATACCGACGCCAGTATATGCGCAAACGTGCGCGACGGGTTTTTTCCACGACCCGAATACCAGAAGTTTGAAGCGGTCGTATTTGTATGTATATATAATCAACCATATACGTGTGCATGCAGGTGAATCGCGCGCAATGCGTATATAATAATGCCCGCGGGTGATGCGCGAATAAAAGAATATTGAATGGACGATATTCTGCTGTTACGAAAACAATGTTGTACGCTCGATGGGAGAAGACAATCTCCGGTGTATTTAGATTTTAAGAAGAAAAGATGACGTTCTCAGGGTGGCGTGGAATCCAACATTGGTGTGGACGGTTACGGGCGATATACATAATACGTAGATAGGTGTCGATGCGTAATCCAGAATGTAAATTATACAATATTGTTAGCAATTTTTTAGTATAATAGCAATTTTGTATTTATACTTAGCACAAATGATAAATATATTATATATCGGTTTGATGTATTAATTTGGATTGGGCCAATAAATAATCGTTCATCGATGACAAAGAAATTCAAACATTAAGAGAATGGTTGGTTACTTCTTTAATTAGTACTTACTACTATGCATCAGTAGCAAAAATTTTCACCAGAATCAGCGAACAATGAATATACAGCGAGACAGTCAAGAGGCATATAAAGAAAACTACTTGCGTTAATTAAGAGATAAAGCTATATTAACTCCTTTTCAATAACAAAGTATCGAACGCGACACGTATAAGTTAGAGTTTCACAAACTAAACGATATTCATTCTGGCTTTTGTGATGAAGTGATTAGGTGCTTTTGCTTCATCGTCACAGTCTCTTTGCTATCGCTGCCAAAGACAAAAAATCCTTTGCCCCGAAGGTACGAAATATTAATTTTGGAAGTTAAAACCAAGGGTTATCAAATCTTGCGATTATGATTGGTACTTCTATGGTATCTACTTAGATGGCTGAAAAAGTTGACGAAGCTACCCGATTCCGGCTGCAACAGTGCCATATTATCAGGAAATATTCTTATGAACTTCTAAAACAAATGTATTCCTTATGATTACTCTATGTACGATTCAGTGATATGTACTCAGAGAAGGATGATTTCCAAATAACAAAGAAAATCATCTTCAAAAGCTTAATTGCCAACTGAGTTTGTTATTCGTTTTTCAAGTGGTTAATTTTTTAAGTGCCATTGGAAGGATTCTTGACATGATTGTACATTATGCACACAGAAATTTTTGTTTCAAAATGAAAGACTTCATCGATTGTTTTAGAAATTTTTTAAGAAGTCTGTACAAAAGAACATCTTTTGGAAAGACTTTCATACGTTTTATGCATAAAATATCAACCTTAATGAGCTTCCATAGTCAATGTTAATTTCCCAAACTAACATAATCCTGAAGTTGCCATGACTATTTTCAGGCATAATTTAGTAGAATGTCACTGAAAATATCTGTAATATTTTTAATGATTCTGATTTCTAATGCGAGAATTTTCAATCGAAATCTTTGATCAATGGAATTATCGATAGTAAAGTGTGTCGAACTGAAAAAAAAAATTAATGACGTAAATAGGCGCCAGACGGATACTGATATAGGGACTGCGCCATGATAATTGGACACAGATGTCACTGAAGATCATACCAATTAAAAAAAAAAAAGAAAAAAAAGAACAGTTCTGGCCTCAGTGGTGTTTAAAATGACCAATTCCCAGTACTTGTTAATCATAGCGTATATATATGTATAGGAGCAAGCGAAGGGATATACGACCCAGTGTCACAGTGGATTCGATCAATTGACCTGCTAAGTTAAAAGCAACTTGAATGGCATACTTTTCACATATCCAGATATTCAACAGATCCGCGTATTTACTTTATCTTTTCCGGGCTTAATTCTATGAAAATTAATTTTTTAATTCATAAAAAAATTAATTTTTTTTTAATTTATGCGATCTTGAGGCATAGAGTTTTGTTCGTCAAAATTGGCATCGGTATAATTTTTCTGTACTTTTACTTTGCCTTTTGTAAAAAAAAACCAATTATTCTATGTTTCAAAAGTAATTTCAATCTGACGAGTTTAATTTTAACTTTTTGAATCTGATCTTGTGGATACTAAAACAACACAGCAGATTAATATTCAAGCATTGAAGTAAATGATCATTTAAATGAATTGTACTAAATTCAGTTGCTGATTTCTCATACTCGGATCGCTCAAAGAACTCCTAATTCCATTCAGTGCTATAATACATAAAATACGTATCAATATACGAATTCACTTTTCCTCAACACTTATTTTAAAATAAATTGTGAAGAGCAGAAGGAAAAAAGCAGACCTTGGGAGAAATTAGCATAAGTAACTGACTTTCAACGTACTTGTATCTGCCAAGGCTTATATACATATACAGGTCCGCTTCTCGGACATGAGATGCTTTTATGGATATTCGTGCAATTCCTTGCGTATGCGCGCACATTTTTAAGTATCGAATGCGGATTTTGAAGAGCACTCGCGCAAAGTGAGAGAATCACTTTTAATGACCCGATGCTGCATACATTATTACGTATCCTCCATCGGGAGAAACGCATGCGCGTATGTAACTTTCGCTTTCATACATATATATATATATATATATATATATATATATATATATATGTCTTCTCTCGAAGAGTCTCTCCAGAAGTCTTCTCTCCCAGCTTTGAAAAGTTATACTTCGACTTATTTGACTGACGTGTAATGTTATAATCGACTTATATATTTTGTCGCTCTTCTATTACAAATATATTCTTGATTTGTGTATACATAGGACAGGGCATAATGCAGCTGTTAAAGTTGTATATATAACGATAACGTAAAACAGGGCGAGTGCAAAAGTTCTGCGAAACGTTTATCGCACCTATACAATGTATATCATATGTGGCAGAGGAAAGACGAGGACCAAAGGAGGGAAAAAACTGTCAGAAAGAGTTTGTGCCGTAATGACATTTTTTTTAATTCTGCAGTTGCATTTAAGTCACGTACGCGGAAGCGACGTGGATGAGGTGTCGGGAAACTGTCGATACACGAAGCGACGTCGGAGCGATCCATCGAAAATGTCGCCACACGAAATTTACTCCCCATCATCTGAGGATTATTGTAGATGCTTAGATCGTACGATATTAGGAAGAATACGCATAGCCGTTGTGCTAAAAAGGCTCGAAATGAATTGTTCTGAATTTCGAATCGTTACGGGAACGTATAATTCTATACGTCTATATGTAAATCTGAGAACAAAAGATTCCTGATCCACTGATATTCTCCTTATTGATCAGTTCTGATCCATCCACGACTAGTATAAATCCATACGATTGGCCGTAAACATTTAATTTTACACTCCGACGATTAAAACTTGAGATTGGTTAAAAAAAAAAAAAAATCATAAAGAGCTCCTCGCTTCTGCGGCATTCGGACGTATAGCTTATCTCGCGGAAAAGTAAAAGAAAAAACAAACAAGCCGAGAAAAAGTATCGATCCACAATCCTATATCTCTATAACGGTGAAGCTATCTCGATATTATTCTCTTCCGTCTCCCCCCCCCCTATCCCGCGATATCTTTTACCCGTGCTGAGCTCGGTTGTAGCGGTACTCTCCCTCCCCCCATCCCCAAGTCACAACCACCCCGCTTCTCCGATGGATCCATTTTCACGCGCGCGCGCGCTCTCGGTTTCACCCGCCGACACTGCAAAAATCTTCGTCGCCCGCGCGACGGCCACCGAGTCCTATTACAGAAAGACACGAGGAGAGGCTCCTCTTACGTTGTTCGTACAGGGGAGGAGGGGGACGGGGGCGGAGTGGGTCAGGCGAGGTTCCGTTGTACAAGTTCAAAGGCAGAAAGTCGCGCGAATGGAGTAGCTCGCACTGGAACCGACAGAAGTATATATTACGCGCGTCGCGAGCGGTGCTGAGAAATCGTCTTCGCTCCCCGAATTTGCCATCTCAATGAGCTTTCCCTTTTCCGCAATTTGTGAAATATTGAGGAGAAAAACCAGTTCGGTGCGTCTAAGGATAAGAGGATCAGTCAGGCTTGTCCTTATAACAGAGCAAAACAATCTGCATGTAACCTTTTTTATATAGCAGATAGTTTTTTATTAATTAACTCGAAACTTAAATTAATTAACTAGAATTTATTGCTCGAACGTTCAAAATAGTAACAGGATATTTTCCGTGATTTCATAATATTCCACCGAAAGATTTAAGCTGTATAATATAAATACGTTAATTTTGAATCAATAATTTTAATTATTGCTTATTAATCTTAATTTGATATAAAACTTACGATTATTATTTTTATTGCATTGAGTTTATATTATAAATTTACGCTTTTATACATTTGTCATTTGAACTTGGTTTTCTTCTTTATTAGAATCATAATTTATTTGCTACGAGGATCGCTCGTAATTAATCTTTCGTATCTGAGATGAAATTTTTCAAAGAAGTCATTTCTACACCTTCTTCTTAATATCGCGTTAATACTAAATGAGCATAGTAAATGAGCCCCCAAGAAATTATCACTGAAAACACGCGAGTCAAAGCAATTAAATTACATGGAATCCCTTTGCCCGTTCACCATATATACGCAATATCAATGTGTGCGCGACCGTTTCTTCTTCTGTTACTTTCTCCCTTTACCGCCCCAACTTTCACGCAACCCTACGAGACTCCCACGAATATAATATGATATATATATATATATATATATATATATATATATATATATATATTAAGGGGCATTGACCTCCTTTTAGACAAACAACTACAAGATAGATTACGCTATAGACGTTATGAAAGGAATAACACGAAAGAGAAACGATATATCAGTTTCTTGTTTCAACACTGCAATTCAGTCCAAACTAATTTCGTTACTCGTGCAAAAATTATGTCCACGCCTTTTTACCCTGTCCACAATTAATTGATAAAAGAACGCAGGCGCTGTCCTCCGAGCTATCCTTAATATGATAAGAGGCGACGAGAACGCCAAGCCGTGTTTGCCGCAAATTTTACGTTACAGTCTACCGTAAATTACGCGTTTGAATTCGTCGCATCGGCGATTATTAAAAATATCGCTCACAATTAGTAAATTTTCGAACTTCTCCGATGCGACGCGCAATTACAGTGTCGTATATGCAACACGAGTCCAGTATCCTGGATCGTTTGCATTAAGAGCTGCACGAGGCGCTTTGGAATCCAAAAATCGCGACAGATGCAATCTTCTCGTTCTTTCGCATTGCCTCGCAACTTTATCATATACGGATATATTGTTTTGTTTTTTAATTTTTACGTTCGTCGATAAAAATTTAACAAACGGTTTAAAATTTTGTACATCCAAAATCGTGTCTAAATTCAGCGATAATAAAAGTCAGAATATCGGAAAACCGCGTGACGATAAGGAACGTGCAAGTTTCGTTAAAACAAGAGAGATCGCACGTTTTTCTGAACACGATCGATCCGGTTATTAAACCAACACTTGTTTTATTCGCGGCCGTCGCGTTATTTTGACCAATTACTTGTCCCCTTGTTTTTGTTATCATTTCAATCGAGCGATTCCAATGGGTTATAAAAGAAAGTTATATCGAAAAATATTCCGTAAGTAGTGTAGAAACTTCATGTTTACAGATGAATGTCCGCGTTTATTCTTATTTACATACACATGACGATAAGGATATTCTTATCTGTACAATTGATTGTACTTCTTATTGTTAATCTATATTGTTTCTCAATATTATACGCTTTTTTTATCCTATATCTGCGCCTACGTTTGCTATATACATGCTAAGATCGTTTCGTATTCTCGGTTGTGCGCTCGTATGCGTGTGTGGACGATTTATAGGATCTATTATACTTGTGTTGTAAATCAACTGCACAGGGACTTGGCAAAGGTGCCCTGCACTCGGTAATCCCCTCGATATTACGAATCGTTCAACGCAAAAAAGGGATCATCTCAAAGTCCCTAAAGCGTTTAAAAGTGGACGTCAAGATCAATTCGTTGCGCGGGGCTGTTTGTAATTTTCCAGTGGGTAAAAATTATCCATATGTGTATAACAAATCGTCAAGCGAGAAAAAACGAGGGACAAACCGTTCGAATTAGACGGGTCCACGTCAAGTCTTTTTCCAGCTCTTGGAGCATCATTCTCTTCCTTTTCATATATATATATATATATATATATATATATATATATATATATATATATATATATATTATACACACAAGTTTATTTTCATTGATTCGAAATATTTTTCATTTTATCTTTGCGTATGCACGCAAACTTTAACGCACATTTATATAGACATATACAGAGAGCCCAAGAGCGCGAGCGAAATGTCCTCGGTTAATTTCTCTCTCGCCAACGAGTACCCACCTCGCGACCGCGCGTATTATACGATACAAGCGATTTCCGCGACGCCGCGTCTTAAACGTCCAATGCGCCGATTCGCGCGGCATCTCGCCCCCCCCCCTCCGTCCCTCACCAACCCACTCCTGTGCCCCCGCAACTCTCTTGGCATTCGCAATCTTCGTCCCTCCGTACGTCGGTCCCTCTTCGCTAATTAAACTATAAATTGCCCCATATGCATACGAGAGGGAGCGGGCGCGCTTGCGCGCAGCGGTGCACACGCGCGTACATACATGTATATTATTTAAAGACGAGCCGACGACGAAGAAGACGCTGTTTTGCGAATCCGTTTGGCGAGCTCGTGCGAGAGCACGCACACACAAGCGCGCACATTTATACGTATACAGGATAGATCGCTCCTTTCGTCCGAGTATATGTAATGGAGAGAGAGAGAGAGAGAGAGAGAGAGTGTGTGTGTGTGTGTGTTGCGCAGCTCAATGCGCTCTCGGTAAAGCGCTCTTATAACCTTATCCACGACGGGTATCGCCTTGAAAAGAGTGCGAAAGGGAGAGAGAGAGAGAGAGAGAGAGAGAGTGACGTAGGGAAAGAGGGAAGTCACTCTTGGGCTGAATCAACGAGCGCGCGCACGCTGCGTTTCTTATTAAAAAGAATGGTGCAGTGTAAGAGGGGGGGGGGAGCAAGCCGCCGCATCAAAGAGCCCGGGTGGTTACGACCGAGAACCGAGGGCGAGTAGGAAGGGCGGGGGGGGGAGGATATGTCCGTGAGAACGACTATATAGAGCGCCCGCGCTGCGAATTTTCGTTTGATTTATATATATATATATATAGACACACACATAGGGGCTTTAATTTGTTTTAGGGGATGCGCGATCGCGGTCGGGAGAGGGGGGCTGTTTCGTTCATTGCCCTTAATTTAAGTGTGTATTTTACGAGTTTTTGAGCAACTCAAAATAAATGACCCGGCTAAACGTGTTGTTTCTCTCGGGTTTTAATTAATTCTGTAATGTTTTTTTTTTTTTTTAAGAACAGAGTTTCGATTACATTGGGGATTATAATACATTTAAGTAATAGATCATTATCCAAGACATTTTCCATCGTATTATTCATCTATTGTATTGTAGAATATTTTTTATATTTTTTTTAAATATATCCGTCAGGCATACAGTTTTTCAAGGTTTAGGTTAATTTTTTGATATCTAAGATACTCTTGACTTCTAACAGCCCGATTTCCAAAATTCCAATCTGGTTATATTTGTCGTTGAACTCTACATCGAACTGAATCATAAGCGTATTTTCGAAAAATTCAAATCAATTCAGGTGCATATTTTCAGGGGTTTAATTTAGGGTAATTTTTATTTTTTTTTATTTTAACGCTAAATATAATATATTTTATCATTTCGTATTACAAACAGAATCATAGGCAATCGTGAACAGTTTCATCGTTAAATCGATAATTTGATACAAACATGATACAATTTTTTTTAAAGGTTCCAATGCAAGACTAAATATGTATTCATAATTTAATATATCTTTCCTTATTTAGGTTTTAATGTATTTTTAGTTCACGACATTAGCGTAATTTTCTCCTTAATTTGTGGACGATATTATCGATTGAATAAAAAATGAACTTTTAGAAATCTCATAGTGCGGGTGACCCATTATCGTGTTTAATCGTTTGAAAAAATTTTGATTTTAAAATAAAAGTATTTATATTCGTATAAATGAGCATGTTCGCGATGTAAAAAATTGGGCAAATAAATGCGATATAAAAAAAATTTTTTTTCTCCAACTAGTTATCCTAATATACAAGAACTAAATAATTGCAAATACGCAAAACCAGTAAAATTATTCTTCATTCATTTATTATTATACATTATCGCATACGACGACGTAAGTAAGTCAAAGGTATGTGAAGCATAGTGAAATATCTATCGATTTTGTTATTATAAATCTCCTTATCACCCACCCGTTCTTTTATCACTCACCGACCGATAATACTAATATATTGAAATATTCCTTCCTCGGTGCAATCGAAAGAACTCCGCTCGCAGGCACAACAAGTTCTTCTATATATATACATATCGGATTATACGTGTTAAATAAACTGTTGCAACGTTAGTCAGTCTGTTATATACATACGAATACAATCGCATAATATGATAAATTGCCTTATATATGTATAAGTGCGATTGCGAGCGAAGTTTTTTTTTTAAATTTATATACCAATGTTTACAGCAATATCGAGCCGTTATCTATGAAATTGATCGTTTGATTGGTCTTTTTTTTGAACGCTGTACTAAAATGATATAAGCGCCTCCATCCCGACTATATATATATATATATATATATATATATATATATATATATATATATATATATATAATCTATCCATATATAGATGTGTGCATATACCCCACAGCGTCGGATTCATTAAAGAAAATGTTTGCCGTGATTAATGAATGAATGAATGTAATATCTTTTACGCACTGCGCAAATGGTGTGTTTACTCCAGTGCTTAGAGCAATATATAGTTTTTTTCTTCATTTATGCTCTTTCGATTGTGTAACGTTTAAGATTTTCGCTGTATTAACTGTGCACCGAGCTGTACGCGCGTAATACCTAATGCATTATTGGCGTCTATCGTTGCCTCGCTTGGCACTTTAGCCGATCAGTTTTTAATTCGATGAAGAAAAAGAACAGGCTCGCGTTATATTCCAATCCTTTTAAGAGCATCCTTTAATTTAATCATATCGATTGTTCCGCCATCGATTCGAAATGGTGAACTATACACACACACACACACACACTTATGCATACCACATACATACATACATACATAATCATTCAAATGGGAAAATGCAAATATTTCACCATTAGACTATATAGGCCGAGGATGCAGATATATGCGCCCGATAATACAAAGATTTGATCTACGAGCGCAGGTGTGCGGGATAAAGAATTATTTATTATGATTATTATTATTATTATTATTATTAATATATATATTTTCGCGCGACGCTGTAACGCCTCCAAACGGGCGCAAAGAGAGAATTCCGAAATGTGCTATCCGCCCGTTAATCAAGAGCGCGTGTAATATATGCGCGAGACGGGAAGGGTGGAGTTATTAAATCACTTGCGCGTGATTGCGGGGCACGCGGGAAGAAAACGAAGATTACATATACACACACACACATATATATATATATATATACACATATACATACGCGGGAAAAAGCCTTGGGAGAGGGCGGAGTTGATGGATTTTTTTTCCTTGGACACTTTGTCGGATTTTGGGAAGAAGATCGTTTATGGAAATTTATTTGGTAAGTGCGGGGCATTTTTCTTTTTTTTTTCTTTTTTGAAGACCACCGTGGTGAATTCAAAATTAGAGGCACGTACACGCTTCTCGGCTCTCGCCTTAGTCGGATTTTTGTATTATAGGCACAGTATAACGGGGAGCAAAAAAAAATAGGAATAAGGTTATTTCGTATTTGTCAATTCTCAAACCATTTTAGTTTAGATTGTTCCTTATTGTCGCGGTGAACAGAATTTTCGACATATTTCCTTTATTTCGCAGCTATATTTCGCGTACGATTGCTGATAAAATATTATAATGATATAGGACTATAATCTGCGTCGTTACGAACAGTTATATCGGATTACGTAAACGTTTCAAACTGCCGGCTGCTACGCCGGCTGCTACGCGTTATATATATATATATATATATATATATATATATATATATATATATATATATGGGGTTACTATGTACAGGAAAGACGAAAATTATCGGTCGGTAAATTTTCATCCTGCTTGTATTATTAGGGCATGTTACAGTCGAGGTGAAATATACACGGCTCGGCTTTTGATCTCGTAATTGTCAAGTTTGCTCGATCAACGCACACGACCTATCGGCATTTGGGTCCTTCGATGAGACTGTTCGTCGACCGGCAGGCTGGTTATACGTCGAAAGTTACGTAATTTACGAGCTCTGCCTCTCAATACTCACGGATTTTTACCCCATTGCTTTTTTAAAATATTTTGGATTTGAATAACGAAAAATGCGCGCAGGATAATTGACGCGTAGACGAGCTCGCAGACGCGACGAAGATTCAATTATTAATTCAAACGGTCGCTCTGACGAATCGCCGTTAAAATATGCATAGAAAGAGTCAATCACCCGCCTGTTTCGCGCGTGAGCAGAAAATATCATTTCGCGTCTCGATCTTTATTATAACGCTCGAGATTCGTGTGTATTATGCAGTCTCGCAAATTAGTTTTATGTACACACACGCGCGCGCGCGCACAAGAAAAGAAGGAGAAATAAAAAGAAGAAGGAGAGAGAGAGAGAGAGAGAGAGAGAGAGAGAGAGAGAGAGTGATGGAAGGATGACGACGGAGGAGGGAACGAGAGCGCGCGCAAAGACCTTGGGTTGAATCGTCGCGCGGCGCGGTGGAAGGCTCGAAATTTTAGACGCTGACGTCATCCCTTCGTCGCTCGACCCTCTCGGGACTCACTATAGCTATATCTGCACCCCTTCCTCCCCCTCCTCCTTCTCATTCGCTTTCTCCTCTTCTTCTTCCTCTTTCGTGCGTCTCGCAGTAGAGCCCCGCATTACACACACACACACACACGCGCGCGCGCGCAACGCAGCACCGCAGTTCAGCGGTGATCGACATTTTTCTCAATGTAGATCACGTTCGGCTCGGCTTTCGCATCAGAGAGGAAGAACGATATTATAAAGTCTTATCCCCGCAGTATTATGACCAGCGATGAGATAAACCAACGGCCGAGAGAGAGAGAAAGAGAGAGAATATAAAATATCAGTTTAGTGATATCGCTCGCTGTATAATATAGAGGAGGCGTGTGACTCGTGAGAAAGTTTACCCCGCGTTCGCGCAGTAATAGAGCTCGACGCGGTTTGATCGATTGTTTATGGAACTGTGGACGCAATATAAATTAGACCTCTGTGTAGCGAGGAATTCCACCTCCCCCCCCCCTCCAGCCCCGTTCCCAATGGAATTTTATTGCCGAAGCTCATAGAGACGCCCGTGCGGCTTCGTGCAAAACATAATTAGCCCGATCAAAACGCGCAGTGGCGCTTATATCGATGCAATTAGCGCCTGGGGAGGGGGGGGGGCAAGAGCTCGCCAAAGAAAATCTACTAGCTCGGACGGTACTTTAGCGAGACGATTTATTAGCAAGCGTATATATATATACATCGAGCGTAAAATTTTATTCCCGGTAATCTACCGAAGAGATGGAATTTCGATTGGAATTTGTTATTGTTTAATAGGGATAGATAGAATGCCGTGATATAGATGCGCTTCCCGCTTCTCCGTACTTTTTTATTTTTAACCTATAAATGCCGCGCCGCGGTCCTTGGTATTTTCTCGGTTATTTCCGATGAGTTAAGAAGGAAAATTGTCGGAAAAATCATATATACAGCTTTAAAGCAAGTCACATTCTTACACAGTCACATCTACGGCTGCGATTCCGCGAGCTTTTGAAATTCGTCAATGCGCAACAATGCCGCGAATCAAGCCGTTATATATATATATATATATATATATATATATATATATATATATATATATGTATATATATATGTTCTATGCGCGAAGTTCGTAAAATGTGGACGTTCATCATCTTCGATCTTTTCGTAGAGCGCGAGCACTATACGCGCTCTTTCCGGCGATATATATATATATATATATATATATATATATATATATACATATACCAGCTGAAACAGCTCGCCTCCTCTTTCGCTGAAATAAATCTACCGAATGCGAAACCAAGAACGAAGAACCAAGAGCACATAGAGCGAGCGAGCGACCGCCGCAACGTGGCCTTCGTTCTCGGGCAAAGGGCTCTCCACTTCTTCCCTCCCTCCCTCTTTCTCTGTATCTTCGAGAAAGAAATCGTAAGTGCGCGGGAAAGACGATTTCGCGGTTATTTATAGACCCCGCACGCACGCACGCGCGCGCACACGCACACATGCGGGGTGGTCGTCTCTCCGTTATGCTGGACCAGCAGATGGGCGCTTTTGATCGGGTGTGGCTAGATACGTCTCGAGTCTCGACTCGCGAAAACTCCTTTAGAAACACCGAGTATTGGGGAAGCTAGCTGTTGCTGGTATGGAGGCTGTGGACTTTTTCTCTCAGAGTATAAGAACTGATAGATCAATGCATAATGAAAAAATGTACGAGGTTATGGTTTTGGATATATACAAGTTGGTTCATCAATTCTATTGAACATTCGTTATGATTGATTAACATATTCGATTATCATTCATGTAAAGTTTAAATGAAGGAAAACGACAGTTCACATGAATATCCTTGCTTTTCACTATTTCGGACAGACAAGGTGTCATGTTGAAAAACATAACTCAATCAAGGTGTCAAAGATGGTGTAGAAAATATAAACCTTCCATTTTTACAGGTTTTGGTCGATAGAGATTTGTCCATACAGATATTTTACGCCCAAGGCGCATCAGTCCATTCGCCCGTTCTTCAAACAATCCGGATACATGGGAAGATGTATACATTCCTTCGACGCAGCTTCGTTTCATTTCATTCGTGTCAAAAACGCACAAGCGCGTACGTGTTTATGTATTACATACGCACAATGTTTGCTCGTTCACGACCGCAATTGAAGCGTGGCGACCTTTTTTTCTTCAAAAATTGATTTCCATGTATTTCTGTCGATGTGCTACATTGTCGCGTGGAAACACGTGAAAGTTTTTGAAATCACACAACTCTGGCGCTCAAAGAGTTCGCCGTTAAAGAGATACGAGCGCCAATATAAAGAAAGCTCGTTTAGGAGGAGCAAATATTTCAATAACTTTCTACTCGAATCATACTTGTTACCACGTATCATAATCCTTAAATTAATTCAATTGCACTATAAAATATGGAAGTCATTTTTTCTCTCGAAAGAATAGAAGCATGTCTGCAGTATGATGTCTATGAAAATGAGTTAACGTTTGTGAATGCCCAATTCGACTATCTAATTATCTCAGATTTATATAATAAAACTCTTTTCTGTGGGTAATTTATATGTCTAGTAGGGATACCAAGCTGGAAGGATGGAAAGGTTCATATAATAAAATTGGAAAAAAGTTTCTAGTAGCATAAATGATGTACATGGTCAATTCCGAATATTTTAGGTATCCAAAAATCGATTTTCTCATTTTATACTAAACTTTTATACTAGACTATGATAATTAATAATAATAATAACAATAATAAAGCAAAACTAAATTTGAGGACTTAGAAGATTCTAGTGATTATGACTTATCATATTACACGCCTCATCGATATCCGAGATGTGTAATTCTCATTCGGTTCATACCTCTAAGATTGAATTTCCCTACTAAAAGGCCTATGTCAGGTGACTTAGGCACAGATGTACACAACAATCTTTCTACCTTTAATGCTTATCGAAATTAAAGGATAATGCAAAATGAGAATAACGAAAATTTATAATTGATTTCGTAAGCATCGCAATTTTTTTTTCTTTGATACGAAAAGTAATAGGAACAATAATATACAAAAACGTGAAATCGGAATGGAGCACAACTTTCCCCAGCCTTCTTTTACCAACTATTCAGCAGCGATTGTGAAAAATTCGCCGGTCGCGGGAACATGACTCTACTCTTCTAACAATAAGTGCATCGCTAATAATCGACCGACCGCTCGTTAGCAAAACCCACAATTTCGTCCGAGCGATCTTCCCTAAGTTCCGATGCGGCCTGTTTTGAAAAATGATTCTGTGCACGACTCTTAGACAAGGGATCCTTAGACCACCTTGGTCGCTAAAAAGAGAAAGAGGAGGCGTTCTTCCCAACCCCTCGAAATGCCTCATCTCTCGCTTATGTTCGTTTTTGTCTGATGAACGAACGCTTACCAAACCAAAAAAAAAAGATAAAAAATTCACACGTGCACAGACGCGCGGTATGCTTTGTATATATACACGCGCGCGCGTAACTGTATCTGGTGCGATAGAGGAAGGATCGCGTGGTGAGATATTTTGGAGGAACTTGTGTGGGCTACTGACTCCGGGCCAGAAGAGCGAATCCTTTGATTAATTATCACGTACGGCCAATAATACCATATAATTAACACGAAAACTGCGAGACAGGCATTTTAACATTCTATTTTACAATCTATTGCGGCGCGTTCGTTCGTTTCTTTTTTCCTACTCTACTTCCAGCTCTTATCAGCGGTCATTAATTCAGGTTTGATTTATAATTGCACATGCGCACAACGCAAAGAAAAGATATAACATCGTATCTTTGCAAAAGCTTAATAGATTAGATATGGAACGAAGCACTTATGCAGATTACGTGCAAAGAAAAAAACCACTAATATACACTAATATAGCCTTCATTTTACGCCCCACGGATTATTCCACATCGAATGAAGACAGAAAATCCGGAGAGCCTCAATATAGTACGTTTGTATTTTATATGTAGGTGTGTTCGTGCGTATTTGTAAGCTTCCCGTCACCGACGCTTTATATATGCGAAAAGAAAGCGAAACTACTTTAGAGATCGGGGCAAACGAAGAGCTATAGGGAATTAATTTATGCGAGGCATTCGTCAGGCCACCGCGTATCTCATTGGCATTGGCCCGGACACACACCCATAGACTGGACATAAACGTGCAGCGTCTGCATATATATATATATATGCCCGGTTGAAAAAGGCCGAAATGGAAGAGCCTAAGAGAGATTGAGAGAGGAAGGGGATAGGACCGAGACCTAAAGAACTCCGACGCTTCCTCTCTTTCTTTTTTGGCCCATTCATTTGCATTTTCTTCAATAAGTCAGTCCGTTCAGAAAGTGATGTAACGGAATGTATATGGGCTACTATAAGAATGATGGAGAGAAAGGACGCGCCACGATGACCTTCTCTGCTACGCCTGAAAAAAACTGGAAGCTCGCTAATTTTTTTCTTTCTTGTTTCTCTCTCTCTCTCTCTCTCTCTCTCTCTCTCTCTCTCTCTCTCACCCCCTTTTCTACGATTCTTAGAAGTATCGATGTTTCTCAAATTATCAGACACACGCGATAAAAAGAGGAAAAAAAGCACTTTGATGCATTTCCCATATACGGCGCGTATCGGCTTTGAATTTGCATAGTTATAAAACTGTCACCATTGTCCAGAACTACATATCTGTGACGTAACTTTTTGCACAAAATCTCAGCGTGTATACAGATATAAAATAGCCGTTTGCTTAATAATTTATGCGACCTTAGCACTGTCCAGAGCCAATGACTAATATAATTTTTTTCTTTCTTATAAAGTATTATAAAAAGTACACTGCTAATGCACGACATATTCGAAAGTATAAATTTATATTTTTACCGTGGGGTACACGACATAAAGACTCCCACGTTCGTGTAGATATACATAAATTAATAATTTACGTACACACACACACCGCCTTCGTACCACTGCCGTGCTATATATAAATGTATATATGACCCGAAATTCGGCAATTTTAAAATATATAAGATAATATATACCGTGCAAATTGTTTGGGAGGATGATTCAGCCTAAAAATGGCGAGGGGAATCTGAATTTCTCGAGGTAAAAAAAAAAAAAAATTCTATATGAGGATAGGCTTGTTAAACGAAAAAAGTATGCACCAATAGCAGTGAGCCCCACACACACCCGCACAAAAAAAAAAAGAAATGTTTTTTCGATACACTCTCACCATAAAACTACACGGGGACAGGGTAAACGTGTGTCGATACAAAAATAATTACAAGCAATAAAAAAAAAAGAATGTTTTCGCACTCTCATATAAAACACCGAGGGTTCGATCTATTAGAATAAGTCGATCTCATATCCTCCCCCCCCACCTACCCTTTAATTCTTCGCTTCCGATTCGAATTCAATCGCGGATCGCGAGGTCCATTAATCGATTTATCGGCTCTCCCTAATTAGACACACCCGTGGAATGTTGCGCGCGCATGCGCGCTTATCTGATAGTAGTATATACAGCGCTTGCGCACGGCCACTCACGCGCGCGTGTGTTTGTGTGTGTAGACAATTGCATTGTATGCCGGAGTCGCAAAAAAGGTTAACTTTTTTTTTGTTTTTATTCGTGGCAAACAACGCCCGGGACGACCGTTATATTGAGTATCATACATGCGCTAATAGCGCAGGCGAGCAGAACTAACTAATTCGGCTGATATGAGTATACAATAAGTAGAGGAAAGAATTGCTTAGCATTGCTAAAATTTCGAAGTTGTTTATACATACTTGTTTAAAAACAAAGGAAAAATAACCAAAAATAAAAATAAAAATTAAGCATAAAAAGTGTTATAGTGCAGTCACGTTAATATTAATTTAGGTTTCTATTGGATTCCTGACCCTGAAGTTGCTGAAAATTCCAAGATTAAATTTATTTTATGATATTGAAATGGCAAACAATGATAAAGAGTGGAACAAAATAATAAAAATTAAATGCGATAAGAAAGAAGTTATTACTACTGATTTATGAACACTATATATATAGAATAATTTTTAAAAAATTATTTTTATTTAATTTCTTCTTTTTTTATATTATAACATTATTTATATATAACGAAAAGAATTATATCATAAATTATTTATATGTTTAGATATGCTATGTCATTATAAAAAAATTCAAAATTTTAATAAATATTTTTAGCTGAAATATCCATTTTTTAATAAACTTATAATTTTTCCCCATTTAAATACTGTATTATCTATATAATTTTGGCCATGTTTGTTTATATTCAGTGGCGCCCTCGTCGTATACGTGGTGCACGTTTTATTTACCATCAGTTTTTACTAGGCGGTGTATTACTGCTATATATATATATATATATATATATATATATATATATATATATATATATATATATACTGTTGTATGCGCGTGCCAATTCGAGTATACATGTTTCTTTCGACGAACGAAATTATTTAGCATTTGGTTCATGTGGATAGTTGCTCTCCACTGCTGGTAGTTCAGTTTCCGTTATTGCATTTAATTGGGTGAATTCGAAGTTTTTTTTACCTGCGAACAGACATTTTTATACGTAGCTTCTGGATTTTTTGAGAATACTTGACTTTTTGAGGTAGGCAAATAATAAGTGAAATATTCATTATAAATTTTGCAGCTTGATAAATCTTCTTTTTTAATATATATATATATATATATATATATATATATATATATATATATATATATATAAGCATTCGCGAAACTGAAAAAACAAATAAAAGAAAGCACAAGGACTCTTTCTAGATTTTGCCCGACTCCTCGTAAATAGCAACGACAAAGGCAAGGAGCCGGGCCAATAAGCGTAAGAACGTCCATACCCGAAGTCGCCGGCTTCCCTTTTGCGCGATTCCAATTTCTCTGAAATGGCAGCCTGCTATCGCCTGCATCAGGCCGACACTGTTCTTAACGTACGTAAAAGTCTCCGATTTCGCAGAACCAATGCATTTGGAGGACGATGATTTTCGTAACGTCTTTAGAGAAAAGAAATCTGAGAATTGTTCGGCTATACTTTTTTGTAAGCGGGAGTAAAGTTTAATTAAATAAAGAAAAAGCGCCCGCTGTGAATAATTTTTAACTCGACGCAACTCTGAAATTACTCATTATTAGTGTTGGGTTATTTACTTTATTATAAATCTGTTCTGTGTTTCTAAGAAGGGCAAAAGTCAATATCATATATGTTTATCAAATGTGTATGCAACATGATCAACTATTATACAAAGTATATGTAATACGAGCGATCGTTAAATCATGGTGAGAAATTGAAGGATGTTTTCACGACGTTATTTTTTTTGTTTTTAGTTTCAATCCGACTTTTCTCCTGAGTAGATGTATTCCTCCTTGGCACATTTTTATAAAGAGCTTTTAAACTCTAATATTTTGAATAGTTATTTCTACATTATCCCATCTAATATTTATAATTAGAGTTCTAATAATTGTCACTGGGCGTGAAAGAGTTTTAGCAAATTTACAGAATTCGATTCGTGAATTCGCAGGATTCTTAAAGTTTGAATAATTTGATAAAGAATTCGTTTGATATTATCAAACGAATTCGTAAAAATTTATTAAGATTTTGATGAATTTTGTATAATTCGAGTGAATTGACAAAAGATTGATTTCATTACGAACCTCTGCAAACTCATTTGAAATCTTTGCAAATACATACGAATTGTCTGAACTCGTACAAATTCTCGGAAGAAATCTCATCGGAATAAATTTCCAAGCGATTACACGAGTTATACAGCGAATATTTAGAATTCAATTAAGTTAAAACACAAAAAAAAAACTTGGAATGAATTGGTAAAGAATTCGATTGATCTTTCAAAGATCGAATACTTCTCGAACAAGACGAGTTCATCAAATTCTGACGTAGTTTTAAAGTTCCCAGAGTATGTTTGCATAATACACTGATTTTATTATGAACTCAAGAAGTTATTTGAAATCTTTCCGATGTAAACGTATGCGAACACTTTGAGAATTCATTGGATTTTGCAAAACATGTCAGAAATTTTTCAGAATCAGTGCGAACATCTTTCAAAACTTGCTAGGATGTCTTTATAGTTGAACAGAGATTTACCTTGCTGAGAAATTCCTCGTGCCCGCGCGCGAGGTGTGTGTGTGCGTGCGCGCGTACGTGCAGTGTGTGTGTGTGTGTGTGTGTGTGTGTGTGTGTGTGTGTGTACACGCGTGCTTTGTCATGAAAGTACCAGGAGAAACAAAGCACTCTCGCATCGGCAGAAAAAGCGGAAGTCCTCCCATCTCGCGACCTAAAATCCACGAGCATCGTATTCTAATCCGAACGAAGAGGGCCACGCACCCGGTCACAACGTGGCATGTATGTCGCGCAGCCATTAGTCCCAAAAAAAAGGATTAAAATGATAATCGTCCGCTGACGCTCGCGCGCACAGTCACACACACGCAGCTGTCGCCCTCTTACCCCTCAATCGACGGATCTATTATTTCCTTTCTCTATATAACAGAATTCATCAATACCGTGTCTCTCCGATCGACGCCCCCCCCCCTTCGCCGTTCCCTACTCGGCGTTCGGCGAGTTCGTTCGCCGCCGCTGCTGCTCCCGTCGTGGCCGCGCCGCGCGCGCACGGCAATCGTTGTGGGAACAGGATTTTCCCCCGCGGTCGTCGCGCGGTCGCGCTGATGCGCTGAAGATTGCGAATACATATATATATATATATATATATATATATATATATATATATATATATATATATATGTATATGTATATGTATAAATACGCACGCGGCGGGCGTCGAGAGATGCAAAGCAGAGCTAACTCCGAGCGTGGCTCTCTCGCCTTCTCTCGCTTCCTCTCTCTCTTACTCGGTATCTCTGTCGAGGGTTCTTGAACCGGAACCCGAGGTGTTGTCGTCGACCTCTCCGCGGTCTATATATATATATATATATATATATATATATATATATATAAATGCAGCACGTTGAGATTGTACTTACAAATTTTGTCGCTGCGGGCTGCAGCCCGTGGCTTGTTTGTGAATATATATATACAAATGGGGACTTCGGGCTCTTGCGTGGCTCGAGTTCACTCCTCGCCGGAGAATAACATCGGCGCGCGCTCAGCGAAGTCCTGGGTTGAACTTACATAATACGCATATTAGAAATGTACGGGAAGAGGGGGTTGAGGAGGGTCATCTTAGACAGAAAATAGATAAATTAGCGTTTTTTACGGATCTTGGTGCGTACGCGCGCGCGCAGGCATTGTGTATATGTTTTTCAACGTGTCATCCTTCTGGGGTCGTGACGCTGCGACTTTGGTCTGCTTTGGTCCAGATTTTTTTTTTTTTTTTTTGGTTATATAATCACCGATGGTAAACGTATATACTTTGCGCGCGAACGCCGACTTTGTTCCATTTACATAGTAAATGCTTGGAAATGTAACGATATCAAAATGATGATAATAATAATAATAATAATAATAATATTTGCAACAATTATATGGTTGTAGTTCGCATAGTAATACAACGAATGCCGAATTAAACCTCGAGATAAAACCAATAATTTCGATGTGATCGGTCGAGAATTTGAACGTGGCCGTTATGATCGTGTATAAAGCCCGAACGAACGATCAATTTCCCTTACATCCTCCATGTGTTTCCCGAATCTGACAACCATTTTATTATCGCATCAAAGCATCCTTATTATCCCCTTTAAAGTTTATCGTCATAATCGGATGTACAAAATCCTGCACATATATCAAAAAAGGGGGGGAGGGTGAAAATTGGTGAGAAAGGGTGCAATGCCCCCCCCCCATTGTCCATCACCCATCACCCGAGTCACCCCTGGTATACGTGGAAAATTGCGGGCACTCGCATCGACGATCATTAGGAAAAACGGATGGGCTGCTCGTTTGTGCATCTCCCCTGATGCAGTTCTACATCGTCCCATATGTATCAAGGGGGACTACAATGCAAGTGTGAGGATTTATATATGTGGGGCGCGCAGAAACAACAACAACAATACACTCACACACGCACACGCGCGCGCGCGCGCACACACACACACAAACACATACAATCTATGCTCATCGTTGCGCCTTGTACTGCCCAATGGTGCGGTACGACGCACGCCCCCTTCCTCGCGTCCCCTTAGTATGTAGACTGGAATGTATACACACACACACACACACACACACACATATATATATATATATATATATATATATATACATATATATCTACGGACGCGAGCTCGTTGCGAGGAGGCAAGGGGGGACGGCGAAAGAGCCGTGTATACAAGGGATAAAGAGAGGAACGGTGACGGGGAGGCGAGAAACAGGATTTTTCAGCAGCTGGCCTTGAACTTGCGGCTCTTTGACCCCGAGCTCGCGTTCTCGTTCGTGCGGCGGCGGCGGCAGCATCAGCAACAGCATCAGGAACGGCAGCATCGGCAGTGCGCTTGCTCGCCAGATACGTATTTGCTCTCTTTCTCTCTCTCGCAGTCGCATGCGATATTTCCATCGTTTTTTCCCCACCACAACGCGCGCGCACCCGACTTTGATTGCTCAATGCACGAGCGGCGACTTCGCCCCCTTTTTTTGCCGACCTCGAATCGTCCCGGGATTATTTTCGTGGATATTTTCCAAGTGTAGTATAAAGGACCGGGTCACTTCTTCGCAAACGAGTGAAGCGCGGCATCAATTCGGTTTCGATCGTCAGAATCGCTCGTGTTCTCGCAACGTTTCGGCATCGAAATCTTTACGCTCGTCCTTCAACCGTCCATCCCCGACCTCTCTTAACTCTGCTGGTCAACGCTTGAATTTAACCAACTTCAAGGGGGATGGGCGGACGCTGTAAATAACGAACAAACTGTACACAGGACGGTCTTGTTAAATACACGGGACCCCAAACGCGACCCAGATCTCGTGTATATATTACGATTTTTCGAAACAAAAGGCGTGCATGTATGTATGTATGTATGCATTGTGCATATACGCGGAGGGAGACGCGCAATCGCAAATCGTCTCGGCTGCTCAATTTCGTGATTTATATACGACCGCATCAATATATATATATATTAAAATATATAGTAAACGTCAGTAATCAACCGTATTATATACGGTGTAGGACGGTCGATGAGTCATCCGAGAAGCATACGCGAAGATTAATATAATATTCTATGGTCTGTTTAACGAGATTGAAAAATCGTTCTTTTTGCCTCCGTCCCCTCCCAACCCCACGCTCCGCTCCTAAAAGTGCAATTTTCTATAAATCCATCGTATATAGGTGTAGAACATGGCGCGCATAAACAGACGTAAAACTATCGTATAACCGTGCGATTTTATGATCCAGATATCCGTTCGAATTTTTTTTTATTTTTTTTTTTATTTTTTTTTCTCAAAGAACGCGTCGATGAGAGTCCAGTCTCAATAAGAGTGCCGTTGTTGTTACCCGGACTACTCCATTTATATTATACGCGCAGGATTACGAGATCGCTTGGCCAATCGAAGCGATGCCTCTCTCTCTCTCTCTCTCTCCTTTCTCGATATATATATATATATATATATATATATATATATATATATCGTCCATAAAGCCGTTTTAACGAGCTCACTCTCTGGGGGCTTTTACAAAAATTTATAGCTGATATTATAGCATGAACGCACCCCTCCCCCCGCGCGCATAAGTTCAATGCTCAATGTTCCAACTATATAACTACTCAATATGCCGCTCTGTTTGGAATATATCAAAGCTATGGACCGACGATTATTCGGATTTCTATGAAACGCTAATGCTTCATTTTGTCGTCTCACTCCTTTTTTTTATGTTTTACGCATGATTTTTCAAACAGCGAAATATTACTTTTCTGGTTCGTAATTTATACAGGAAGCTAATCGAACGAACTGACCTTTCCACTTTCATGAGGCCGGACTTGACGAATTCAAAGAACAACTTGTGGAGCAGAAGTGTGCCTTTTGATGCGCATTTTTTTGAGATAGTTCAATACAAATTTATTACAAATGTTTGATTGATCATGTCGGAAGTTTGTATTTGTAAAATAAAAAATAAAAAAAGAAAAAAAATGTCAAAGGAAAATCGTAACTGTGAATTATATAGGTATTGAGGATTTGGAATTGGTGGATTTGGAGTTTGTAACAGTCTATCGGTATTTTATTCAAACGCTTTTCGAATCCGTATTGTTGAAGTGGTTTTGATTTGCAAAAAAGCCTTAAGCTGTTGTAACAAGTACTTAATTTCCATTTGGTATCTGACTAAATATATCTACCTTCAGTAATTTTTCTTTTGTTTTAATTCTGTAACTGGATAATAACTGCACGTGACGTTAGATTAAAAATTTCGCTTGTAGCTATTTAGGGTTTTTCTTTATTCACACACAACTCTCCAAATATACCTGATACAATACGCTAGCTACGAACATCAATCTCAAGCCGCCATAGGCCCTGACTCTAGTGAGCCGCGACTTTACGAGCTACAAGCAGAGCCAATAGGAATCCCTACTATTATCTCTGCCACAGGTCCACAATTCACGATTTTTCTTGGACTTCGTTTTCAAATGCAAAAATACTCAATCGATTCGAGTTAAAGATTTTAAGGAACGTATGTCTAGAGAACCGTATACATACATCCTCCGCGTTAAGTTATTGGGATTTCTGACACGGTCTTAACAGTTTAAAGTCTAAAGAAACCATAAATACCATGAAATGCATGGTTATTATACGGGCATACGAATAAAGCCATTAACTAACTTCCGAATTCTAACGAAATACGTTATATAATATAGATGCCGTACACATTAGGTATAGAAAAGGAGAGAGAGAGAGAGAGAGAGAGAGAGAGAGAGAGAGAGAGAGAGAGATAGGGAGAGTGACAGACAGCTTATTATTTCTAGTTCACGGTCAAGCGTATATATGCATGCATGAATTATAAGTACACACGCGACTTGTCAAGCTAAGTGTATATATATATATATATATATATATATATATATATATATATAGACACAGATAGAGAGAGAGAGAGAGAGAGAGAGAGACACTGATGGGCTATATAATGCACCATAGAGAAGCACCTACATCAGCAAAACACCGTTACGCATGCTGCATTATAAACTTGTCGCGAAAGCTCCTAGCACGCTGCAACGCTCGGTGCGCGTATATAGATTCGGAGAGATTTATATACATATACCATGAGCAATTGTCGCACCGCGGGAAACGACCAACTCTTATATGGCGATTCTCATCGATTTTCAGCCTCTGCCGTCGGCGTTCCTTTCCCGTTTGTCCATAGTCACTCTTAATAAGTATATATATAGAAATCTGGACGAGTCATTCGGCGCACGGCATGGCTTCCCCGTCGCGTATTTCTTATTCTCTCACATATATATATATATATATATATATATATATATATATATATATATATATAATACCTGTACTCCATTCCGACAGTGTGGGAGAAATTGCGCTCTATTTTATCTTCGAATATTCTACACTGCGAACGAGCGAGATTGAGAGCAATGCACTGTTCGTATAAGTTATTATACGCACGATGGGAATCAAGGATGAGTTTTTATTTTACACACACACACACACACACACATTGTAAGAAAGTATTGTTTCGTTGATCGGTTAATGAGTTGAGTTTTTGGATTGAAATTCCGTGCGAGAGGGTTGCTGCGTAATCTCTATATATCTTTTCTCGATTAAAGCGTTACCGGAGTAGAGTAATTTATAAAATACGAGACGTAGATCCTGTTAATGCCACTGAGGATGTTGGAATATTATACTCGACGATGTATAGAGCTTTACTTATCGAGATTGAATAAAAATCCCGAATTTATCGCCAGATGAAAAATTAATTCTATCATTTTATTCATTTCGAGTAATTAGAATGAGGCAGATAATTAAATTAACTTTCTAGTAAAGAGGATATGATAAAATCGTTGCAGTTCTCCAGGAATCCATTTATTGAATGATTTTAATGAAATTGATATCAATTAAAAATAATCGATTGAGTTAACTAACACTTTCATCCTAGTACGGATGATAAAATTAAAATTAACGTTACAAAATTCATACGCCAGAACGAGAAATTAAACTTAAATTTAAAAGTTATATTTATAAAATAGAGCATTTTCTTTGCATTATGCGTCATGAGAAAGTCTAAAATAGAAATCTAAATTGACGCATTTTCACAAAGGTTTATGACATGGCACAGTTATAAGCCAATTTATTTTGTGATGCAATCTCGCTATTTCATTATTCACATTTTAATTCAATTTTCATTTTATGTTTTACTTATAGTGCTCTTTATGTCGTAATAATATGGTTAATAATTTGAAAGGTAGGCATTCAGTTCACGTAATGTGCAAACATGATATTACAGTGATAAGCATAACTAATGACATAGTCGATTATTATATAGTGCCTGCATCGACAACCGAAAGAAACACAAGATGAAATTTGAAATGTTAAAATAATATGGAGATCCCAAATCCTTTGAAGGAAAAAGGTTTAATCAACTCCATTAAAAATCTGCCTTTGATCAGTAATGATGGGTACGTTTACGATAAAATTTGGAGTTGATATCGTATCGATTTCAAATCTTAAATTGATTCTATTTCGTTCAAATGTGGATGTCGCATCGTCTGCATCCAAAATTTTAATTAGAATTTATTTTGCTAGAAATTGGAGATGAGATCGTGCTCGTTCACAATCTGAATGAGAATCTTCTTCGTTAGAAAGTTGAGTTCGAATCATTTTCAGTCCATATCCGATTGGAACCTTGTTTATTAAAAATTGAAATTGGGATCTACCTAATTTAAGATATAGAAAACTTATGGTTAAAAATTTGAGCGATAATAATTTTCACTCAAAATCTCAATGAGTTTCTTTTGCGATAGAAAATTCCTTCTCATATTTACATTTTTCAGTTAGAGTCTTATTATATGGATCTTATTAGAAATGGATGCTGCGATCGTATTCACCAAAAATTTAAGTTTGAAGTTGTGCTAATCTTAGGTGTCAATATGTGTTGTTGAAATATAATATCATTCAACTGATAGCTTATGTGCTTTTAGTAAAAATAACTGCCCATATTGAAACATATATTTTTTGCCATCTATAATTATACAGCTGAATATTTCAATAAAATGGATCTTAATAAAATATTTAGCAAAATTATAACCGATCAGACTTCCCAATATCCAAAAACAACTGATTCTTAAGCGAGTGACATGAAATTAGCTGATATAAAATTGGATTTTGGGCTAAAATCAAATCGACGATATTTTGAATAATCATCGAGGCCTCCTTAATTGGAAGAAAAAAATATTTATTTTAAAGATAAATTTGAAAAAATTTGCATTAACATTAATTGTTCCGAAAAAATGGGCATTCACCTAACAAATCAGAAATGGGCATTAACCTACAAAAAAAAATACAAAAAATTTATAACACACAGTAGAATCAACACTTATCGCGCTTAATTTAAAACTGACGTATAATCATTGTGTATGTTCGTATTTTGTCATCTCTCGCCCAGCTGTCCAATCAACTATATCACCCCGACGCTCGCTTGTAACAGCGAACAAAAAGAAAAGAACAATATTAACACCGATTAAATCGATCACCAAGGCCAATTCGACCGATCGAAACATTTCCGCACACCTCTCAACGGCGGAGCCTTCGCAATCGATACTCATTTATATACACACGCACGCGCGTCGGGCGATACAGTCAATTTCGATAGTTATCAGCGTTACGCCAATCGAGGATCGCCAGACCGAGCCCGATCGCCGATGCTCTCCGTGCTTCTTCGAACATATATATATATATATATATATATATATATATATATATATATATATATATATAATATATAAAAATCATTGTGTATTAAGTACTCCTTCATAACGTAGGGACACCGTACATGCCAGAAAAGAAAGAGGAACAAAAAAGAAAAGAGAGCCTGACGCAAAGCGCGCGCATCGGCCTCATATGAGCGATGTATAACGGCCATATAACTACGATGTCTATACGTCGACATTTCGATTTCGGCGCGCACCGATGCGCGGCTTAAACTTTCTTCCTCCCTCGTATCCCCCGCATATATGCCGCGCGAGGGCCCCATACGCGTGCCATAAAACTTTTACGGTGGGTGCACGCATATACGTCTATAGGTGTGCGCGCACGCGCGGAGGAAATGAACCCCCGGGCGCTTTGCTCTCGGTCTCTCTCTCTCTCTCTCTCTCTCTCTCGGTCTCGAATAATGTTCCTATAATACTCCCGTGCAAAAGAGGAGGGTGGGAAGTCCGTAGGTACCAGCAGATGTGTGGCACCAATATCCGCTTCCGTCCGTATATATTTATGTGGTCGTGTGCGAGGCGCGTGCTTGCGGCTTTTGAACCCACTCCCTTACCGTGCCCTATGCCCACTGTGCTCGACCCTCGACCCGCTTATACGAGGGCGCGATTTTTTTCGTTGCCCTCAACTTTTCCAGAAACGATTGTGCCGAGGATCGTATATATTTATATACAGGGTGTGAAAAGAAAACTTGTACTTATAACGTTTTCCGACTCTGAGCTTTCTGACACATATGGGGAAGGGGGGGCAGGCAGCTTAATTTATGGAAGATTGTCCATAGGTTTAGGCCTCGTATATCAGACGAGCAGAGTTTTGTTTTGGTTTACATGCTTTGATTCTTCATACTTCTGCTCTTTTGGACCTTGGTCATAATATTCTTCTGTTAGAGCAGCTTTTCCAATGTATGGTAAGAAAGTGATAGAGAATATGTTTGTAACATTCCTTTTAGATTTATAAGATATAGTAACTGATTTAAATAAGAGAGGATTAAAGATTCAAAAACCAACTTGCAGAAAGTAATTTCAAATCCATTAAGCATTTTGTTCTACATATTAGCAGTTTGCTATGTATAGAAAAAATTCCAAGCAAAATCGTAATTGCAAAGTTTGAGGTGTGAGAATTTGGAATTTGTGGATTTAGAATTTATAAGTTTATTTGCCTGCGATGATTTGCGAATTGTTTTTATGGAATGTAGTTGAAGCTACCGTTCATGGGCTTTTGCAAACGCAAAAAGTTTCTAAACTCTTTGGACAGCATACCTAACAGATCCGTACTAATTTTTTTAAAAAAACAGCAAAATAAAATATAAGAAATTTATAGCCATCTTGCGTAAGTTTATATCGAATATGGACGAGTCCTATATATATTTTTAGGGCGATAAATGCAAACCCCTTCAGAATGTCGTTCCTAACAAGTTAGGACCGTTCGGTATTTGTAAAGAACAGGCTCATACAGTTTTCAAACTACTGCAAGCCCGAACTTAAAAATTTCGCACCGACATACCCCAAAGCTATCAAAAAAATCTCAAACCCACGGAGAGCCCAACTGCACGGACCACAAGCTAACATATTCCGTATCTAACGTGTTAGCGTTAGAACGTAATCAAATGAGCTAGAACAAAATTATCAATAAATTTAAATGTACAAAATTTTAATTTTACTTAAATATTCTTGGATAACTTATTTATTGGACTTCTGATTCGATATAAAAACTGCAATGAATTGGAATTGGGAAGTTATGGACATCTATAGACGTTTATGTACTACGTTTGATTTTCCTCTGATATTTTCGAAATTAGAATCGTAATCTCGATACAAATTACGCGATCGACAATTCAATAGAATCAAAGTGCCTACAAAAACCTGAACTAAAAGAGAGAAGTTTCAAGTTCTGTGTGCTGAGCGCGCTCGAAGGAAAAATACAATTTAAAAGCCGAAGCCACGCAAGATAAACTGAGCGATGCTGGTTGAGGGAAGGGGGAGACGAAGAGCTGAAGAGCTAGAGCGAGACCGCGTGTGAAATGTCACAAAGGACAGCCTGTCCTCGGCTTGTATAGTTTCGCCCTCGTGCTTTATATT
Source organism: Sycobia sp. Sy_11 (assembly GCA_018907035.1). Taxonomy (NCBI): domain Eukaryota; kingdom Metazoa; phylum Arthropoda; class Insecta; order Hymenoptera; family Epichrysomallidae; genus Sycobia; species Sycobia sp. Sy_11. The sequence continues at coordinate 316,731 of JACCIC010000240.1, read as the reverse complement.
ATATACCGAGTTTATCCCGGGTTCGTACTAATATCAGCTAATATTATACGCTTATAATACAGTTTTTCATTCGCACTATAACGTTCGTGTTGATAGCTATCAATTAAAGGTAATCGCCTTATATAATATAAATATATAAATATATAAATATATATATATATATATATATATATTTATCTTATAATAGGGTTTCCGTGTAAATAGTTACTAAACGTTCTAACGGATTTAGCGACGCTGTCGCTTTGTCGAGGGGAGGATTAACCAATCGACATCGAGGCATCGAGGATTTTACAAATTAAAATCGACTTTCATCGGGATAATAATACACGACTGTCAAAGCTACAATAAAACAATGCGGTATTTTGAGATTCTTACACGAGGGGGAAGTAAGTGTCGATACATAATATTCGAGTGCGACATTAAAGTCGGCTTTAAGTGGAAGCACTTGTAAGAGTTTTTTTTTTAACGTGAAAAGCATAAAATTCTTGAAGATACACTCGTATTCGAGAGCCATCATTTCTTTTGGGGGAAAATTGTTTTTCAGGCCACACTTTACCCAATTTTCTACCGATAAATTCAAGTGTGCCCCTAGATATATAGACACCAATAATTACGAATCTCTTTTATTTCTCGTTCAAACAAAAAAAAAAAAAAAAAAAAACGGGGAGTGGGACAATAATTATGCAAACGACCAATGCGAATACCATTCGCCGTACAATGGGCGTTACGCTCCGCAATTACAAATCAGAACGGTTACAACGGACTTAACGATTAATTAAAGCCAGCGCGCTCTAGCATATAAATCATGATTGATCGGATCGAATGGGATGGAAATGATAGAGCGCCGATAGAGTTTGATAATCGTCGCGAACAAATCGTTTGTCATCGCCGTACAATAGATAATTTACATAGGTATAAATTGCGAGCCAAGGCATGTGATTTCACGCTGATTCTCCATATGTGATACCGCGAGCGTTTGGGAAAAATTATCGGATCTCATGGTACAACATCTGGGAGGGAGTTAAATTCAAAAGGCTCGTTATGAGAAGGAAAATTTCCGTTTGACGTCTATTAAGGTAATTGGCTATATACTTTTCAACGCCTTATTATAATACTTTTGTGTTTAGTACATATAATTACTAGAAAATTGATCATTTTTGGGGGGAAACCTTTTTTTAAATAGCTTATGCATAAGTTTTAGATTTATTTTATCTTCATTCAAAAAAATTATACACATGTGATGAATATATATCTAAGGACTTCGCGAACTATAATTATTCTAATATCAATAATAAAAACGAAAAAAAAAAGAAACTAGGGCAAAATATACACAAATAGAAGATTTTCGTATTCTTTGGAAATTTCATCCGAAAACGTTTTATTAATATATTTGAAGTGACTTGACAATTTATATGAATTATTGGAAAAATTAATAATTTAGTTCAGATAATCATTCAATAATTTGCACATAACTGATCACATCTTAGAAACTCTGATCGTCCTGAGGGTTCACTGTTTCATTGATTTGATTTCAAATTATATAGCTAATCATTTCGTTTTCCCTGGTACACTGCATATAGGTAATTCAAGAATCAGTAGTGCTGCTCTGAAAAATCCTTAAAAAATTCTCCTACTTGTAATAGAGGTAAAGTGAATTTTAGCGAATAATCTCTTTTGTATACTCTCGGCTAATAAAGGATCAACAGAATGAAGAAATAAAACCAATTATCTTCTTAGTGCGTTCTCTGTAAATAAGCAAGGCCGAGAGTGTGTATGGACCTCTGGCACATTTCGTCAGCCCCACCTCTCCCCTCAATTACCCACTTTCCCATCTCTTTATATAACTTATACATATATAAGACACTGGCCAGACGCGAATGCTATGCTCTTGAAAGCCTGCGCAGGGGCCCTTGCGATGAGAGGGGCTTCACGGGGAACGCTCCAAAGTTATCTTTCTCATGTAGCTCTCGAGCATCGCGACTAGCCAACTTTTCTGAGAGGAGTATCTTCTTTCTCAGGCGGATTGATAAGAGAGAGAGAGAGAGAGAGAGAGAGAGAGAGATATTCTGGGGATGCTTTTCCGATCGATCATCGGCTGTGTACATCAGAGGAAAGGTTTTTTGCGGATTAGTGAAAGAAACCTTTTATCTCTGTTCTTTATGTTAGACTACAATAGATTTTTATTAAAATCATCCTGATACAAAACAAAAAGAATTTCTCGTCATCACTTGTCAATTTCTTGGCAGAAAATAAAAATCTATTTTCTTTAATCTTTTAAAAATTCTTAAACGCGTAAGGACCAACAAACGAATACTCTTACAAATTTATCTCATTTCATTCGAGTGATTCCAAAAATAATTATTCTAACGTGCACGCTTATATACTATATTTAAAAGTTGAAAATATTTAATTTTCCTCTAAAGTAAAATAATATTTGCGAACTAAGTCTGCCAGAGCCAACTTTTGTTAGACTCGAAACAACATCATTATATAAGACTGAGAAGAAGTTTTTCATTCTCGGTATTCGTACATGATTTCTCGTCAATTCCCATTAGGTCCGTTCAACTCGGGACGATCCTTTTTCAATGCTCGTTTTTTCTTTAAAAATTAAGTCAATGACCTACGCCCTCCTTTGCTAATCGAAAGATGATTTTTCAACGTGGATAATGGTCTGTTTTGTGTTTTTTTTTTTTACTCAGCTCAGGTCACCGAAACCTCCGCAATATTGAAAGCATAAACGTCTTTTGGTTCGCACGAAGGCACGCAATCAAAATGCAAAATGCTCAGTCCGTTAAAATTTATGTATATGGAAAAAGTATTTGCATAGCGTCGTGCACACCTCTCTCTAATAGTACAGAAGCATACATTAACACAACTCTATTATATATATATATATATTTATGATTGCGCAAAGAAATACCTGCGCCGACTTATTTAAGCGTTACTGTACTCCAGAAGTCCAATCAATCCCTATGCAAATTTTAAAACGAAGTAAAATCCACAAGTGCGCTTGCATGTAAACATATATATACACGTGCAGCACAAATGCCGATACTTAGCTAATGAGAGCCGTAACACAGTTTCCCATCTTATACACATATATACGCTTTAACGACGCAGTAAATTGTATATTTAAAAAACAAAAAAAAAAAAAAAAAAAACTAGCTTTCTTTTTACTATTTTGTAAGCCCCGTCGGCCGACGAGCGTATACGCAAATCGGTCCTCGAAGAACGCGCAGCGCGCCTCGGGAGCGTCTGTCTCACGTCGACACTCCTGTTTAACTGCCGCGGACGAGCTGAACTTAACGGCGCGCGCGAGACTGAAGGTGTACGGACGGTCCGCCGCGATAATTGTTTAATACGACGCATTGTGCACTAACGTCGCGTTATTTATCCTCCTCGCTCGGGGACGCCAATTGACATTCGTTGTACGACTTTTCGCATAAATACCTCGGATAGGCCTCTCTCCGTCTGGATGGGACTGATTGCGTCATTTTAACGGGGCGATTCGTAAACTCTATTAATTTATACCCATAGATAGGCAGTCGAGAGCGAAATAGCCACCGCGAACGGCAGGAGGTGACACCTGGTCGACATCAAGCCTTGGATATTAGCGAGGATACCACTGCATTTAGAGCGCAATGCACATTATTTATAATGGCTGCGAGGATCGAGGGATTTTCCGACAGAAGCTTTGAATGTAAAATCGCTCAGTTTCATTTCTATAGCATAGATATGGGGCGCTTGATTCGAGAAATAACCGCCAGGTGGCTATGGTAAGTAATCCTAACGCACAAACGGGAAAATTCCAACTTCATTAGTTCATAATTTTTACAACATGTCGACCATCTCGTGCGTGTCTTGGTCCGAGGTAAGCCTCGCTCGTCACAGCCCTACCGACGAGTTCACGAGTGACCACAGATTGAAACGCGCAAACTTTCTAGTAGATTTTTATCGAGTTCGATTATCTAATAAGGATAGCTCGCTCCAATACCTCGCCGGATTATCGAAAAAATGTTTATCAAGAAATTTATTTTAAGATTCCGCTTCCGTTCTCGGTGAAGTATTTTTATATCGCAACTTTTACCCTCGTCCTATGGAATAATGTACAACAATAATTATAAATCGTCCGCTCGTCTTTTATAATTATACTCTTGCCAGCCAAGAATTTGCTACAGTCATTGCGTATAAAGTAGCTTAACAGATTAACGGCCGCGCACAGCTTAACCGCTCTTTATAAAAATTGCACAAAGTAAATAAGAAGTATCTTTATTGCGCGCGCTTCGTGCTTTTTCGCTCGCTTCCCCCGTGCCTTTTACGCTTGGCTATTATTCCAATGTAAATAAAAAGAAAATACGTGAAAAAGTAGAAGAAAGGGTGAGGGAGAGAGAGAGAGAGAGAGACAGAGACAGAGAGAAGGAGACCTATACCCAAGAATGCTCTAAAACAATATAAGCTTAATAAGTAGGGAGGAAATTTCTTATAAAGTTTTAAATTTACAATATTACTAGATGGAATTTACGAGGAGTGTATCGGATATAGTATGGCTATAAAATCGGAATGGATCCAATTTCTTTTTTTTCGTCGTCTATACGGCTGCGCGTACGGGTGCCTTGCAAAATGATATAATGAAAAAGTACGAAGTCTGATACAACAAATCGATAAATACGTCCTCGCCGGCCTGTCGGTACTGCGCAAGCGCATCCGCGCGCTGGATGGAGAAATCATCTGTGCTCGATGGGGCGAAAAAAAAATATATAAAAGATCGGAGAGGAAGAAATAGAGAGAAACATGCCGCGCGCTGTTCTGCGGCAACAACAACAACAACAACAACGACAACTGGAGCTTTCAAATAGAGATGGATCGGGGTAAAAGTCGACGTAAAATTGCTTATATATATATATATGAGCTGCGGAAAAAGTGGTCTCGCGCAGTAGTTGGTCTGATACCGATATCGCGAGATTCCTCTAACACAGACTTGAATGAAATTAGCGCCTCTCTCTCTCTCTCTCTCTCTCTCTTTCTCTTTATTTCCCCGATCTTATCGTACACCATTGGACTATTTAGTACCTCGGCAGATATACTATAGAGCGGCGTCGTTACACGTGTAAAATCCAGGAGTGGCATGGTCCCATTGTCTCCAGTGCGCAATTCTTCCTGCAACTACCGCGAGGCTAAATACACTTTCAGGTACTATCCACTTTGTTACGAACTCGGGGCGCATACATCTATATATATATCAGAAGAGCCGACGATCGACTATCCCTTTTTTTCTCCTGTAATAGTACGAAACTGCGGAGCGCGCGCAAATCTTGCAACTGCTTGTACGTTGTATATATACAGGTCTTTCATTCAAGCGGTACACCTCCTTTTCTCCGAAGAAAGAGAAGCAGGAGGCCGAGGGAACGGAGGAGCGCGCGCGCGCGCAGTCGTAAGTCGTCCGCGCGAAAGATTCATTAAGGAGGCCCGTGGATAAATTGCCGCATCGAGCGCGCGGAGTAGAGATTTTCCATCCCAGCATCGCGAAGCGGCTTCTTATTCTCTCGCTCTTTGTGTAACATCTCTCTCTCTCTCTCTCTCTCTCTCTCTCTCTCTCTCTCTCTCTCTCTCTCTCTCTCGCTCTTTGTACTTATTCGGGTGTTCATCAGTTGCCCCAAGCGCGTTAATGAACAGGCGTAGCAGGCCTTGCGGATTATGTTCTTGGGGGCGTACATCGATCCTCCCAACGTAAGCCATATCGCATTTCAACGGACAAACGCGCGATCAGTTAGTTTGAATCGAGAAATAACACCATTATTCATTACTTTGCGCTCCACAATACTTGTAAAATTCGTAATTAAAAGTTAGGCGTATAAAGCTTTAAAAATTTAAATTTTGTGTCGAATTATAATTCAGGGAGACGCAGCTTATGGCTTGAATTCAACCAAAAAAAATCTCGGTTCATTCGATCAATGATTAACTGTAATTAACTCAATTTTTTTAAAATTAAATTAACAGTGATTAAAAAAAAAAAATTCTTGAGTCTATATTCAGTTCCTCCTCTCGATCAAGCAATGTCGTGAATAAAATAAAATCGATTGTAAGAAATAAAAGAATAAACGGATTTTTGCTTGAATTAAGCAAAAAATGTTTTCTGCACGCAGAACCTGAAAATCCGCGGATTTGCAGGAGGAAAATACGGGACGCCGATACTTTCCGTGCCGAAGCTCGGAAAAATCGATAATTTACGCCACAAGAAAATTGAGCCGCGCGACTTCTCATCGCCAATCACGAATTGTCCCATAAGGTTTTCGTTTGATTTTTATTATGTCATTCGCGTGTAATATACGCGCGCATTGCGCACTTGCTTACGTACCGAGCTGGCGAATTCTCTTCAATGAGGGCGGCGCGTGCGGGAAGGAGACAGAGGGATAGTGAGAGAGAAGAGAGAGAGAGAGAGAGAGAGAGAGAGAGAGAGAGAGAGAGAGCGGGAGAGGGGAGGTGGAGTACGCCGTCGTGTTTATATATCGAATGAGAAGTCGGAATACTCGTATAACCGGTTGACCCGCGGCTTTACGTTTGCTTATAATTTTAAGTGCCGCGGATTTATGTACTTAGGAAGCCCTCGCGACGCGACGCATTTTTCTCCGATTTAATCTGTTTCTCTTTGGTCCCCCCATTTATCCCTGCCCCCTTCCCTCCCCATCATCTGAAATGTATCCTTTTCGTTAGATTCCTCGTCGCAAATTGATAATTTTCATAAATCAGCTTAGATCTCGGCTTTACTTCAATAAGCTGGGGTAAACGCTTTTACATAAGCGTTCTAATAATACACCTCTCTTGGTCGATTGTTTGTATATATCCAATACGTGAAATTCCCGAACGAAAGATCGAATTATTTATTAATTAATTCCAATAATGGGGTTAGAGAAAAAAAATTATTGTATCTACAATTTACGGTGATCAGTTTTAATTAGTTTAAAGGAATTAAAAGCCAGGCAAATGGTTCGAGGATATTATGTGTGATTAGCTCATTTCACTCTCTTCGCCCTGGAAAGCATATTTCAATTTATACCGTCAAGGTTAATGAACTAACCTTTTTACATCAACGAACATTCTGGTTGCCCTCTTTGATCCGTACTATTATGTATTTGTTATTACGGCGTATTTACACGCCATAAGTTAACTACTTCAAAACCTTTGTACACTAGAAAGGAATCAGAAACAAGTACAATAGGAAGGAGGGACAAATACAAGGAACAAGCCGTGTTCTTCCTTGTGCTCCTGTTTATGTGTAGAGGTTTCGCAACCGCCAATTTGAAATCAGATCCATGCCAATTTTACTTATAGTTCCTAGAAGGTAAATTTCTCTGAAAATAATTATTAAAGAAATTACTAACATTAATCAGTGGAGTAGTTTCAATTTATAAGTGGACGAATTTTCTCCGATTTCATATCAAATTTAGAAAAAATTATATAATTAATTGATAATTCCTATTGCGAAGTGAAATATTTCAATTTCTATTCATCGTTTTAAAAATTATTCTCATAATTTATTTTTTCACCGAAAGCTATAAATAAAAAATAACTCGTTTTGATTTAAATGTACTGGGTCAAAATATATCGTTAAGCACACGTAAACAAGTAACAAAAGCTTGTACCTTGTATTTGTTGTAAGGCTTGTAAAATTTGTTATTTTTCCTCAGTTTTTCCTCAGTAAGGATTTTTACAATCGATTTTTTACGTTAGCACCTATACCCATTCGTACGTTCGTTCCGGACACAAAAAATGTTCAGGATTCCAACTAATGGAGCTCTCGTTGTTGGTAGAACAGACGCAAAGATGAGAAGTTCTTGTATACGCCGTACCAATCGAGAGCTTCTTCCATTAAAAGAAGTGCAACAAAAGAACTCGTATCGTATTTCATATTTTATACGTAAAAACTGTAAACCAATAAGTGCCTCGAATGTTTCCAAAAATACTTGAAGTACCGGCACAAACGCACATGGGGCAGGTTTAACGTGAGAAAATCACGAGTGCTCCAGACTATTCCAAGAAGTCCGTGGCGACATCAACGACGAACTTCGCACCGAGCTGCGCGGGCGCTCACCAACGGCTGACGAGGACTTTCGAGGGGACGAGGAGCGCGACTTTTCGAAAGATCGTCGAACGCGCGTCCGTGAAGGTACTCGAAGATACCGGGGACTATCGATTCGCTCTCCCGTCGCGCCGTGCGATTGTTTCGAAAATTTTCAGCGCGCCTCGGAGTTCTTCGTCGTCGTCGTCGTCGTCGTCGTCGTCGTAGTCGCGCCCGCTCGTGATTTTTTGGCCAAAAATAATCCGAGAATAATAATAGCCCCGCCGGGCGACGTTTGAACCGGCTCCGCGCGACGTTTCCATTCCGCGTACGAAAAATCGGAAGAGGCCCGCGAGGCGAGCGACCCGCGAAGGGGACGCGAACATTTGAAATAATCGCGGAGATAAAGACCGGGATACGCCTGGCAGATCCTCGGAAAGATCTCGGGACGGGGCTAAAAAGCGAATATCGTCTGAAGTGTACGCGGGGGAGGGGGGGATTGGAAAAAGTGTTGGTATGCGAAAGCATTTCGTCCAAGGGATGGGGAGCCGGGTTAAATTGAAGGGGACGTATCGCGAGCGCTGTTGGATGAATAGCGAATATGTTTATTGATAAAATCTTACGTTACGTTAATCAATTTTGATTTATTTTTTAACCGGCCTCGTACGTGTAAAAATGTAGATATAGTTACATAATTGCTAATATATCGTGATTCACGAGAGTTGAGAATCGAGGTCAACGTGCGCCTATTCTTTCGGGATTTTCCGTCTGTATTGGAAAATCTTCGGATTTCTTCCGCTTCCAGTTGAACGATACGAAGAATATCTCCCCCCGATATTATCCTTGTTTATATACCCATCCATAATAAACCCTTAGCTATGTAGAGAATTTTGAAGACAGGGAGAGAGAGAGAGAGAGAGAGAGAGAGAGAGAGAGAGAGAGAGATAGGAAGGGAGAAAAAACATAAGCAGTCTCTCACCCGTGCGGGTATGTGAAGCCGCTAAATATTTCCGCGTGGCTAAGGCATCCTCCCTACGGGTAAGAGAGTCTTCTCTATTATACGTGCGTGCGCCGTGTGTGTGCGTGTGCGTGTGTTTCTACAAGGATACGGGCCGGCGAGACAAAGCGAGCCGACGCAAGCCGAGGCGCATAAGAGAGTCATTAGGAAAGGAAACCAGGGATAAATATACCGCGAAAGAGAGGGGGAGGGAGGGAAAAAGGAAGGTATACTTGCCTATACGCACAATGCTGACTCCTCCCCCCCTCTCTCTTTCTGCTCCAGCTAATATACAGGATCTGCAGCATGAGGCAGGTGCCGCAACTTCTCCTTTTATATTATATACTTTCTTATCTTCCCCCCGCTCTTTCACCCTCTCGCACACTCGCTCTCACTCTGTCTTTCTCGTTCGCCCACTTATAAACTGCGGCCTCGTCTCGTCCCTCTTTACACCCCGTCTCTCTCTCTCTCTCTCCTCTCGCTCGTCTCGTTCTCGATCGCGGTCTCCGCGCCGACGACGGCGGCGCCATCACCGCGCCCACCGCGGCATCGGCGGCGTCTCTCGTGCTTGCCCCCCCCCTCGTTTTTCCCGCATTTTCACGCGGGTCCATTACGCGTCCTTATCTCCTATCGCGGCCCTTGCCGCACGGTCGATTGTTTACACCGAAGAGCTCGATCGTATATGTACGTAAAATGCGATTGTTACGTTAGTACGTGGGATGCAGGAGTGGATTTTTATGACGCTCGGACCATTGATTCTTGTTCTCCTTTTATTTTTCCTTTTCTCACCCACATAGTTCGAACGAAAAGGAATTCGAAAATGGGTATGTGTTTATGAGATTTTTCCTTGCCTCGTTTTAGAGCTATATAGATTTCGGATAGATCTTTCACAGATTGTTCAAAGCCGACTTGTTTGTATGGCGAGAGCGAGAGGGTGAGAGAGATGAAAAATTTTTAAAAATTTATCGACTCCACACACTCGAAACGGGAGAATTACATTTACGAATCTATATTCAGTTCGCAAAAAGAATTATTAATATAAACAGACCTTTTCCCTTCGGGTGCTCTCGCGTTATTCTACTTTCGATTTAAATGTCGAATAGATATCTTAGTTACAGCTCGTACACGCTAGTACTCACGCGTATATATATACACACGTGTGTATACTCAGGGCGAGCAATAAAACGCAGTCGATTGGCAGACGGTAACATTATACGTACGTTTCGCGAATTATATTCGCGCTCATTGTCTGAAGAGCCGCAATCCGCTGACAGCGAGAGGCGTTAACGGCAGAAATTTGTTGCTCCATGCGATTTATAATGTTACGGTCGCGCTGTCTTTCGCCTCCGCCATCCCCCTCTGCTCCACCTCCGCGCGCACGCTAATAATATCGCGCAGTCCTGTGTATATTATCAGCGATAAGCGGCGATATGCAAAATGTATAGACTCTTTGATATAGTCAATTGCGCTGACGCCGCGAGCGACATATGCATAATACTGTTTTCTAGATGGAGTTTAATTACCAGTTTCTCCATGTACATGTATTAGATACACTATATATATACTCACACTAATGATAAGCTCGAGAAAATTGGCACGGGCGCAAATATCTGTTATATTACGATTGTAGAGAGTTTAGATACTGACCTGAAACAGAGAAAAAACAAATTGCACAATTAGTATGGCTTTCAAAGTCAAAAAGAAAAAAAAAATTCCAAAATTTAGAATGTAATATATGTAATAATAATAATATAATAATACGAAGAAGCAAAAAATAAGTAACAAAGACCTTACAGGGATTTTCTTTTTCTTCGCTTTCATAAGCGCATATACCTTTGATTGTACGTTGTTACACATATATAGTTAAGAGATCAGGAAAAGACCTGGTGCTCGCGGGGCGCCCTCTTTCTATCTCTCTCTCTCTCTCTCTCTCTCTCTCTCTCTCTCTCTCTCTCTCTCTCTCTCAATTCTCGCAAGAAAGAGATTCGTTCTAGCTATTTCGGTCCAACGCGTTATTAGCTCCGGCGTAGCAGCCAGACGTTTGTAAACCTACACACACACACACACACACACACACACACACATATATATATAATTTCTTTTTTATTCCATTGCGTTCCATTGTGCAAACACGCGAGTTTAAAGCGACATTTGTATATGTGGGACGTGCTTTTACGCGCGTACAGGGATTCATTTTTCCGTTATATAGAAGTAATGGAAGTATTAAATCATTTTTCAAAAAAAAAAGAAAAAAAAAACTCAAATCTACATGGAAATTAATCTGGAAGCCTATTGGCAATGGAAGTATCATATGCGATACTAGCGGGGAACAGAACTAAAAAATGTCAGTCATGAGTAAAATTTTGGAATTCTGTGAAAATTTCTTACAAAAAAAAATTAAACATTATCAAAATACGTGAAAGTAAATAATAATAAGTTTTACGACAGGATTAAGACTGGAAAAAAGGCATCGTGGAGTTCTATTCGCGTCATCGAAAGGATTTTACAAGGGGAGACTGGCTCGAAGACTTTAGATTTAATTAATTTAATTAATTTATTCCAATACTGAAATGGCGTAAAATCATTAAAATTGGACAAAATCCGTCATTTGCGGCCGTAAAGATAGTTATATTTCTAAACAAAATAGATGCTTTACAATTATAAAGAGAATCAAATCTATTGGAAAAATTAGTTTTTTTCAATTTGTTTTTATAATATTAGATATTTCATTAAAATGTAAATAAAACAATTATATCATAATTATCCTCTTTCCACATGCTATCGGATTATAAAATATATTACAGCATCTAAATAAATATTTTACGTATACACACCTATTTTTTAATTAAAATATCAATCCTCTTAATTTGAACACTCCATTTATCTTTATATCATTGTTACTATTTTTTGTTTTGCTGCAGTGGTGCCCTCGCGACTGACGTTTTCTTTATGGATAGTGATAATTCAATGAGCAGCTATATTATATAGAGTGCCGGACAGTCGGTGCTTTTATCTTACTTATTACACGAGATGTATATCGGATTTCCACATATTGACACAAATTTTACCAAAAGAGCAATTCGAGAAAAGTAAGACTGTTTATTTGTACCAAGGTGAAATCATAAACCAAGACAATTTCACTATTATTATAATTATATTATTTTATAAATACTGTAAAATCGAAGAAAATGACAATTAAATGATATTATTTTTGTTATAGAAAGCCACAGGTTGCTGTTAAAATGTCTTAGTTTTAATGAACATGCAACGAACAATTGTGACCCTTTACAAGCTTCTCCTTTCATATATTCTACATTTTATACATTACAGCTCAAAACAACAACAATAACAGAAAAAAAAATCATTAGTTCTTCATTTAATTTACATTCGGAATTGAATTTGAAAAAGCCATTTATTTAGTTATACGTTGGTTCCACAATATAATGGAGCCCGAGGCGATAAGTCCTTATGTTTGGAAATCGGCATTTTACGGATCCATTCGAAAGCCCTCGGCCGCTTAAAGGGTAAAAATAAATAAAGCACGGAGGGGGGAGGGGTGAGGCGCCTTGAAACTACCGAAACAACCACACACCATCCGAGTCGAATGTACACTTCTACGGAATTTTCATTAGGGAGGTAAACTTCGAAATCCGTTGTCTGAAATTGCTCTCTCTCCTCTCTCTCTCTCTCTCTCTCTCTCATTTGGCTCACAATAGCCGACTACCATTATAATAATGCCGACGCGTCTACGGCATCGAGGTGAGCCGAGGCACAAAAAGTGGAACAGCGAGAAGAACAGCAGGAAAAGAAAAAGACAAGGAAAGAAAAAAACAAAAAAGATAGAGCGAACGGAGCGGCGCTCTTTCATCGCCGCGTATGTATAGGCGAGCCGGTGGCACACGGGGTAAATGAAATAAACTCGTTTTGTGCGTAGGGAGAGGATAGGACAAAAATGACGAAAAATCGCGTCTCTCGCGGAACTGGACCAATAGAGCGGAGAAAAAGAGGTTGATTCGCGGGGTGTGAGGGGCAGGGGGGGTAAATAGAAATTCACTCGCCCCCCCCCTACAGCGCCACTGTACACGAGGGGTATTTTAGAAATTTGAATAAACAACGCACGGCTTCTGCATTATTAATTTTCCGTGACCGAACGAGGCTGCGTGGCGGAGGTACGCGGAGGCGCGCAGTAGTAGAGTAAAAGAGTCGGAGAGAGGTGGGGGGCGGGGAAAAAAGGAAAAAAGCTTCGTCACATTCATTGTCCCGGATAGTACACGGGCAGGGAGAAGGAGGTATGAGGTAGAGTGGGAGGGGGGCGGGGGAGAGAAACCGGTTTCGCAAACGTGGATTAGCATAAACGAGCCAGGAATATGAATAAATGGGGGCTCGCGGACTCTCTTTTCCTCCCTGCCTCTGTCCCTCTACCAATCGCGAGGAGGAGCATTCGAGCGACGAGCGATTCCAGCACATCGATGTATATACGAGCCGCTTGTGTTCGAGGGCCCATATCCCGTCCCTGCCGTGCGTCACCCCGCCCGCCCGTCCGTTCCTTCGTTCGTTCGTTCGTTCGTTCCGCGTCCCGCATAGATCGACGCGAAAGGGAAAATTAATTACGAGCAACGAGCCGTCGTTCTTCCATCTTCCTCCTCTTATATATACATACGTGCACGCATGCAATGCTCGCATAAGAGCCGTAAGTGGCGGACAATTACGAAAGGGCACATGTATCGCGGAGGTTCTGAAAGGAGCTGCTGTACTGCTATGTGCAAGGGGTTGACGACGGCTCGGAGCGGAGCCGGGGGGGAGGGGGAGGAGGGTTGGAGGAGAAGAAAGAAGCGAAAGAATCTCGAATTCGATTGGAGAGAAGGAAGCGCCGCGGCGTACACTTGTACATGTATATAAATCCGTTTCGCATAAATTACTTACAACCCGAGCGTACGAATATATGTTTGATCCTGCTGTACGCTGACACGACAACGAGACTCGGCTTCGATCGCCAAGATTAATTTTGCCGATAACGGTTTTACAAGCGATCTCTCCCCCCCCCCCATCCCGTTCAATCCCTTCGAATTTTATCCGATCAATGGAATTCTCTGCCCAGCTCCGTGTGATTCGAATGACGCTTTTAAGAACTGTCGAATTTTCCTAAAACATTCGCAATCTTCGAGTAAGCATTTTAACTTTTCGGACTTATTCCTCAGTCAATCTCTGCTCGAACTCGATACAATTTTTGCTAATACACTCAACTGCTTCGAGAATTTTTTTGAAATTTTCAAACTTTTCAAACCGACTCTTCAAATTTTGCGAATTCATTAAAAAATTTTGACTGTATCACGTAGGAGCCGCAAAGAAATCATTATGTTTCCGTGAAATCAGTTCGTTTTTGCAAAATCATTCAAACTCTTTCGAAACTCGTTCGAACTTTGCGAACTCGTGCGAGCTCTTTGATAACGGATTCGGATTTGCTAATTCATTCGATTCCCGTAAACTCGTTCGGATTCGAATCCGTTCAAACTTTACGGGCTCGTACAAATTCTTTGAAAAATCATGCGATCTTTGCGAACTTTAATATCATTTCCATGAAATGATTTGAATTCATCAAAACATACGACGATTTATTTAAATTTCTTCAGGATCTCTTTGAAGATTTCTTCAATCTCTGTCAACTCAATCGAACTCTTTACGGCCCCATTGACAATATCGAGAACGTCGCCGTGCTCTGTGACTTCACAAGAAAACTAAACCAATTGCATGGAAACCTCTTAGGACTCTCAAATGGCGAGAAACCTCGCCAAGGGGCCTCCTCGTCCCGCGATCGTTTCTCCAATTACCCCCGTATTAAAAGTCAAATTTATTTCGCATAAATTTCACGGTATATGTGTATAACGTACGCGTATAAAACGTCACGATGTTAACACTGCTCGAGAACGATAAACAATTATTTTAACTACAAACGCGCGCGCGCTCGCCACACTGTCCGATATAAAAACACGGCAATTTTCCCGATAAACGGGCGTATCCGCAACGCAACCGGCGAGCTAAGTTAACAATTATTCCTCGGCGCGCCGACTTCTTTTCCTCGGGCGTTTACAAGCGCGTTGCCGGGCCGCAGTCGCGCCGCGTTCTCGTTCTGTATGAAGTACAGCGGAGCGCCGCCGCGTTTCTTCCGACTGAAAATTCGCAACGAGAAAAAAAAAAAAAAAAAAAAAAAACATGGCGCGCGCGCGCAGCTTTTGGCTCCGTTCGAGCCGAGCGTTCCGAGAATATTGGGCGAGATATATACTAAATTGTAGCCCGGAAAAAGAGGGCGATAAACATAATGGCTATAGATACCTATGCATGCGGAATCGATGGATAATTGGGAAATGGTCTATTAAATGCATTATTATACAAATTTAATTATATATAATTGGTATTTGTGTGTGCGTTCGCGCGCGCATGTTAAGTCGGATCTTCGATTAAATTTAAAAACGGCTCTGCGCGCGCAAGCTTACCAAATGAGAGCTATATGGCCGAGAAAGGCGAGATTACAGAGAGCACGCACCTGTTCCCAGACTCGAGAATGAAAAACAATGAAAAATCCCTCTGACGACAGAGCAGAGTGTCCAACTTTTAAACGGAATCATAATTTATACACGAGAAAAATTCTTACATATACTGAAATCCCGTACGATGTCTAGGTTATGGCACGAAATTACGTTATTAAACTCGGCTCTCGCGCTTTAACGCGGCCGATTAGCCTTAATGAGTATTTAAAGAGGCGGCGGAAAGTGCGGGGAACGGTGAGGGAGGGGCAGCTAAGAAAAAACCGGACTGCCGTCTGCGAAGCGCGCGGCCGTATAATATTGTACATACATATAATACAGGAAAAATTGCGAGCAGAGCCACCGTAACTCGAGCAAAAATTGCACATGCTTTTATTTTGTATGACGAGATTATAAGTATAGCTATACGAATGAAAATCAATGATTAAAAAGAAAAACAAGAACAAGAAGGAAAATTGTTGTATATATATATATATATATATATATATATATGTATAAATTATTAAATTATTTATGTATTTCTAAGTACGATTAATGAGATCATGTGTAATATGATCGATTAATACAAAAGTATGTAACAGGATAGATCATTAAAGCAATGTTAGAAATTGAAAAATTCTTGTTAATCTATAGTTTTAATATTGGTTTCAATTTTAATCCGGCTTTTCTGTCGAGCAGCGACGGCTTTCTTCCTTTTCATAAAAAACGTTTTAGTCATACTTTTAGGATAATTTTTTTCTGTATCAGCCCATCAAATATTGTATATATATATATATATATATAATATTCTTTTCTACTTTTTGAGTTGCTTATTTAAGATGTACTAATTTACGTGTATAGACTATATTTGTTTAGGTTCCAGGTTATGGGATGCGATGGTAATTTATTTACTAGCTATTCTACGAACTATCGAACCAAGTAAAATGTATTCCGCAATATTGTTGTATATAGCACTGTTTAAATATCGCAGGTTTATTGATTTTGAACAAATGACTTATAAATAAACTTCGGACGAGTCTTTCCCCCGGGGATGCATGTAGAAAATGCATCCCCAGTTCCGCAAAAGCGTTCGAAGCCGCAACGTGGTCTCAGCGTCTTTAATCTACAGTATTTCGTCTATTCGTCTTCAATCATTTCATTTACCCAAAAGAGTTTCTTCTTAAATTAAAATCTAACGACACGCAGCTATTGGTACATACATGTTGCGAAAAATTAAACGCGTGCGACAATGAATTGTGCAGGGATTTAAATGCGCCTCGGTTACGAGCAAGGAAAATGAAACCTTACATATTAAATAAATAAAAAATTATATATATATATATATATACATATACACACACCTTTCATTTATTAAATATGAATATTTAATGCTTGGCTTAGAAAAAGCATGAATTTCGTACAAAAATTATAAAATCGAGTATGTTGTTAATTTTTATTATAATGCAAACGCGTTTAGGTTGCAAATTCCAGAAATGTATAAACGTATAATAACTATTTAGAACCGTTTACATCGTATCTAATGTATAATAAAAAAATAATATCCTCTGATTATACGACGTGCAATTTAATCCATTAACGCATAAGTACTTATTAAGACAACTTGACTGGACTATAACTCATCCGCTCACCGACTTATGCGTTGCTTTATTTGAAGAGAAAAAAAAATCGTAAAATTACAAGATCTGTATATAAAACCGCTACCGGCAGCTACCCGTCTATTGCACTTAAAGCGCACTTCTAGGAATGTCGATCGTTCAATAATAACGAAATAAGTATGCAGTGTATAAATACGATTTAAAAAATCTTACTGGTACTGCAAATAATAATAATAATATAATAATAATAATAATAATAATAAACGCACGACAATTACGCGTCGATAAATTGCGCTCTGTTTGCGGCAATCTCGCGTACTTTATATACAGACCGCGTTTAAATTTCGCCCAAATTGAGCTCAATTGGCAAGGGCGGTTCGCAGCGGATTATCGACTATTATACGTACATACGTACATATATGCACACATGCAACATGCATACGTACATGCGTGCGTGCGTGCACACTGTACGCGATAGAAATTTCGACGAAAAATCGCGCGCGCTCCGCATATTATAAATTCAAAGGAAACTTCTGTGTGAGTATATATATATATATATTCAAATCAAGATATCCGAATTTTTGGCGCGTGCGTGCGCCGTGTGCGCGATGTAAGGAGCGCGTATAAAAGTATATATATTCAATATGTATATATGAATCGCGAGCGTGCTTTATACGCTTGACTTTATGCGTTCGCGGCTCGTTTGCTTCAAAAAAAAAGGAGAGAAAGAGAGAGAGAGAGAGACAGCTACAGGCCGTCGCCACAGCACCGCCACCGGGCCGGCAGCGAATTCGTCATTCTAACAATGCGCAGCTGGCCAAAATGTGCGTATTTTCGTGATAAAAGGAATAAGCCGAAAATGTTTGCGATTATTTTCGAGTTAAGATCTTGTCGTGGGTATTTTGACCTCGGTAGAAATATATATGTGTGTATGTATGGGCGTAGGAGGCTTTTTGCTTGTTCTGTTTTCTTTTTCATGGATGAAATCTCCAAAAATTTACGATGGTAGTGATACTAAGCAATTTGTTTTGATCGTTGTATTGGAAAAGAGTTGTAATGAGCGAAAGCAAGAAATAAATTAAAATTACACGGTAACCCACAAAAGATTCTAAAATTTCGTCAGTTCCATACCATAGGAAGAATCATTAAAAAGGTTATGTTTAACGATGTTGAACCTATATAAATTTTGTGTTTAGCAATTTCTTTTTTAAAAACACTTTCCCGCTTAGTTATCAAACTTTTGAAACGGCCTGTACAATTCGAAATTTCAATTTGATGCGTATTTCTGTTCAGTCGTCATTAGGCAGGCAATAAAATATATTTTCATTCTGCAACTAATTTTCTGCCCTCGTCGAATAATAATAATTAAGTTTATTACAACGAACGTCAATTTAATACTCGGTATGTAAGTGTAAAGGGGGATAAGAAAGCCAATATTCTCGCGCGATACATATTTTCTATTCTGAGTATTGTCGAACGACTCAGTGATATTGAGGCACAAAAAAATGATTCTGACCATTGAGTTTATGTTAAACTAAAGCGGCGAAAGATAGTCCACCGATACAAGTACTAGTTGTATTAGTATAATTATAAATATAAAAAAAATAATACCACGAGTGTTAGTTTTGAATGCAAACGCAATATCCGACTAAATACGCAAATACCCGATACAGAATGAATTTGATATAAAAAATTCAAAATAATAATGAAAATAAAAGAAAAGAAAGGATCCACAACGTATGGAATATTCGTTAAATGCAAACGAAATGGTGTTGCTGCTTTCATAAAGTTTCTCGGTAAACTGCAAACGCACAATGGAACTGTAACTGCCCTAATAATATACTTGAAGAGTATGTGATATGCATGCTCAGAGGTAAAACTTGATCACGAACAGCTAAACGAATATCAATGGAGAATACTTAGTATTTTTCATGTAGGAAGAACGAAGGGAATGAGTCTCCATTCTAAGAATGGAGCTTGATTTTAAGCGAGCAAATTATTCAAATTACAATTTTAGATATTTGCCAAAGTTATCGGGCGCGAATTAAATTCATATGAAAGAAACAAATGGCTGAATTGGAATTTACCCGTCTTATTATTATTATCAAATTTAAAACTCTCGTCCGTTTCGAATTTTACATTGACAAGCAATAATAGTCGTATCTTTTAATTTTTCTTTTTCTATTCTTTATTAAGTTACAGTATTTATTTATTTGATCGATAAACTGCAAAAATATAAAGTATTATCAAAATACAGTATTATTTATTTAAAATGAGAATACGAACGCGACGCGATCAATGTAATAAACCTGAAATGTTAAATATGCGCATCCTGTGCATTTCGAGGAAGCTCCGAGGGAAGCTCCCTTGTATTGTAAGATTCAAGATTAAGACGTTATAAGCTCCTATACTCGATTCGTTGGAACTCCTTAAGGTTCACACACACACACACACACACACACACACACACACACACACACACACACACACACACACACACACACACACACACACACACACACACACACACACACACACACACACACACACACACACACACATATATATATATATAACTTACAATGTAAAACGATGAGTCGCGGATAAGAATAAAACGCCGTTCAATTCACTTGCGAGGCGCGCGGCATTCGCTTAGAAATTGCGTGTACGCTATAAAGTCTGGGAACGTAAATTAATGTTGGTTTTGCATATAGAAAACACGGCTATTTAAATAACTTTTGCGCACGTTTCGGTAGAGTATTGCCTCTATCCGAATAATGCGCAATAAAAGAAGCATCGCGCGGAAATTTAAATTTAAAAATTACCTCATATACCGTGTTTATGGCGCTCACGATCGTGCGATAAAATTAACACTTTCCAAACAAGCGCGCGTATTTTCGATAGAGTGCTCTCTCAAGAATAAATTAAGGAATGTCTGTTTTCAAAAAAAAAAAAGAGCTTTAATGTCTTGCAAAGTTCTTTCTGACTGAAAGTTCTTTCTGAATATTACAAATGCTTAAGAATGTATTCCGAAAGTAATCGAGTTAATAAATTTCATTAACAACCATAGCGAAATTCGAAAAATTTGGACGATCTTAACTAAGTTTCAATACTGGCCAGTAGATGGCAACTTTACGGTCGTATATAGAAATCCCGACAATTACCATGGTGGAGATAGGCTAAATAATGTAACCACTTACAATTCTGAAATCGAGCATTCCTGCTGGGTGGCAGATTTCAAAAAAATTTTCTTGCGATAAAAGATCCCCCCCCCCCTCGGGAGTTACCGGGCTGTATATACGATTGGATATGATTGAAACTAAAAATTCATGTATCTTCTTTTTCAAAAAGAATTCACCTCCTCTAGTGCGTGGTTGAAAAATTTAAGTTTTCAAGGGAGGCTTACTACCAATTATTAAAGATCACACATGAGACGAAGGTTACCCGAAATAAACATTACCAACAGGTGAACTACTCTTTAAGAGATAGTTTTTCTTCGATCGATCTGTGAGAAACGAAAGAAAAATTTATAATTGTAATGATACATAATAATAATTAAGTACATCGTAAGACGTGCAATCTTCATATGGTAATTCCACGTGATAGAATTTTTGATAACTCATCGAGGTAATCCATGCGAATACTAATATCTACACTAGCAGACCCTATGTTTCATCCACAATGCTCAAATTCTCCACAAAATTCGAGGATAACCATGCTTTTCTAAACGCAGCCTCTTTTCAAGCCAATTTTGAATATCCTAAGCCAATCATCAGGACCCTTTCCGCGGCTACCCCCAAAACCTTCCTATCGTGATATCAAACGACCGCGTGTTACCACCCAATAATTCGTTTACACGCGTGAGTCGTTTTTAACACGAGTGTCTTCTCCTAGCAGTATGGACTAATATTACACTCGACGTACTTGTTTATCATTTCATTCAATTCTGATATTCATCATCATTCACCATTTATCGAGAGTCTAACGTTAACCTCTTGATAATTCATTTATAGTGATACAGCAAGGCGCAAATTGATATTGTAGTTGAATAAAACGTTTTCGTACATATCGAGTCGAGAAACGAGCATTATACGATCGCAAAATAGGGCGCAAAATGCGCAGTCGCAGAATGTTTTATATTTTTATTCATTCTTGTTGATTTCATATAACATATTGTAATTTTGAAAAATAGATTTAGAAATTTTAAAAGAATGCATTTATCTATGTTCTAAGTATTTTTATTATATTAATTGTATTAATTTCAAATAAGTAAATCAATTGATTGAAAAATTAATTTTTTTAATGATACGTTTTCAACCTGTTCTTGAACAAATAATAGCGAACATTGGTTAAATCTTGCAATTGCCAGAATAGCATTCCTTTAATTTCATTCAAGATTTCTTTTGAGAAAAAAAAGTTAAAAGAATGCTTTAGAAATTCATAGAAAACATCTCGTGTCCATTGTATTTTCAACGAATGACGACTCATTTCAAATCAGCCTCTAGAGCCTACAGAAATTTTACAATCCTATCTCGTCTCCTACTCCCCGTTGTAAAAATGCACCTTCGCCCCTCGAGCGCATCGTCTTCTTTGCGCTTCCTTCGCCTCTTGTACATTCGTTTGATTCGCAATCATACGGAATAAATAATAAATTACGCGCGCGAGTGGATTCTTTCGAGCTCTCGAACGCGCCTGTGATGATTTATTCCAAACTCGTCTCCGTTTTGGAATTCCCACCCTCCCCCCCCTTTGAATTCGCCGACGATACTGTCACGCGTATGATGCACCTCAGAAGCATACGCAGATATATGTTTACATATATATACATCGGAATATCTTTATATGCAATACCGGGCGCGGCTGGAAGCTCGAACCCCCAGTACAGTGAGGTGAGAAATTTGCGACTCTCTGTTTCTCTTTCTTTCTCTGAACTTCCCGAAATTTCGACGAAATCGGGCACGCGATGACATCAGTGCCGCTGCGCGCGTTATTTGCTTTATGCGTAAGATATATAAAGAGCGTCACAGACCATAGTCCGCGGTTGGATTTTAGTGATGTCCGTCATGCGCCCGCGCGCGCACGCATTATGTGGATTACGTGCGCGAGAATGGGAGCGCAAATAGCAAAGTTTTCAACACGTAGAAGGACTCTGCGGGCTTCTCTATATAAAATATTTTTTATCCCTCTATGTTTCTCTGTCTCACCCTTCCTCCTTCCCTCTCTCTCTCTCTCTCTCTCTCTTTCTCTCTCTCCCTCCGTCCCTCCCATCCTCACTCCTTCTTTTTCTTTTACGATTTTTCGCTCCTGATGCGGGCGCGGGTATATGTAAATTAGAGTGGGAAGGAGTGAAAGAGAGAGAGAGAGAGAGAGAGCGCGAGCGAGGTCATACTTTGAATTTTCATGGATATTATTATAGGAGCTAAAACGAAGTCAGCGGTATATAATGTATGGATATGTGTCGAGAGATGTCGGTAGGTCAGAGCTTCCTTACCCTATTGCCGAATAGAATTGATATAGAGTCTGAATTTCGGAAGATTATATATATATATGAGCTAACGATTAGATGATTAACGGGTCAGTTTATGCGTGATTATGAACCATTATTCATTGAGTGTCAAAAAAGTAGTTACTGTGAGGCGGACTGTATGAGTATTGAGAGCGAGAAATAGAGACCTATATTTTTGAGATTTAAAAGAAAAATAAAGTTTTTTGCAAGCGACTCGAGCGCGACTAAAAGCAACGATGCGCTTAATTTTTTCATATTTACAAGTCATTTTTGTGGGCAGATAACTTAAAAATAATCATTTTAATATTGATGAACACTAATTTAGGCATCACCACGCTTCGTAACGCATTAGTCATTGGTAATTAAAAGATGGATTCATAACGGAAGAAAAACGATTTCAGCTCACAGCTATTTGATTAATTGATATACGGTCGAATTATGGATAAAGATTCTTCTACTTCACAACTTAATTTTTTCACTTGTGGAGTGTTGCCAAAACGGATTCAATGTTCATGCAGAGCGTCTTGCGCAACGAGTTGTGTGAGAAAATTACTAAGGATTAAACATGGTAGAATTTTTTTTTATTCGTATACGAATTAAGCAGCTTTAATGTTAGAATTGAAGTTTTAAAGGAAATTCCAATTTCTATTACTGGTATACATTTGCGTGATACCAGTCTCTGATCTTGAATCAAGTTGTATCGGTGGTTAACTCTTAACGTCTGTCCTCTTTTCCCGTTTTGTGTTGCTTTTTGATCATCTGTCGATGGAAGTTACCAGTCAAAATTTGTTTCATCTGCGTACACACCATGAAGTTCTTGAAGTGTTCTTTAATTATGCCCCTTGAAAACCCGGAAACAAATCCATGAACGGAGAATAAGCGTCATGAATTTAAGCAACGATCGAGGTTCTTTATCGCTCTTACTGGAGGGGCTCTTCGTTCCAGTCTAGTTCACATTGGTGCTCATTTCGTACTCTGAAGCTCTCACCGGTAATCTTCGTCATTCCCTGGTTCACACTGGTACTCTGCCCATAGTTTGCTATTCTCAATGATATATTCTTTGGTTCTTTTTGAGTTTCATTGATACTCTTGAAGGTTACCTCTGATTTATATTGATACTCTTTCCGTACTCTGAAGTTTTCGATGGTACTGACCGATGCTTTTCGATACTCTCGGGCTAAGGTTCTTGGTACACTTTTCAAATACTTCTTGTTTCTTATTGGTATAGTCTTTGGTATTTTCTGGTTTTCATTCTTACTCTTTAATGTGTCTAGGGTCTAACTAACATTCTCAACTGCTCTTAGATTTTTTGTTATTGTCTCGCAATTTTAGAACGTTACACAGTCTCACCGAGAACCATAAGAAAACCATGAGAATGTGCTGAGAACGAAACAATTTTTTGATATATTTGTCAAAAATTTCAAGTGAAATAGTACCCTTGTCGCAAACATTTTGAACGCTCATGCGCGCTTGCGCAGGCTGCACTACGAAATTATGTTGAAAATAAGCGCCCCATTGTTGCTTGCAACGCCATGCAGACGTTGCTGTTTATCTGCATATGTACACAATTGCACACGATACGAACACTTACAGCTATATATATATATATATATATATATATATATATATATATATATATATATATATATATAAAAGCATTTAAAAGTCTGTGCAATTTTTGTTATCGCTCAAGTCTCCCCGCCCTTTCGAATGCATACCGCGCGGGCTTCATAAAAATGGCGCTTTGCAACGTGTCATAATACAATATATATATATATATATATATATATATATATATATATATATATAGTACACGTTTATATCTTTGCCAGGCCAATGTTAGATTGTACGCGCACATGTAATCTAAGTTGTTTACGCGCTATGTACACGCCACCTATCTTTTTCCACACCTGGATCCTCGTATTTATTCTCGCGATTGTTTTACCTCCGCTGTGTCTTTTTGCCAGCGCGCCAGTATATTTGGCCTTTTGTTCGCCGAACTATCTACTTCCCCACTGTCCGCCCCACCCTGCACTGGAGTAACACGCAAAGAATTTTAAATAACGAGGAATGCTCACATATAGATACTATATATATACGCATATCATGCAGGCAATTATACGTGATACTCTTGCCTTGAATATGGATTATGAGATACGGACACAGACACGCGCACACGCATTATATACGTTCACGCATTTCTATGTAATAATCGCGCGAGCTAATGGGCGAATTTTAAAAGCAAACGAAAAAACAGAGAAGTAGGCGATTGCATAAATCGAGCTGATAAAACATTTAGGTCATCGCGTCGCGTTCAAACGTTCAGTATTACTATAGCGTGACGCGTTGGGGGGGGGGGATGATTTTTGTCCATTTATAAGTATGTAATTTTTTAGCATCATGTGGTAATGAAGTTTTATATTTATATAATTTACACGTGAACGCGTGCGTGCAGACACAGACGCACGCAGACACGCACGCACGCACGCACGCACGCACGCACACGCACCCACACATTTTTTCCATCGCGATGCGTACATCATGCAATATGGAAGAGGAATATGTGGTCACAAGTTGGAAACTTATTCGCGGAATTATCTCTCTGGGGGGGGGGGGAGGAATTCGTATAGTATTTAATAAATTTATTGACTATATATACAGTAAACAGGTTTTACACAAGATAAATGTTTCATGAATCATTTCACTAAAGACAATGGAGATTCTTTTTTTCACGGTTATCACCGGGGATTTATTCGATCCATTTTAAATCAGGATTCTTTTTATCCCTCCGTCAAATATATATGTATATGTATACACATACGAAGCAGAAGCTGTAAGAGAGAATCTCGGATCGAAAAGAATAACGAGAAATTATCTCGGAAATTATGGTAAAGAGCTTGGTCACGCCTCCTCGGCTTACATCCACTAGAAAAAAAAAAACCACTGTGCTGGATTCACGTTTGAACAGGTAACAACGTTTCGTACAATTCAATATCTTCACGTTACATATAAAAAAAAAAAAACTATTTTCGTCTCGATGTTCGTTGAATGGTATATAAGTTTGATTGGATAGAACAAATACCGTAGTACAGCCGACCTCACGACGATTGTTATCGAATTTTCATTAACTGTTGCGCCATCGAAACAGAAATTCTTTTCTTTCAACTCGTTCCTGCGATGTCGATATTAATTGTGTCGATAGGAATTCATTACGCAAGAGCCGCATGTAGTAAAAATTGTGTATGTATATTAACATTATATATGTATAACTATATTAACATACACACACACATATATATATATATATATATATATATATATATATATATATATGATCTACTTTTGTTCCATTTACAACATCTGACTTAATCTAATTAATGAACTTTCCCGCGCCAAGCTGAAAAATTCCATAAAAAGGCAAAGCAGTCCATAATATATATTGATTTCTTGCTCCTCGGCGTACATTAAACCAACATTTAATACATCCGCCCCGTATATACTCTCGGTATATAATTTTATCGCTCAATCAATTAAACGTCCCGAGCGCACCGATGAAATTGGATATTAGAAGTTGGTTCTGGTAATGACCCAAGGTATGCGATATGTGTATGTACGGCGGTGCTGCTGTTTACATCGAGCAAACAGCGTAAAGTTGGCGCTGATGACGAAAACGTCGTTTGGGGACCGGGCGAGACTTTGTCGGTTGAATGGGAAGGGGGGCGGGGGTTGCGGAAACACGTTGGGAACCAGGCGCGCCATAAGGGCAAGCTCGCTCTCGCTCTAAATCATCCCCTTCCGGACAATAAAATGAATTACACGACCAAATACTAAAGTTTAATCGGCATTGCTAATCTATAGGGTGAAGAGAGAGAGAGAGAGAGAGAGAGAGAGAGAGTAGCGCGCGCGCCCACACACACACACACACACATCCGTCGACCGCCATATTATAGCCCTTTCCCATTAATCGAGAATTCAGAGTCGCGTGTTTTTAATGTCGTTAACATCTGCATGGAGAAGAGAACAGAGCAGGGGCGCAAAGTGCACCCGGCGCACACATGAACTGCTGCTGCTGCTGCTGCTTCCACCTCTCGTTTCGGCCAATATTATATGAAATCAGACACGACTGTCCGCCTCGCGGCTTTCGTACGGAAAGGTTTTGCGCGCTTAGCGATCCCTCCAAAATTAGATTTAACCGAAATACCCCAGGGGGGGGGGCACAGGCGCTCCGCCGCGCATTCCGCGCGACCGTGCTGCTCTTGTTCTTCTTGTACATGTATATGTACTTTTTATTCTTGGCTTACTCTTGCGCGTAAAATATCGGTATGTATGGTATCTCTTATGGTATGGGTTACGAGGGTCTTTTTCGGCGGTTATGAATTTCAAAAGGGCTGAGAGAGCGAGGGATCGCGTTTGGCATAGGGCGAGGTAGGCAGGACTAAAAATTTTAACCGTGTCCTCATGAGGAATTTTTGTGGGTTTCGTATATATATATTCGTGGTATTTCATCGTTGAAGGTTTATCTGTGAAATTGACACCTAGAACGGAAACGAGAAATTTTCCACCACGCCCGTAAGTTAAATTCTTCTTCACTATAGCAAAACGACCTCCTTATAAATTTGAATTGTATTCATAAAAAAAATATTTTTCGTTCAATATAGAGTATGCCCATATCATAATTTTTTTTCTTCAACTAAAGTCGAAATATTTCATCCTTAGAATGCAACAGAATTATAATGCGTAAAAATACGAAAACAACAGAAAATAATAATTAAATCTTTTAGTGTAAGATAATAAACCATTGAAGAAATTAATCTTTATGAAATATTTCGAATATAAGACTGGCATAAGTGCGCGATTTTAGCTTTTCGTTGCATGTAAATGATACAAACTCCGAACTCATTATCAAAATCACGGACACTTCTCTCTATCATCGACCAGCTTACAAGTCTCACAGACTTTCCCAGAGAAATTCTAGAACGTCGGACGGCCTCCCCCTCGCAAGAGCTGAAAAAAAAAACACAGAATTCCAGACGATACCCTCGGATAGAACATACACGCGCGCGCGCGTACACGGCGGCACAACGAACGGAAATGGTAAATTTGGCGGCCGAACAGACCGCGTATGTTGCGAGCACGCGGCGCTTACTTGCGCGCCCGTATTATGGGATAAAAATACTTGGAACCTCTTTCGCGCGTATATACCGCGAATGTATCTGTATATATACGCGCGCACGCCACTCGCCCGTAGGCCTTTAGGTCACGTGACGTTGCCGCGGCGGGTCCGCAACCTGCACCATCCGCGCGCCCACACACAGACCCCGGCTCGCCCCCGCTCTCTCCTCTTCCCTTCCTCCCGCCACTCTCGTTGCCCGGTCACTGAGAGGAAAGAGAGAGACAGAGAGAGAGAGAGAGAGAGAGAGAGAGAGAGAGAGAGAGAGAGAGAGAGAGAGCGTGATTTTGCGCACCTCTGTTGTCGTTGTATAAAACGAGTTTTAAGGCGCGGTATAATAGTTGGAGAAAGAATGAGAGAAAGGGAAAGAAAGAGAGTTGCCCCGGTAGAATTACGCGCAAGCAGTATATTCGGCTCGCTTACAGAATTTTCAAGCTTCCTCTCGAGAGCCTGTTTTTGTGTACGTGGTGCCTCTGCCATTTTGGCGAAAACCACCAGAATCGTGTAAACGCACTCCTGGACTGTAGATCTTTTCAGTTTTATACAAAAAAATTAAATAGGGTCACCGGATTATACGAAGAATAAAATACTTTTTATACAGATATAATGTAATAATAATTTTTTATATAGACGCATTATTGTAATTAACTTCTCTTAAGACGTAGTTATATGGCAATTTTTCTAACAAAGTATATTCCAATATTGCTTTCGTTGTATAATGAAAATTTGTGAGAAATTGAAACGACTACATATTCAACTAAAGATACATATACTGGTGATCCATTTGAGATTTCTGGGATCCAATTCAATTGGAATGGTAACAGACTCAGTACCTGTGATAAGCTTTAACTTTAACTTCAAAAAGAGTCAACTGATGTTAACCGGAAATTTGGATTTGAATTCGATTTTCAAGATTATTAGAAAGTCAATAGTGTTTTTTGTAAATTCAATTCCCTAATTTTTACGTATTTTCATGGTTATTTTCAACCAAGGATAGAAAGAATGATATGATTTAGTGTAGATAACGCTATTTATCGCCAATATAAACCCTGTGAAGTTTTCAAAACTAACTCTGAAACATTTTTATAAAATATGTTACTTTCTTATTTACAATTAATAATGTAATTCGCTGGAAGACAGAATAACATTAAAATAAAATTTTTTTTCGTTTTTTCGCAAAAGATTCGAAAAACTTATTCGCAAAATAATTGAAGCTCTAATTGATAAAAACTCACAAATAATACATTTGCAAATATACGATTGAATAAAATTATTTTTCTGAAACGTTATACCTTCTTCTCATCCGATACCAAAAGGAATGGTTCTCATAAAAAATGGTTCTATTATATGAACGCATAAGAGTACCATACGCGGGTATATAAAATACCATCTCGTAATTTTGATATTCGTCGGAAAAATTCCCAGCCATATGAATAATTGTATTTAATAATATAACTAACGCAGAATTTTTTCGCTCTTTCTGAATTCGGGGTAAAAAATAGGGGTTCTCGTTCAAAATATGAAATTTGACCTTGAAATCAAAGTCAAAATAAAGTTCAAGGTCAATCCCAGCATAACATCAATTGACCTCCTTTCAATCACGCTACTGCCATTAAGCTCGTTTCTCGCCATCATGGATACTTAGTGAGATATTCGGCCAGCTTGATTAAAATTGACCAGCCTGCATATGAATCATGAACCCAATTTAGAAGAAAAGTTCGTCTGTAGAGCAGGAACAATACATTATTTCTTATAGAGCAAGTGGACATCCGTTGGTGTAGATATAAATTTAATATTTTGCAAATCATCATTAGAAATATATTCAATCTCTATTGGAAATTTTTTATAAATCGTTAAATCTTGAAAAAGATAAGTGAAGTAAAATGGATGATCTTTTTTTTAATTACATTTTCTATAAGCAAATGTACATCTATATCGATTTCAGTGTAACTAAAGTACATCTAACGAATTTTGACTGATTTTGATGATAGATATGTAAATATATTAATTTAAAAACGTTTTGAAGAGTAGATGTAAGGAGATTAAAATGTTATATTTTCTCTTTTTTTAATAATTTGGTGATACTAATAAATTTTTTTAGAATTATAACAATTTAAATTTCAGGATACCATTCGTATTTTTTCCATTTTTAAGTTTAGCCTGATTTTATTAGGTTTTAGGTATAAGTGATTGAGCCGAACTGTATAGCGTATGCGGACTTATTTCGCGATGCTAAATTATCCTCTGGCGTCGAGTGAATCGGAATTGGGTCGACTTGATCATCGATACTTTTAAATAACGCTCTCATCGCTGCGACGACGGAGTGCGATATCGAGTTGTGAAATACAGTGTAACCGCGATACGAATTTGAGCAGCAATTGGCAGAGAACGTCCGTCAGAAAAGTCTTTCTCAAGGCATTTAGAATCGTACAGCATGTAATAAAGTACGGAACACTAACTAACACTGGTATTTGCAGATAATCCAATAAACAGTTTTTTCTAGCAGTTTGTGCACATAATGAATCATTAGTCCAAATTCAACTGCAGGGATGTAAGAGGAAGTTGGGCATCACAAGTATATAAATTACTTTCGAAAAAGGGCGCTAGACGGACAAATAGGGAGCGAACGAGGCCAAGTAAAAGAGAAAACTAAAAATTAGTGAAACTTGAAGAGTTGGATGCTTTTAATTTCGCTCGACATTCGACCTCCGGTCTTCTCCTAACGCCACCAGCGCGTGTCGAAGAAAGGAGGAACTCAAGGCTGCTGGTTCTGCTGCTGATGCTGAACTCGCGAGGGCTTTTTATCGTCTTCCTTTTCTCTCTCATCTTCTCTCTCCCTTCAGAGTCGGACGTCGGACTTTTTTTCCTTCTAACCCGAGAGGACACATAGGGCGAAGAGTGCTTTATATCTTTGGCGCCTGCACAGCCAGTCTACGCCTGATTCTCGGAGTTTGGTAAATTTATGTATTAGGAACTTTTGTGACAGTTTATAGGAATGACTTGTACGAACGCGCGAAGCGTCTTTCTTTCTTTTCTTTTCTTTTCTTTTTTTTTTTGTTCGATCGAGATCCAACGTCAGAGAAAATGAACGAAGTTACGATTGGTTTCGCCTTTTTTGCAGAAGTATTTTTTCCCTGAACCTCAATTAGATTCAGCAACATCGATGAAATGAAGGGAGGTTCTCATCTGACATGAAATATACGAAAAGTTAAAAAATTTCAATGAAAATTCAAATATAATTTTTTTAACAACGATTTTTTTAAACAGATTTATTCAATCTACAATTCATATATAATTCAATATAATTCCTCAATAACGAGGATTAAATATTAGATAAACTCCGGAGTTCAAAAGATGCAACGCTCATCGAGGTATACTTAAACGCTTTAATCAAGAAAAATTTACTCACACACAATTACAGTAAACCTATTTACATTTATTGACAAGTGTCAATTGTGAATCTGCCGATTTACGTATTATTTTCTGAAGCGCATAATCATCCGAGGCGTCATCCTGTAACAAAGTGTTGACCGACGTGCTGACTTATCGTAGCGGCCGTTATACATAGTAATTGCCTTATAACTGTACAGCGCTGTCTAACCTTTGAATAGCTTATGAACATACCGATAATACTGGCTGGCGACGTACAATGCGAGTATTTAAATAAACATAAGTACGCATCAGGTTCTAAATTAGCCGCGGCACAGTTGAACAAGGTATATATATACACACATGACACACGAACGCGAAGCAAGAGAGTGCTTCTAAACTTTGATTGGGATTTTCCATATTTGGCGGAGCGTAATATAGGTATTGGGTTCTTTTTGACACGCGCGTAAAGAAAGCTTGAAGTTAAACGTTTACCGGCCGAGAGCCGAGAAAGGATGCACAAGTGGGAGGCCGAGGCGAGAGAGAAGGAATTCGAGCTGTAGCAGCAGGCGACTTTTTTTACGGCGCTTAAAAAAAAATAATTTTTTTTAAGACCCCTTATATAGCCACCGCATTAAAAACGCCCGACTTTCTTACCCATAGATATATATATATATATATATATATATATATATATATATATATATATATAAAATTCTTTTATAATAGCTAGCACAGCATATGTGTCACGTATCTCGACTTCTCACCCTCCCACCCTCGGTCTCCTTATGTCTTTTTTCGCCTTCTTAATCGCTACGCGAGTCTTGTTCTTTCTTTTTTTTTGTTTTATTATATATTATAGGTGGTAAAAATCGCGAGCGTAACCCGAGAAATTTTCTCCTACCCTTCGCGGGTGCCCTGGTGCACGCGCGGTCATCTCTGCTCCCCCGCGTGGCGCTGGCGGAGAGTTCTCGACGGAGAACACAATGACGAGACCCTCAAATAACGATCGCGAGTTAATGGGGCTGGGGGTGGGGGCGTCTGGTTACTCGGAATGTGACACTAAAAATAAGAATGTCGCCCGAGCCGTTCGACGTTATTATAATCATGTATATATATATAACATATATTACGAGCATTCGGCGTGCTGGAAATGTAAAGCCGTCTGGATGTGCGTTATTTTTACGAGATTCGGATGGGAGGGGACTTGGTAATTTTACTTGGAATCTATATTTATTACAATTGAATTTTTTTTTTTAATTTTTTTTTTTTTAAATTAGAAAGGGTAAAATGAGGGATTTAGTTTGTAAGAATAATGTTTGACTAGCTGTATTGTTAAAAAGAAAAATACTACTTTCGGTCAGAAAATGTTAAAAGGAATTTACCTAACTATTTTTTAAATTCATTTCATTAAAAATAAATTCAACGTGTTGGTATTTATTTTAATCCTTTTATGAAACAATTATTTTATAAGACATCCATTCAATAGTAGTACCTTACACGTATAAGAGTACATGTATATAAAGTCAAAAAGCACACGTGGAACAATGTAAAGAATAATAAGAAACACGCTCATTGTATTATTCATATTAAGAATGCGACAAGACTTATAATTATCACGTTTAAATAATGACAGTACACGAATTTATTTATAGCAATTTAAAATTTAAACGAATGAAACTTCTTATTACATAAGAAGTACAGTAGACTGTTTTCTTCATATATATTTATCTATAATACTGAATTAATTATTGTTTTTTTTCACAAATTGTAAGTTATCAATTAAATATAATTTCGGTTTTCCTGCAGTATTTAATATAGATCATTTTGGACCAGTTTAATTGAATTTAGACAGAAAAACAAGTAGTAGCTCTTAAGTAATAAATTAGATTTAATTATTCATTTGAAAACATATCTTGAGATTTTCAATTATAGTTTAGAACATATAATTGAAGCAAAAACTAGATTTTATAAAAGTTACGTAAACAAGTCTGTGATGTTTATTTACAAAATAGTTCCTGAAAATTGCAATAACATACAATGAAGTATCTACGCTGCAAATTTGTAAAATCAAGGAAACAGATAATTACATAGTTATATGGTCTTTTTTTAGAACACAAAAGATATTATTAGGATAGCAAAAAAACTCTTGAATATCCATTAGTTTCCTAATAAATTATTAAAAACTATTTTAATAATTCACTTCATAATTCATACCTGTCTCATAAGTCATTCTTACATCTTGCTTACGTATACTGATCGCTGCAATTCAGCGAAACCAGACCACTCACGGTTTTTCGGATCGAAAACTCACCTGTAACAAAGAAAGCAAAATATCACATTAATCCAAGCAGTTGATACAATCAATTATAAAAATTATCATTACACACGTACATAACTATAATAACGCTGAATCGTTCGATTGATCGATGGTAATGAGAAAAAACCTTGCGTGTACCCGAGCATACCCCTCCCTCCCTATTATACCATTGCAAAGCCACTTCGCGTTGAGCCCCGGCGATCAAGCGCGATGAGAGGAGGGGGAAAAAAGTTCAGTACGTACGCGCCCGCGCGCGTGCGCGCGGAATGAGAAGAAAATGCGGCTGGGATGAAA
The DNA here is from genome assembly GCA_018907035.1 of Sycobia sp. Sy_11. Taxonomy (NCBI): domain Eukaryota; kingdom Metazoa; phylum Arthropoda; class Insecta; order Hymenoptera; family Epichrysomallidae; genus Sycobia; species Sycobia sp. Sy_11. The sequence goes on along the minus strand of JACCIC010000240.1, from coordinate 282,882 downwards.
GAGTGCACGTGAGCGCGCGCGCAATAATTAGGTTCTCTCCTCGCCGGGATCTCCCTTCATCAAAGAGGCGGTCCCCGTTTTCTTATATATAATATAGTTACTATTCAATTATGCCAACGAGTTTCTTCTTTAGCGAGACACGTCCTCTTTATAACTTTATGTATGTGTCTGGCTGTACGGGCTGCCGCCTTTGGAATATCAGCAATATCGATTCAATAATGTCAAAAAATATTTTTCTTTCAGAAGATGGATCCCGAATGGTCTTTGTTTTTTTCTCTCTCAAAAACTTGTAGTTACGATTAGGATTTTAAAAAATCTTATCCTGATCAACTTACGTACAACTAAATTCAATGCAAAATTTCATTTAATAGAAAATATTTTATCCATCTGACACTGTGTCAATCGATTTTTTACATCATATTCAACGTGTACTATAACGGATAAACAAACAGCGACTATTCTACGCATTAAATTTACAAGACAAATATAATTTTTCCATACCATAACGAACTGTGCCGTTACAATGCGCAACGTTTCAGCTTGTTTACTCCCCATCGCAATCTGTCAGAATATAATATGAATGATCACGCGAACAAGCGGGAGGAAGGCTGCGCCGTACGAGCAAAATTTACATTTCGAGAGCCATCGATCATTATTAGCCAGGCTGAACTTGCGAAACTTCGGAGTAGGAGGCTCTTGCAAGTAAAATTATAATCGCGAGCTTCTAGTGGCTTGTTAGTATAGTTAGTCATGGCGTCAAGTTCGCAAATCGAACTGGCCTCTATTTTACGGGTACTGAGTCTAACATTGAACTGGAATTAAAGTCTGTGTACATTATACCCTATAAAATATCGTATACAATTTTTAGTCCGTTAAGAGAACTATATATATATTTACATTATACATACACGTATGAAGAATTTGGAACTGAAGCTGTACATTGGGTAGAAAAAGATACTTCATCACGTTTCTTTTTTGATAGGATAAAAGTAAAATACCTTTTACTGCAGTTAATTTATTAACTCCATCTTTATATAACGGTTTTTTCCAGTTCCAAATGGGAGCAACAAAACAAATCATTCGAATCATCGTCAAATATATGGGATCATTAACATTCTTAGATAAGGTGGAATGTGTAGTTATAAAAATCAATTTGACTACTGAAAATCGCACAGTACGCTCTAAAAGGTACTGCATTACATTATCCAAGATTTTGTTTACAAGTCCTTTGCTTTGAACGCATTCTATCACAGTCTGTTAGGACAACAACTTCGAAGCGACTCGGCACGTCTGAGGTAGTTCTTCCTGAGTGCTGAGACGTATATCCGATGGTAATAGCCATAATGTTACACGAACGATAGCATGTAGAGCATACTATGCGATCGAAGCAGTGAGCAATTAATAAAATGGTCATGAGCTCAAACAGGCGCCAGAAATGTCATAGTTATACTTATATTATAGACAGCAGTGTTAATAACTAATAGCCGATAACAATATTTATTAATTTAAGTAGTGTTACTCGCTCGGACAAAGAAGATGTTCCCTAAACTTATACGATATATGACGGTAAGATATTGATGGCGTATAACATTAGCTACCCTTATCCTAAGCTCACGACAAACGTTTAAACGTGTTTTTTTGAACACTGATTTAATGATGACAAAAATGTCAGATCGCTTACTCACCCAATTTCGGAAATCCTAAACAACCTATATATGGTCTGCTCCTATCGGTGCTTAACTTTGTAATACTCAATGCAGCACCAATACAGGTAGGTGGTATGGAAAAGAATACCAGTTGTAAGATAACCTGTGGCTATAACATCATGTACATATAACATCATGCACCTTGATTATTGGAATAACTCTCACTATTACAAGCCAATCAAAGAGCTGTTTTTCATAGAAAAGATATGGTTAAAAGATTCCGAGGACTAAGGACACAGATGCATTCAAATGGTAGGAAAGTGGCCAAAGAAGTGTCGTCCCAAACTTGCTGACGTGCGCAGACAAGTAACAACAATTCAGCATCTCTTTCCTGAATGCGTATTTACAAAATCAGGGAGTGTGTAAAATGCCCTGAAATCGACGAAGACCTGGAGCATTCCTTGTCCAACTGATCGAAAATAAAAGAATATGGGAATAATTTCAGACTACTTTATTCTGGGAGAATAGAGAGGTATCTTTTGACATGACAACAGGTAAAGAAAAGGTAAAAAAGGAAGAGGATCACATTTGTGCCAATATACGACGTCTCAGTGCTATATACGAGCAGTAAACAGCATCAAGTCACTTAGACCCGGACTGAGTCTCACATATCCAGACAGCGAGTTCTGAAAACTCAAATGGGTAAACGCATAGTAAGTATGGGCGCGCTAGCAATTAAAATGCGCGACTCCTCCCTCGAACGTGCCGTGCCATTCGCGTTCGATCATTGCAAGCGAGCGCGTTCCATGGAAAGCTGAAAGTTGCAAGGGACGTGCATATATTATATATATATATATAGGAGTACGATTGGCGGGCGCTCCCTTCTGTCTCATTCACGATGCATGCGGGAACGCATGCGCGCGCGGGCGTGTGAGAATCTTCGAGAACCGCCCTCTTTCATTGACACGTCGCACTAGCGCGATTGTTCACAGACGTTACTGTAAAAATATTTTTTTTTATTACACTTTTAGAAAGTTTTTTTAAATTTTTGGTTAAAAATAATGTGCGATTCTCAATAAGCGATTTATCGATATCGATAAAACGGGAATATTGTTGTTGCTACCCAAAGAGCCTTACGCGCAACATTCAATGATGATTCTACCCCTTTCGATCTCGTCAGATACCGTATAATACATAAGTAGGATCACTTTATATGATCGTCAAAGACCTAATAGAGCCGAAGTTGACGGGGTGCCAAAAATAGCACCATGATAATGTAGCCTTCGATTAACAAAAAAAATTCTGGCAATTTGATAAAAAATTTAGGTCATTTTCAAATTTTTTGGTATAATCGACTTGATCATACTGAAATTGCAAATCTTACTAAATACAAACAATGAGAATTGTTAAAAAATTGATTTACAAACATGACTAGATAATTTCTCAAAATCCTATTATCCCCAGTAGTAAGCCTCATACGCAGCTACAGGGTATAACATGAATAAATAATGCATACATGGTAACTTTAATCAAGCTTAAATTTCCAGATGCCTCGTACAAGAAGAATTCCCGCGCTCGCGGGGATCTATCCTATAAACGAGCCTTTGCATTATACCAACTCCCCTCCAAGCCCTCTCCGGCACACCGTTATTTATCGTCAGCACGACGAAAAACGCGGACGGTCGTGGCACGCGCGCGCGTGTGCTACACACACACACACACACACACACACACACACACAACACGGTTAATACGTGACTTATACCAGGGCGCGTCGCGCGCGGGGCTGCAATTGCACAGGATCCCATTGTGAAAACGCCGACAAATCATTTCGCTCGATCCAATAAATAACTCACAATTAAACCCTCCCGGCTCGCTGCGCGGTCAGCGGTGCGCAATCGAGCCGTTCCAACCCCGCCGGCCCGTGGCCGCACGCGTTACCGTTCCAGCGTTACGTCGGTGTACACTACCGGGATCCGCGAGCGCTTTTCCAATGCACCTTCTATTCTCTGCGCGCGGGCTCGCGCGACCGCTTTACGCTTCCGAGAAGACAGAGATTTCACCATCGCATCGCGACGACGACGACGACGACGACGATGACCTGGCGCCTGGCCAACATTTCTCCCTCTCCCGGACGTGCCTCTCCCCCGCCTCCATTTTCACGAATTGCATTCACGGCACAAAACGCGCGCAGATCATAATGAATATTTTTATATGTTTTGGAGAAATGACATTTGCTAATATTTACTGTCTCACCGGTTGATGTGTTCGTTAAATAATTTTCAGTTTTACGAGCGTCCTCTTGGGATATTTAAAATTTATAGGTTAAAAGCTTATATTTTGAGTATTCTTTGTTAAATTAAGTTATCCCTAATAGCATAAAATATTCCTGAAATATTTTGTTTGACAGACAAATATCTTCACAATCATTTGTAAGAACAATTAAGAAATATTTACAAAATAATATCGAAATGTTAAAAATAGTTGAATTAAACTGTTTAAAAAATATTTTGAAAAACTATTTGATAATAGTGAGAAATGTTTATTTCAAAACTTTTTCAAATGTTTCTAAACATGTTATAAATATTTGTATGTAATAAATATTTCGTTATATAGTACAGGACATCGATATTTCGAAATAAATGTGGCGTTAATGTAACTTTATTAGTCTGTTATTATTCTATAAAGCATTAGTGCTTTCCCCTAGTCTCCTTCATACAAATGATCATCCCACGCAAAAAGAGAGGCAAAACGTAGGACAAAGGATATCTTCAATCACCTAGCGATGAAAAGCTTTTATTGAAATTAAATGAAAACTTCGCTGTAATATTTCATGTAAAGTCTTTAGGAAATAGTTTTTAAAATAACAACTACCGTTAAAGATGCAGATGAACGATATATATCTAATATATGTCTCTTTGGCGATAATTTTAATGTATCGTATAAAAAAAATTTTCAAGGATAAATAAAATTTTAAAAAGCTACGCGTAAATTAAATGAGGAAGAGAGAAAAAAACAATAAAATTTTACTCCATCTAAAATCGAATAACAAAACAAGATACACGGAAACGCGGATGGCATTGTATTAAAAACGAGATAAATTATTTGCACGGCAGTATACGGCGATGCGCGTTTATCGCCCTACCCATGAATGCCACAAAGAGAATAACAAAATAAATTTATCACTTAATTGAAATATTCCTTAAACATCAGTCATGTTTGGAAAAAAATAAGATTATAATATATATATATATATATATATATATATATATATATATATATATATAGTCTTATATATACATATATATATACAAATATATACAGAATACATATAAATATCGTAATTAATTTATTGATATAAAAGGCATGTTTAACTCAGACCAGGAAAACTTCATTTTCCTGGAAAAAATTTCAATTATGCAGATCGACACCGATGTATATATAATATATATATATATATATATATATATATATATATATATATATATATATACACAATCTGTATGTGCAGAAAGATGGTCAGTATAACAAATAAGGCACACTTCTTGGAATCGCGTGCATGCAATAACGATTATTTTGATGTGTGGAAGAGGATTTAACCAAAATTCGTGTTGTACGACGTGTTATTATTGTTATTAATGTTTTTTCTCCCTTCCACAAAAATAATAAATCACCGCACAACTTTTGATAGCGTCGAAACGTGAGTTACGGCCTCATTCTCGCGACTTTCTCGACGCAAAAACGCTTACTTATTGTAAAAAAATTAATTTGATGATAAAGAAGAAAAAGAAAAACACGTCCGCGCCATTACGTTCTCGAATATTCCAGTACGTAAGTAGATTTTCCCTGCGTCGAATCGGCCGCGAATCGCGAGCGCCTCGATCTCCCGAGGGAGAGGTCGTTAAATCCCCCCCCTCCCCCGCCCCCTCCCACCACCCATGATGCCAGCCTCAACGATATAAATCGTCGGCAAAAACCGCCAACAGAGCCATCGGCTTCTGCATGCATAATGCATGCGGTCTTTTGCGATTTTAATCCAGCCCCCCCCCCCCGGGAAGACTGACAATAAACCCATAAACTCTTCGAGCTATATCTCTTATAACTATATATCCCCCGCCGCGAAAGCATCCATTCTGACTATATTGTTAAATTTCCTTTGATGTCTTTCTCTCTCTCTCTCTCACTCCCGTTCCCTCACTCGCTTCTCCCTCCCAACCATGAAGAAGGCGGTCAATCGCGGCCAAAGGCGCGAACATTTCAAATTCGACATTGGAACGCGTCTTTATACGTGGATCACCGCGCGCATTAATTCAATTCGAGTATAAAATAATCTAAACTTCTGGTTTAACGATTCCCATACGATATAGAGAGGATGGGGGTGGGGGGGGGGGGTTAACAACGCTCTAGGCCATGGACGCTTATTACACGATGGGAACTTGACACTTCGGGCGGTTTTTGCGAGCACGCTACACGTACACGCCCGTATGGAATTTCACGTCACGGGCGCGGAAGAGTATAAAGGACGCGCGATTAATAGGTGAAAACACGCGCGCGCCCGCGCGAGATTCGTCGATGGTGAGATTATCCGGAGGGCTGGAAATTCCAGCTTGTAACGAGGCCCCCCGCCCCCGCCCCCACTTCTACAACGAACTTTATCACGGGATTAGAATTTTCTGGCGGGGCGCGCGCGCGCGCGATAATGGGCTTGGTTTTTCTTCACCCACTCCCCGTCCCCCATCCTTCACTAATGTCGCGCGCAGCGGAACCGAGCCGTAAACTCGTACTGGATCGAGGAATAATCTCTAATCCTGACGCGACCGTTATATGTAAAAATGACTGCGACCTTAAGGAGGCTTTGTACAGCTTTTGAATTATTTATTCAGAGCTTCTGCGACTATATACAGAACACACGCGCGCGCGCACGCATATATACGTGTTGCGATGTGGCAGCGAGGGATTACGTAAGTGCAAAATGCTTAAACCGTGTTTCGGCTTCGTTTACATGTACTTAATATTCATGTATATATATATATATATATATATATATATATATATACACACACACACATACACACCCATTAATGCGCTGTATTGCTTTTCAGTAAATTGTGTTTCTGCTTCTATCTGAAGGCGCGCGCGCGCGCTTACGTAAGCTTGAGAATTACAATTATTTGGCACAAAAAGTTTGCACACGAAAGAGAAAGAGGAGCAGGCATAAATTAAAACTTATCTATTTATGATTTGCAAAATGGCATAAATTTTGCCACTTTTTATGATTTTCGAGAATGAAAGCGCGCGATAAGACGTTTACAGCTACCGTTTAAACCTATTCTTTTTAATATACTGTGCGATAATCTGTCTGAAAATTTGGATTATTTAAAATTACTTGAAAATTTCGAGTTTTTTTTTTTATAAATATGCTTGACGGGGCTGTCCATGTCAATTTTTATCGATCATCTTAAATAGCATTGTGAGAGAAAATTAAATGCCCTCGGCTTTTAGTTCAATTGAATTGAAAGTAATTGAAGGCAAGTCAAGCACATGCTGTTGAAAAAGTCAAAAAATATCAATCGGTTATTAAAAACATTCTAGTACCCATGCCGTTCGACGAATTTGCCCGAAATTTGGCAACAGCATAAAACGAACGCGCTTACAAGGAATAATTAACTAAAATGAAAATTAGAAATAATACAAAGTTCGCGCGTCACGTTGTTAAAAACGAAGTACTGTCCACTCAATCGTTACAGTGCCGCACTTAACGATACTCGTTGCGAGCTTACTTTATGAATACAGATAATTCGAAACATGCAAAAAGCCAATGTATAGAATAAGGAAAATATTACCGATCGCCGCGTTGATCATTGTGAAGCATAACGTTTCCCGCTACTTTACAACGATCGACCAAACAACAATTGTTTATTATACATCAAAATCATTATGTTTGCTTGGCGCTCGACGACGATAATTCAACGTCAAGCTGCATATTCATACGAATTTATCGCTTCCATTCCCATGTACACTTTACCCAAACGACTTCGATTCGAGCGCGAACGACTGAACAAGTATATATATATATATATATAGGGCACGCGTAGTCTATACAGTATATGCGCGCGCGCGCTCGTGTATAGGTGCAAATCACGTAAAAGCGCCTTACGGCCGAGCCACACTTTTCATTCACCAAGGGGGGATAGTATCATCAATTTATCAGTAAAAGCGCGCGCACGGATATGCGCGCGCGCAAAGTAAGTACAGGCCACCCAATCTGCAATCGGGTCGTTCCATACCTCCTCTCCTCTTTCTTCTTCTTCCTCCTGCCCCCGCCCCGCGCCCACCCCATCTCCTGGTCAAACCACCTTTCCTATACAAGAGTTGTCTTCCGTCACGCCCTAAGCTCGTTATCGATCTCGGCCGCGCGCCCTGCCCTATACCTCGTATTATCGCGGAGGAGGATGAGAGGGGGGAGAGAGATAGATAGAGTGGGGGAGGGGGGGGGAAGATGCAGACAGAACACGACTGGATCGGGGATGGGAGTTTTAAAAGTCCCGCGCTGCCTATATATACTCGAATGCCACCGTCACGCCGCGCCGGCGGCCGCTCGAATTTCGCAGGACCGCCGTTCGCCTCTCGGAGCGCCAGGGCGGAAAAACGCGAATTTTTCTTTTCTATACTTGTTTTTATTCATTTTGTTTTTTATTTATTTATTTATTTATTTATTTAGTTAGTTTACGATCTCTAGCCATTGCGCGCGCGTTGATTTTTTGAGCTTTCTTGGTTTTTTTTTTTTTTTTTTTGTTTTGGTCACGCTGTAGCTGGTGTCGTCTTTCCATACAGTCTCGTCGCAGGCGGGAAATATTCCGCGGCAACCGAAGGATGCGCGAGTGAAAAGAACTATAGCTGCCGGAAGAATGTTTTTCGCGGATCGATTTGTATATAATATATATAATAGGTACGTGCGCGATATATTATACTCGGGCGGGAGAGTGAGGGAGGAAAGTTATTTTATGCTTTTATGCGCGATAATTTCTACAGATCGTCGACCTCGATTCGTTTGGTAAAATGATTTTGTTGCGCGTTCGCTATATAACGACCTCAAAATATCGCGCACAGGTGGGTCGTGATTAACGCGCGGTTACTAATCTCTTGTACGTTGGATTTATATTATTGCATTATTGGATAAACTGGCTCTTATTTGGAGCAAAATTAAATTTTATCATTTTAGGGTCGAGCAATGCGATATTTATTATAATTATAATAGATTTTGTTTTCTTTTCTCGAATTGGCAGTAACTAAAAAGAGGAAAAAGATACGGTGCGTAGAAAAATAAGAAATGACCGACCTTCGACTGTTTTTTAAATTAATGTTCAGCGCTTTACGTGCTCATTTAAATTTATTACACTTGCATAAAAAGCACAAATGTAAGCATGAATTTCTAAATAAACAAGAATATATGTCTGATGGCAAAAAATTAATTTGAAGGGGAATATGGCTTTTTTTTATCTCCCAGCTATATTCATAATTTTTTTTTTTTTTTAAATCTGGAAAACAGATCGATTTTTATGTACGGTCGATATGAATGAAAATAAAAATGAAAAAGAAAAAAGGTTTACCCGAGAGATTCATCAAAGAGGCGTCGATTTGAGGAGCCTGCCGACCAGACGCTCTCTTCACCCATTGCACAAGTTCGGGCAAGAGCTCCTATTTTTAACGATTTTTTTTTTCTTTCTTCTAATTTTGCCCCCTTTCATACGTGCGTGGACGCAACCCGTAGACCGGGCTCGGCGTGTACACGACGCATTACCAGCGACGCAAATAGAACGCCGCGATTGCACTGCACCTCCCCGCGTACGGCGGCAGGCACTGCCACTTTCAAGATTCGCCGGCGCGCCGCGCCGTAAAAAATTTACGGCGCCCGCCCGCCGGACCGTATTAGATTAAATCACGGCATTATACGTCGGGACGACAGGGGGCGGGGAGGGAGTGAGAGAGAGAGAGAGAGAGAGAGAGAGAGATAGAGAGAGGGGCAGGGAGAACGATCAATCTAGTCCGGCGCGAAAGATTCGCGCGCGATTTAATGGACGATTTTTGTTACGCCGCGCCGGCCGTAATGTTTTTCTATTTCTGCATACCTACGTAGATGGATCGCGCGACTTTTTGTTGTACGTTTTTAACGCAATATTGTGGCCTCTCCCTCTCTCTCTCTCTCTCTCTCTCTCTCTCTCTCTCTCTCTATCTCCCTGTCCTAGGCTCTTTGACTCGCGCTATATATGCTTTATTTTATTAGACTTTTTATTTCATTTTTTATATTCTGTGTTAGATGCAAAATTAGTTTACGATTCGATTGATCGAGTTTGTATGTCGTTAACGCGCTACGAAATTCATTATATTTTACTTTTCTTGACGAAGTAAACATATTCGTTCACAATACATACTTGTATAGAGAGTTGATTTAATCCAAAATATTTCATTGTAATAGAACGTATGGACCGATCGGCGAATCTCTTTCAATAGTTTAATTTCGTTATACGTCAGTCATGCGTCAATTCTATTTGTTCAATCGAAGTAGAAGAAGCACAGTTTACAAGATATATTATCCATTGAGAAAAGTGATATTGAAGCAGTCTGAAAATTTTTATTAGACATTTGTTTTTCTAACCATTCGCAGCGCGATTCGACGCCATCGGTCATTCACCGATAAAGATCGGTGCCCTCTCTCCACGGCAATGTCAAAAAAGA
>JACCIC010000240.1:52500-267500 GCA_018907035.1 Sycobia sp. Sy_11 | reverse complement strand
GTTCAAAAACTATATCATTCATTGAATTGCGTCACAAACATACAGGCAGAAAACTGTCTGCCCCCCCCCCGTTCACGGGCCATGGCTTTATCACCCACCTACGTCCATAAGATATTTAGAAAGTAAAAGGGATTAAAAGCAACGATTGCAGCTTTCACAGAGCCAACGACGTCGCGTGTAATAATTATCAAAATCAATTTCCGGCGCGGCCAACGTCTCATTTGGTATCGTCCTTATTATACGTATATTATTATATACTCGGTGGCTTACCACCGATTGTTAATCCTTGGCGCGCTCAATCGCGTCACCGCCGGCCTTTATTCTGGGGCGGAGTCGCGGATGTATTCTTTACACCCTCCCCCCCATATTATATTTGACCTCGATCTGGGATTCGAAGTGATCCGAAGAGATCGAGTTAGGCTCTTCATTTGTTTTATGTGGGTCCTCGAGGTTACGAAGCCCAACGATTCTGGAGTTGTATTTTTTAACCAATGTTCTCATTTTTAAAGAAAGAAAAAATTAAAAATTAAAAATTATCTAAAAATTATACTTTAAAATTTTTGAGTCTTACAGATTTTCATAATTATTAATTATACTTTTATTTTGACTACACAGTTAGACCTACAAATCATGTGAACGAAATCGTTGTGCGCGATGTCTTCTTAAAATATAAGTATTGCCAAAAAAAATCTAAAAACCGAACCATCTTTCAATCCGAATAAATTTTATTTTGCTTTTTTGAAGAATGATCGTTTTAGCCTAAAAATAGGCTCTGTCTCCAATGAGACATGTATGGTACTTACAATCTCAAAAAATCGTTTCCATGCATTAAAAAACGCAAAATTAACATGGAGTAACAACTTGCTAACTTATAGAATAATTGTATATTAAGAACGTCTAGAATCGCCGGGCTTTAACGATTATTTAGTAAAGAATGTTATATAATCTTCATTTGAAGGGATTAATGAAGATGTGTAACAATTCGTAAAAAACTTTAGGTACAAATGGTAAAAAATGAAGGTACGTGGCATTAATCAGAGATTAATTAATCGTTCCAGATTTTCATCATTAGCGATCTTAGGTAACTGCGTCATATATATAAAGTCTCATGGGCTATCAAAACACTCTTCATAATGACCGAAGCCGACTCGACGGCTCGAAACTTTGAACTCAATCGTTGTTCCACGTACCTAATGCGTATAAAATCGCCGCATCCCTTGATTCGGGCCAGTTGCCTAATCCTATGGCAATACACGTTTATGTCATCATGAATTTTAGGATCTTAAGGTGACATCATAACAGCGACATAGCTGGAGAGTGTAAAAGAGAGAGAGAAAGGGAGAGAGGGAGAAAGAGACAGCGAGAGAGAGGGAGAGAGAGAGAGAGAGAGAGAGAGAGAGAGAGAGAGAGAGAGAGAGAGAGAGAGAGCGCGCGAGAACGAGAGAAATTAAAATAACGCTGGTTTAATCTCACCCAGTGTACGGGTGGCCTACATAAGCTCCTTTTTATTGAAATGGTGGTACATTAAGAAAATTGCGCACGTGCGTACTTCAAAAATATAGCCCGCACTCCTCCCACAGTGCCCACGTTACCATTTTCGAAAGAAAAGAAAAAAAGCAATGACATATTTACTACAATCTCACAATTAATCGCGGTTAATCTACTTTTTCAACCTGACCAAGCTATATGTCTAACGAACTTTTTTTCGTGCTATCTCTATTATATATGTGGCATATGAGACTTTGGTGGCCCTGCGCCGCTCGCTCATGTCAAGAATGTAAAATGTTGTCGAGAATGGTGACATTTACATCGGTGACACGCGTGCCGGTAAATAGTGGTACCGAAAACGTTTTCCATCTCTTTCTTTCTTCTCGCATATATATATTTACAGCACAACCATGCCTCAATTTGCGCCCGCGCGCTTGTGGGTCATACAAACAGAGGCACCCACGACACGAACAACAGTTCCTATGTACGACAATGGCTTTTGTCCCCATCCCACCCTCGCTCTTCCAACCTACGCGCGAATTCGTTTCAAATATACTGCATATATATATATATATATATATATATATATATATATATATATATTTATACGACTCTCATACCTCTCCTTACTTGCATTCACGCTGATTGAATACGAGGCGAATGTTATATTACACACATATAATATATATATATATATATATATATATATATATATATATATATATATATATATATAGACGTGTAGAAACGCGAGAGGAGCCGGCGCTAAAGTATCGCGTTGCTACGCAGCGCGGCCGGCGCCCCGCCCGTTCGTCTCCGGTGCGCGTCGCTCCGCAGGTAAGTGCACCAACCCTCTCTCCCCCGCCCCCTTTCTTTCTGATTCTGTCATTCTTTTCTTTATTATGCCCGAATGGCGAGGCGGCTAGCGCAAAGCGGAAAATTGGCCGGGTGCAAACAAAAGGCGGCCCGAGACAAACGGCGGCCCCGGGGCAACTGATGTGCTTTACCGCCGACTATATGTATATATGCGTGTAGAACTGATGTACTGAAACAGGCAAAGAGCGAGAGGGGAAAGGAGGAGAGGGGAGGATTTTGCGAGCGCTAATCGAGAGAAAGGTGTGCAGCAACGGCCCATCGGTCCCTCGGAACTGTTGAAAAACGGTATTTCACGGTATCAATAGAGAACGGATTTTCATCGTGTAGAGGAGAGGGCGAGGGAGGAGAGCAGAAATAGAGGAGAGATGCGCGTGCGCGTTTATATATATATATATATATATATATATATTTATATATTTATATAGACAGGAAGAATGACGAACCGTGTACGGGTTGTATTGTTATTGTAGTCGGGGGCGGCTCGCTTTGCGGAAACTTTTGTAAATCGACCTAGGGGAGGAGTTTTACGATCGTAAGCGCGTGTGCTTTGTTCTTCTAGTTCTCTCTCTCTCTCTCTCTCTCTCTCTCTCTCTCTCTCTCTCTCTGCGGAACGATTAGAAAAGTGGCTTTGCGACATTTTCTTTAGAATCAGTTGAGTATACAGATTCAGGTATCTGTATGAGATAACAAAACAGCGTTTTTAACGTTGAAAGTCGGCTGCAATGGATAGATATAAAAAAGAAAAGGTGAATTTGATCGTTAAATAGTTGTACTTGTTATTTATTATCGTTATACAGATGCATATTGAACCATATTTTATAGACAATGTTACCAGTTTAAGGAGCTTCGCTTCGAGATGTGCGAAAAAAAATCAGTAAACAGTACGATATCAGAGTGATATCTTATTCGAAGCAAGACTCGAAGAGTAAGAGTCTATTTCCAAAGTCTTAGATGGGAGGCTGACCACGAAGGAAATGTAAAACTTACAATTCAGTGAATTCCATGCATATATCGATTATTCTAACTCTTGCTGGAGTCTCGGAAGTCTTAGCACAGGCATATAATTGATGGATTCGGTCTAGATCGTACGAGTTGGCTCTGGTTACTTTGAAAATTCGCAGGATGTGGTACTTTCTGCTATCATACTCTCGCGATTTTCTCATTAAAGAAATGAAACGATTTTTTTAACGAAAATCCTAATGCTCATAGCAGAAGATTCAAAGAAAGAATTGCATATGTCGAGCGTAAAGGTTCTGATAAATTAAAATCCTGAAATGTATAAATTTCTGACTTATCGCCAATTGAAGTTTCGCTTATTTCCCACGCTTCAATGGGCAATTCACTATATAACTAATGTGTGTATATATATATATATATATATATATATATATATATATATATATATAACGGAGCAAACTTTAATTGCTAATAGCTATTAGAAACTATGAATTTCGGTGCATAATTATGTTATTTGGAAACATTTTGCTTTAAACTCATTCCTTTTTTTGTATCCAGGTCAAAAAGTACAAATTTACAGTAAAAAAAAATTTAACCCCAATCAACAAAATATTCCTTTTCATTACAATATAATTGTATACGTTAGAAATCACCACATCTTGGAAGTTTGTCGAGGGTTTATTTGTAACATTACAGGATTCATTATGTAAATCGTTAATTTGGATCAAATCCGTTATCCAATTATCACGGCCTCTCGTTGCCCTCATAGTTTGTATATCGTCAACTATCTTTCTTATTCATATAATTTAATTTATCGAAGCCACTCCGTCCCGACACATTTGTCTTTCTTGCATATATATATATATATTTTTTTTTTACATTTAGTACCAACGAAGCATAGCCGTTCGTAATACATTTGTTGTTGCATTGAGCCAAGAACCATAGATCTTCGATCTTCGCATCCACCACGGTGGCCACGTGTTGCGCGCGCGCCGCATCTGAAGTCCGCATCAGCAAAGTCCCGAGATTTTTCCGAGCGAATGACTCAGGTATGGGGCAGCCACCTCTCGTGCTCATACGCATAGGCTCCCCCATAAATCTCCTCCGGCGCGGGACAGCCAAAGGGATCTTTTTTTGCATTGTTCCGTTCTCAATATAGTCACCCTTCGCTTCCGTTCGCTTTGTTTTTCATTATTTTGTTCTTTGTTGTTTTTTTTTTTATTTGCGGAAAGAATGGTAAAACGGCCGTAGGAAAGAAAAGACCTCGCGCAGCGACCTATCACGTGACCTCGGCACGAATTCGTCGGTTTCTTCGCGTTACTACTATTTAGGCAAGAATAAAACCTGCGAGTCTTCGCCCTATTGTTTTTATCGATGGTTTTACTCCCTGCTACTCGTTCTACTTACTGGGGTATTTAATTTCCTTTCTCGGATTAAACGATTAAATCGCGTATTTTTCGAAGCGTGAAATAGTCTTTAACATCACGAAGGATTTTACTTCATCCGTATACGTAAAATAAAAATTTATTCTCTCACGTTTTTTACTCTTCTCTTCTTTTTTTTCTCCTTAATCTAGAGAAGTGTTTCGGACAGGAAGATCTCGAATATTCTGCACTATTCTCCATCACATGTATTAACAATGCCATGTACACGAGACTGTATAGCGTGGGCAATAGCATGAACATATTAGCGCTCATCTTTGAATTAAACATACAGCTTAGTCATTGTAAATTATTCGATTCGTATTTCGTTATTTTGTCATTACCGCACGCTGCTGGACGTCGCTGTGAACTTCTGCCTCGTGTCCTTAACACGCGACAATTTTACAACTAAAGGAAAAACAACGAAAATTCATTCGAAACCATTATTGTTGAACGCTATACATATATAACTAAATGACCTCCCGGAAAAAAATCTCTGCTACAACGAATAATTCTGAATAGACAATATTGCTATATAGGATCGGGTCGACCGATTTTCCACGAAAACTCGGTATCAATTCACCACACCGTATCCCGCGCGCTGTAAAAAAAAATCCAAAGGGAACAATGTCGCGCGTTTCCGTGTTTTTGCCCCAGCTCTCTTTCTGAGACAAAAAATTATATAGGAGCGCGCGTGCCCTCGCTCTATATGGCCCGGAAAAATCTTCGGCGCCCCGGCTCCGCCATGACCAATTGACCCAACAACGACCAACGAACCAGCGTAGAAACGGAAAAACACGCGCGCACAGTGGGGAAAAATCAGGGAACGGTACACGCCCCGCGTGTCCGCGCACAACTTATTTCATATTTATTGGACGTGCGCGTGAATTAAACCAGATTATGCAAGAATGCAGTCCGTGTAACGAATAACAGAGAAGAAGGTGGATGCGTTTTTGTCGGGACTTGGCGTGGCTGCAGTCGTCGCCTATGCGCGTATTTATATACGCGCAGATGTAAATGTTATAATAGGTACACCTATATCTGCGCGCAATATTTACGAGTCCACTCTAGCACGGTGACCATGTCGGGATCGGGTGCGGGTTTGCAGTGAATATATATATATATATATATATATATATATATATATATATATATATATATAGGATATTTATACATTGTACACCGATTGTCTACATAAATAATTCCGCAACAGGGGGCAGTATACTTCGTTCGCAGTCGATAGGGGAGGGGAGGTTGGAACGGGAGGAGGAGGAGGAAAAGGTGGAAGGAACGAGGTTCTTCTCATGCGGGTTCTCGGGAGATCCAAAGAACGATACGAGAATATTTGGCATTTAACGCTCTTGTGTTCAACTCCCAAGTTCTCTCCTTCGCTCCTTCGCTCTCCGTCGCCTTTTCACTCTCGCTTCACTCTCAATGAAATCCAATTAATTGCTTAATTGTACCGGTTAAGGCTTATGGACGTGTATACCGTACTCTACGCAATCGACAATGTATTGCTATATTTATCAATAAGATCGTATAGTGTGTACACTGTATAAATCGAGAACAAGTGTACGATATACAATATAATATACAATGTATATATACATATATACATACATATATTTAAAGTATATCGAGTAGAAGTTTCAGGCATCATAATCAGCAGACACGCGGCAATCGATAATCTTGCCGACAAGTACACGCGGAGAAAATGCACTTTTCTTCGCTTCGATACTGCGGACATCGTCCGGGGGGGGCGGGGAGGGGGATAGTAAAAGTATGCGTCTTACAATAATATAAAGCTTCCTCCCCTCTCGCGACGAGACGCGAGGAGGGCAACGCTACGAAATGTCTCTCTCGCTTTACTCATTGGCCTTAATTCCCCGCGGAATTCTGTTCGTTTCTTTCTTGAAATTGTAGTCACTGCCTCTGTGCGCGAGCGCGCGTGTGCTTAAGCGAGAAGATTCGGGTCTCTCTCTCTCTCTCTCTCTCTCTCTCTCTCTCTCTCTCTAATATATATATACATATATATATATAATATACACATGCTTGCGGGCGTATATATTATCATACTCTCTCCTTCTATCGAACAATTCAAACTTATTTTTTTTAATCCTCGTGCTGCCCGCGTGTGTTCTCCCCTCTATATGGAACAATTCAATCGAAAATAATTATTGTCACACGGATCAGCTATGCAGAGGCTAATAATTAGTGTCTTTCCGGCGACGAGGTATATCGGTACTCTGGTTTAATCTCAATCTACTTCGTGGGTCAGCTCTGTTCGTTTAACGTAGAATTTTTCGTATTATATATATATATATATATATATATATATATATATATATATATTTATATTATTTATAGATTTATTTATATATTTCATAATATGATTATTATGAAATAACAGTATATAATATGATTTTAGGATCATCATGATTCTCTTGTTCTTTAAATCTCTCTGGATACGATATATAATCATATATCTTTAATCTGTTTACATGAGAGTACAGATCGACATATCTGCCTTTTTGTTATTAGAAATATAAAAGAAACTGATTATTTTTATAGAGCTTTTAATAAATTAGTTTACGCTTCGGATGTTTTCCATCTTAGATTTATCTCTTTCTTTCATGATAAAAATTACGTGAAATAAGCTTAATCGTGAAAGTATAATTTTCTTACGTCTTTCTACATCGTAGATTTTTTCCCGAGTTACCGAGGGACTATAAAATCTACATTTTCGAATTTACGACGCGACGATCCGAAGCATTAAACACGCGCCACCGTGGAGTTTCGAAAGAAAAATCGTTAAGAAGTCGAAGCACCCCGCCGGCTACGCGAGGGGTAGACGGGAGGGGGCTAAGAATAGCGCAGAATCACGAAGAAAATAAACGGACGCGAGATAATGCGGCAGCGAAGGCGGAGGGATTTTCGCTGGCCGCGCGTTTACGGCAGCTCCGCAGCGCTGAATCGATCGATCGGTCGAGTTTCTCCTTCCGATCCTCTGTTTTCGCCCATCTTCGATCGCGCCATTGACCGGTCGTGCAGAGGAATAATTCAACGTATTCGCCATCTCTCTATCTCTCTCTTTCGATGTCGGAGACCCGGAGCCATGCGTTATTATGCGTTTTGTGCTCGCATGGTAACATATATGTAACACATATATATGTAAAGAAAAATGCTGTAAAATCGCGTCGTCTCTGAATGTCGTTTCGCCAACTTCAGAGACGCATTGCTTCTTTTTTTATAGGATTCCTGAAAAACTCGTGCTAAATAAGTTTTTAAACTTATATGTTTGTTATTATTACAAATAAATTGAAAAATTTCAAAGGGAATTGTATTATAGTTACAGTCGACAGTTTATATAAGTTTAGAGTAATAGCGACAAAAATTTACACTTTGTAATTGTTTTTATGATTTATGCACGAAGAAGCCTTGTTTTGTGTTTTAAAAAAGAAAAAAATGTTAATTGATATAATGCGAATGTTGAGGGTATTATTATTACTATCATATTAGCAATATTCTTATGTATTGTATACATGAGAGTCTTACAAGGCAATTTAGTTTCTCAAATCACACAACTATATCATATTTTAATCAATATTGTTTTCAACTGTATATTATTTTTCATTCAGTCTTGTATCTGCTTTTAACGAGTGACTATACATAACTCTTCTATTAAATGTGCCAGAATGCAAAAAAAAACCGAATGTAAAATTTGTTTTTCAAAAAGTTTTCATTTTAAAACGCAATATTGCCAAAATCAAGAAGCATAAATAACAATGGAATAGTGAAAAAGCAAAAGCAAAAGATACTGCGCGCTGACACGTACGTGCGCGCCTCGCCCCCCGCGATAAAATCGATTTACGAGCCGCGATTACGTCAAAAATATAAAAGAGCCGTGAAAAAGATACAACATATATATATATATATATATATATATATATATATATATATATATATATATATGCCAGGATGATCGAACGTGATTTGTCATCGTTTCGATATGTCGAGATGAGGCACTGCCAACGAATTTACATCTGTCGATACATCGTCCAACGAATTCGACATTTGAGCGGTCTCGACATCGGTATTACAGCCAAAATCGTGCTCTTCTTATGTATACGCGAGTCGCAACAAGGGAGTGTATTTATGTAGAAGAAAAAAACAGAAAGAAAATGAAAGAGATAATAACGAGATCTGTCTATAATTGAGTTGGAGGTTTTCGTTACGCCATTTCAAATAACGAGATTTGTCTTATAATTGAGTTGGAGGTTTTCCTTACGCCATTTAAAAAAAGAAACATGGATTCTCGATCGTTTTTTACATCACGGATTTTGAGTTTTAGGTATGACGATAATTAAAATAGAAACTTTTGTTAGCCATTTGATTGTTTGAATTTACTTTTGCCATCCTTTCACGACTAGCAAGCCTAAGAATTGGAGTTCGAAGGATCCGAAATGCGTTGAAAAAATGTCGGAATATCCGGGCTTTTATGAAATGGCGTCGGGAAAATAATACCGGTTGTATTTCTAGTATAATTTTAGATTTAGGTCAGAAATTCTTTTCGAATTGATATATAGGAATTTCGACGATTTTCTGGTATATTATGAATTTGTACCGAACGAGTAACGTTTGTTACAAGTTCATGGAATCATGGTATGCAATTGAAATTTTTGGTTCTCTTAAATAAAGGGATAATTAAGCGCGATCGAATTCGATATAGAGTCCAAATAAAAAGTGGCGGAAAATCTTTTTAAAAAAACCACCAAGATTGTTTCTGCCTTATCGTTGTATTTTTGCAGCTTGTCGCGTTAGCTAACATCAAGCCTTCGATTTCAAATACGGGGATAAAGCGATATGGTCAGCTATGTTATCATCGTCGAGATCGCGGAGGAAAAGAAGAACGCATTGGCAAACGTTGAGGCGCAATGCGAGATTCGATTAATGAATATCGTATCTTGGATATATTTTTGATGTACAGGAGCCCTCGCGATCTATGGAAGTCCACGTAACGCGCGAAAATGCGCGTATACGTAACGAATCAATTCGAGCCCGCTCTCGAATCATCGACCAGAATACGTATGGCATACGTGTATCTCTCGATGTCAGAGCGGAAAATAATCTCAGCCGGTGTTTCATTATGAACGCGCCGCCCGGCCGCATACGATATCTGGACCGTCTTTCAACGACCGGGGTGCGTTCGATCATTTTCATACTTAGAGCGCGAGTGCGTGTGCCAAAAAGCCAAACCGAAGAAACAAACACGAAGAAATGCGCGTCGTTGCGAAAGATTCCTAGAAATTACGAGGGGTGGAGAGGGAGAGAGAGAAAGAGGTTTAGACCCAGCACAACATAGATATTTGTTAAACAGATCATTTCTATAACAAAACAACCTGGTAAATCTAGTTCTAATTATGGTTTCGCTTATTGCCAAATCCACATTTTTACTTCCAATCACATTGCCGTAATAATCGTTCAACAAAAAACAAAAAATCCTGTCTTCATAATATATACAAATATACACCTTTATGAACAGGGTGTCTCAATTCAACATATGCAGTGAAACTTCAAGCCCTATACGAAAAAAGTTACGAAACCAGGTAGTAGCCCTGGACGCTGGCTTCTTTTTTGAAATCGCTTAATTTTCGAAATTTTGATAGAGTAACTTATATAATGATCCAATAAGCATCGTAGTAAGTTATACAAAAATTTTATAAAGAAATTGCAATGAATTATTCTTTTACAAAAGCTGCTGGTATGAGAAAAAAATTTCATCTACCGAATAAGCATGATAAAACGTGCATGACTTATGATATTCATGGAAAAAATGTCCATTGGTTAATACGAATTTCGGGAAAATGTCGATTCGCCAAATCTTCCCAATGAAGCTTGGATGTATCGATTCAAATTAGCCGCCTGGTATTATATAATGTAATTATAATCGTTACTTTGATTGACAATTCTAAAAATATATAAATGGCCACCTGGAGGCGGATTTTGTTGCTAACCTAGTGTTCTGTTAACATCGCTCTTGCTAACATCTGTTTATTGTTAACTATTACAATTGAATCCAATACTTTTTTTAAACACGTTTGAATTTTTGTATGTGTTCACGAAAAATCTTTTCATAGTCGAAATGCTAGTATTTTTTTTTTTAATTTCAGTCTAATAATCATTTTAAATATTATATTTATGTCGGATATCCGTAAAGTTTGAAAAAAGTCTTTTTCCAAATGGCGTGTTTGCTGGTTGGCTGATACAACTACGACATTCCTCCATTATATATATATAACTCGTGAAAAATTTTATAGAATTACGGTCTCATTAAACGTGGTGCCAAAATTCTTAGAGCTATACATAATGGCGACGACGCTATAAATGACGACCACGAGGAGGAGTGCAGCAGTTGGTAGCGGCGCGCGCGAATACCTCAGCCGTTGGAGATACGCAGGGACTGAGATAAAGAGCGAACGAGAAAGAAGAAGACCCAAGAGAGAGAAAGAGAGAGAGCGGGGGGCGTAGGCGGGAGGGAAGAGGAGAAAAAAGAGTCCAAGGTAGAGAAAGCACGTCGAAGAGGTGGTCCAGACGACCCTAATAAACTGCATCGTATGCGTGCGCTGCTGCTCTACTCTCGTGGCCAAAAATCCGTGAGGGAGAGAGACGGAAGATTACACACACACACACACACACACACACACACACACACACACACACACACACACACACACACACACACACACACACACACACACACACACACACACACACACACACACACACACACACACACACACACACACACACACACACACACACACACACACACACACACACACACACAATATATATATATGCACACGCGCGCGTGTGTGTATGCACAGAAAAGAAGATGCAAGGGCACGAGCGCGGCCCATTCTTTGCTTTACCCGCCACGTCGCCCTGTCTTCTCTCTCTCTCTCTCTCTCTCTCTCTCTCTCTCTCTCTCTCTCTCTCTCTCTCTCTCTCTCTCTCTCTGTCTCTCCCTCGCTCAGATTATTGCTTTCGGCTACCGACTGCAGCTGCCGCCGCCGTATCGTTGCTGCTGCGTCGTTCTGCACCCTGATGCAGCATCAGGTAGACTCGCGAGATATATATCCTTTCTCTCTCTTTCTCTCTCTCTCCCTCTCCCTATCTCCTTCTTTCTCCGTTCCTACGCCCACCTCCTCTTTCTTCTTTCTTATTTCTCCTTTGTCTCGCGTACTCTTTTGCGCACTGCATCAGTTTCTTTCATATATATATATATATATATATATATATATATATATATATATATATATTTCACCGCTGCGTCTTAAATGGGCTTAGCGAAATAATCTTAAAATCTCTGTACAGACGAGGGAACACCCGCGAGACTGATAAGTGCATAAATAATAAAAATTTCATCAGAAAACGAGTGGTGGGTTGTCTTTTCTGGAATTTGTATAAAGGCATCACACATTAATATTTCCTACTGTAATACCCACCACCCAAAGGACGATCTCTTGTTCACTTTCTATCTCTCTCTTTTCTAAATCATTTTTGACATTTTGGTCGAAATAAAAAATTAATTAGTCATGGTGAGCGCAGTAGCCCGATACATGTGTAGTTAATTTCCCCCCATTTTTTCTTTATCCTTTGCTGCGGGTACCGAGTGAGAGTGCAATATTTCGAACTGATATTTCTGTTTCATTCGAAAAAAAAGAAGACGAAAAAAATGAAAGAGCAAGAAGAAACAGGTTTCATATTTATAGTATGTGTATATATATAGTTATCGGATAGTGAGTTACTTTCACGGGACATTATTCAAGATTAAACAGAGTAGTTCTGCCGTGTATCTTCTTTATTATATATACCGGCTTGTGGCGAATTAATATCTCTTGGATAAAAGAGCAACTTTATAAATTAGATTTAAACGCGTCGCTATTTTCGAATGTAAAGGAATTCTCGAAATGTACGTATATATATGTGTGTGTGTGTGTGTGTTGTGTGTGTGTGTGTGTGTGTGCGTGCGTGTGTGTATAAATGTATATATGTATGTATGTATGTATGTAGACACACACGCACACATATAATGATCATAGGTTCTTTTTCCTTTCAAACCAGCTTCTTTGAACATCAATGTAAAAATTTATAACGATCCGTTCGCTCGTTAATTCCATAAATTACCACTGTATGCGGGGACCAAAAGTAAAATCCCTCCTGGAAAACTCTAACAATCATTTTCAATCTCGTCCGTGCCATCTGTTCTTGCGGCGCTAACACTTGCGCGTCGCTACACGTATAGCGAATTCATTCCCGCTCTTTATTATATATATTAACATACCTGGGGCAGGAGACCGAGAATGCTAAAGGAGGAGAGATGAGGATGTAGTGGAGAGAGAGAGAGAGAGAGAGAGAGAGAGAGAGAGAGAGAGAGAGAGAGAGAGAGAGAGAAGATTTATCTATTCGTTGTCCTGTCAAAGCTCACTTCCGTCTAAGAACGATTAGTCCCTTTTATTAAATATTAAATATGAAATTATTTCGTATAACAAATATTTTGATTTTTGTTCTTGTTCTTCTTTTTATATAATTATTATTATTACAATGTGACAATTACACAAAAAGGATTTTTAGTTTGTAAGATCAAATCTCTGCTAATATAACTGAAGTGATTTCAGACCTCGAATCGTATATACTTAAAATCTAACTTATTAATTTTCTGATATTATAATAAAGCTTCGTATAAACATGCAGTTACTTTTTAATTTTTTATCATTATTTATTTTATTCTATCACCCTTTTACAATACTTTTTTTTCTTAATTTTTCTCTGTTTTACCGGTTTTTGTCATTCTTCAGATTTTCGTAAAAGAATCTCTCTCTCTGTCTCTCTCTCTCTCTCTCTCTTGAGAGCAGGTGCGGATGTCGTACAATAAAATTTTATCTTATCTGAACGCGGTTCTCTGCGTCGAAGCAATGCCGCGAATGAGAATAAACACACACACGCGCGCGCGCGCGCGCGCGCACACGCACGCATACAAACGTTATATATAGGAAAGCTGCGCATACATTTTTACGACAAAAATTAATTAATCTACACCCAAAATAATTATTTCCAAATATATACTCATAGCATTAAGATCCCAACACATTGTACACGCGATCGAGTCTCACGCTAATCCACAAAGCTAATTTACCTTTTACAAATCCAGCAATTTCTATATCTACGTAAACCGTAAACCTCTCTCTCTCTCTCTCACTCTCTGGCAAAGCGCCAAAACGCAAACGCGCAGGTAATCCCCTGGCGCATCGTAGGCGCGCCCGTGCGACAGGCCGCGGGAGCCAAACAAATGTCTGCGCTGCTTGCGCGCGCAATTGTATATTAAGAAGCAGGCGCGCGGCACCAAAATCCGTGATGCGCAAAGGATCGACGATCTCCTCCCGGTTCCTCTCTCACCTGCTGCGCCGCCGTTGTCGAGCGCGTGCGTGGACAGACAGAGGGCGGAGGCTGTAAGGGGGGAGGGAGGGGGGAGAGCGTCGCGCTTCCTGCCGGTTTTGCGCGTGCGCGCGGCTTCATTCGTTCGTCGCTCCTCGGGGATTCATTCAGGCGCGCGGGCGACGAGCTCACGTTCGGCCAGTTCGGCAGCCTCCCTCCTTCCCGCAATCTCCTCTCTCTTTCTCTCTCTTCCCCATCGCCCCATTTTAAAGACCGAGCACACCATTGATCGTTTACACGGGATCCGTCACGGCTTTTTCTCTGATGTTCGCGATGCGGGGGGGGGGGTTAAGATCCTGATGCAGCTCCCTTTTCATATACACACACACGCACACACACACATAATATACATTATATTTGGAACGGCGACTGGGGATGGGGGAGTTGCCGAAAACGGAGGGCGGGGAGGGGTGTTTCTCGGAAAGTTCAAGGGCCCCGACGCGCGCGCGCGTGGTTATTTTTCCATCGTTTATGCGCGCATCAGCTTACGGCCGCGAGGCCGGGAGGGACCCATCTCGAGCGCGGAAAATTGTTTCGGTGCACGCGCGCGTACGCGTGTGTAACGAGGGCTTGCACACTATATTATTTACGATCTCAAGCCCGGGAGATTTTCACGATATAACCCCCGGCCACTCGCCCCGCTCCGAGATTCAGTTCGCCATAATAACAACGCGACGACTGTCTCGTTTGTGTCTGTGTAACCGATTCGAGAGCGATTAATCGCTACGGGATTCGTCGCGCTCCTCGTCGGTATAATGTGGCCAAGGGGGCATATATCTCATATGCCCCGGGACAGCTGTACGGGAAGGGGGTGTTTGAGGGGGAGGGGGGTAGATGAAAAAAGGGGAAAACTGCCGTGGCACCGATGAAAGATAGGTGCTCGATAGGTGGATTTTTTTTTCAATACGAAATTCCGAGACATTGATCGGAAGATCGACGCATGTATATTATATATATATATACGATAATCGGCGCTGGAGCTGCTAAGACGGCCTGAATTCGTTGCTTTTGAAAAAAAAAGGTATCCATAGACTTGCGACATCAACATAAGCGCAGCATTCGAGAATGGCACATGTCGAAAAAAATTGTTGATAACGATTTAATTGTGTATATGGCTGGATGGGCAGAGAGTTTATCAGAGTTAAAATGCATAATGTCATTACATGTTTCACTTTTTTCTCTAGAATCCAGATAGTCTCTCTGAAAATTCACAGACATTCGGTATATTGAACTCGACGTATAATAACGACAAGCTTAAAAATCCAAATTCTCTGTCGCATGAAAGTTATCGACGTAAACAGTATAGAGAGGGGAGTTTAATCGCGCAACTCATATTCGTATATTAAATTTCCAATATATTGAGTCGTAACAAATATAGGTATATGTATATATATATATATTTTTTTTTTCTAATCAATTCCATTGTATAGTGCCAAAAATCGCTTTAAGCAATGGATTTGTGCGAGATCTAAATTTTCTTTAGCACCAAAAGAACGCTTAAAACGATTTTTCTTTTTGCTTGATGGATTATTGTTTATATTCATTATTACGTTATGCCACGATTATATCATATTATACGTGTATACTTACAACTGCAAAAATGAATTTCAACCATTTTCGTTCATCGAATAATCTTTTCTAATGTTTACCGAATAGAATCAATGTACATTGCCTTGATTTACGAACTGGCGACAAATATATAAACACAATTGCTCGGGCCTCCTTTGAATAAAAACCGGAAATATAATTTTCAAAACATATTATGCACATAATATTAGTTCCTTTCTACCATTCGTCGAGTGTCGTATTTTCAAAACTGTTTTCAACGCAATCTTATATTAATTATAACGTACGTATATTATTACGGAGAATTGTACGAAGTATTTTTTTAAGTATGTTTGTATAGAATGAATAAGACAGAGACAAAGAGAGAGAGAGAGAGAGAGAGAGAGAGAGAGAGAGAGAGAGAGAGAGAGAGAATCAGACAGAGAGGTTGAATATGAATAAGAATTTACTCATTGCCTTACATGAGTCACCTTTGGAGATAATGAAAAGATAGATTATCAGTGGACGTAAAATCAATAAGAAATATTTCTTAATGCTTTTTTTTAATTTTAATTATGAAGAAATGAAATAGCTAAGATTCAAACTGGATGAAAAGTATCGTGGAGCGTTTCAATTCTTATCAATGAATCTCATGCACGAATAGAAAGAAAAAGTATAGTTACCAGTGCAATTATTTTACGTTATTTTGATGTAATCCTTTTATATATATATATATATATATATATATATATATTAAGAAAAAATTAATAAAAACTTAGCTCGCATATTAAATATATTAGTTTCAAGAATTTCCGGTATATAATTGCCGCGCAATCGAGACTGGATTAATCCAAAGTATTTAATAAAGTGGAACGATGAGATTTACATACTGACCGCGCATTATGACATTCGACACATTTCGATTTGATCTCGTTAAATGTTTCATTGGCTTTGTAAAAGCGCGGAGAGTTGCTAAATTTTTACATTGCGAAAGCGCAAAAGTGCATCGCAAATGGAATGCGTTAAAGTCCAGCATATACCTTATCACCAAATATATCCTAGTTTCGACGAATGTAGTTCAAGCCTCGTCGATTAGATCGAGCTATACTGTAATAGATTATTCAAAAAAAAAAAAAACAGAATAAAAAATCGATTGATAAGGAGAGAACTGGAACGCGCTCTCTTCTTAATATTACTTTTCCCTTTCTTTTTTCGTACGAAAATAAACAATTTATCCTCGAAGTATATGAAAATTTATAAATATCGGTTTTTAATCCGGTGAAACGAAGTTTAAAATTAAGTGAGTTTCGAAACGACTCTCCTTTCACAGCGAGGAAAAAATATTTAAATTAAAAAAAAAAAAGAACCCCACACCTCGCACATTCCCCTTTCGACGCATTCCCGCAATTCCGAATTCGATTGCTCAAGCCAGCGGCCCGAGCGCACGCAATGACTTACAATAATTTGAATTTCCGTTTTTCAATGATTGTAATAGACGCTCTCTCTCTTTCTCTCTCTCTCTCTCTCTCTCTCTCTCTCTCTCTCTCTCACTCCCCTTATGTTTCTCCGCCGAAAATTATTTATACCCCCCCACCTCACCGTCCCCGTCGTCTCTCCGTATACAGCTCCTCGAAAAGCCTATATAAGATACATAATATATGGGGAACAAATCGGCCAGTGTCTGCGCGAACGCGAAAACAAGGACGTACTTTGAACGCGCGCAAAGACATAATTATACGCGCACACTCCCGCTTCCCCCATCTACACACACATACACCCAACTCCCTGGATTGCGGCGTTGGATTGGAACGTACGGGGGTGGACGCGAGCGCGCAATCAAAGAAGAATTCGCTGGCGCAGCGAAATTCAAGGAACACGGGATATATGTATACATATACATTTACATATATATATATATATATATATATATATATATATATATATATATATATATAGGTATGTGCAAAAGCTTCATAATAAACCCACACGGACCTCCATGTTTCGCGCGCGCGGTCGTTACACCGAGAGAGAGACAGAGAGAGAGAGAGAGAGAGGGGGGGGGGGAGTCTCGCAATTACGCCCAGCGGCTGCGATGCGCATTAATGAATCGACGCCTTCGAGGAGAGGAATAACCGTTGTCAGTGTATTCCTCCGCGTAAGATATACCGATACCGTAAAACACCATTTTTTTCCCCCCGGGTCCGTAATGTCGGGTTCGGAATGTCCGTTTGGTACATCTGTTGCGCGGCATCGATTTGTCGCTTATGCGCGCGTACACACACACACACACAGCATTGCTTTTTTATTTCTTTTTTTTTCCCCGTTGGCGCGGTTCATCGCGCGCGCGGGCGTGAACTGTCCGCCCAAGCAGCTGTCATACAGATGTATACCTAGACGAGCGTACATCAACGTTTTGGCTGTGCAGTAATAACTCTTTT
This sequence comes from Sycobia sp. Sy_11, assembly GCA_018907035.1. Lineage (NCBI taxonomy): Eukaryota > Metazoa > Arthropoda > Insecta > Hymenoptera > Epichrysomallidae > Sycobia > Sycobia sp. Sy_11. Next base: position 249,277 of record JACCIC010000240.1, on the reverse strand, counting down.
TTTCTCTACGCATTCTTCATCTTAATCCTGACGCGGGCTGCATTACTGCCAGTTCGCAATGAGAATAATGTATGTAATATGTTGCCGAGCGAACACAAAAAAAGCGGAAAAAGAAAAAAATAAGGCTTTTCCGACGTGTATAGTTTGTCCGCAGGAATGTGTGCATCCGTGGGTCAGTTTTTATTATAAACAAGATAGAGAATTTTGTAAATTACAAATGTTTAAGTAATTATAGGAAAGAATTCGTATTTGATGCTTGATGGACGTTTTTTTTTTTTTTTGGAAAACTTGTCAAAAATTCTTATCATTCAAAATTTCAAAATTCCATGCTTCAAAAATTGCGATTTTTTTCAACTTCAAATCGCGTCATTCCTCTTAGCAACTTTTGTAATTAAACTTACTTGTAAAATCTTAATGTTGGAAAAAACAAAATGATATACTTCATTATAAATAATTTTCAATGATTTAAAATTAAAAATTGAACCAGACAGGCGATCGATGACAAAGGCGCCAAAGCAATTTGTATTTGATTAAATTCACTGCCAAAAGGCGCGACAATTTAGTCTTACAATCATTGTTTTATGAAAAAAAAAAATTGGTTTCAATTATGCAAACTAATTCATTATGGTATAAATAAGAAGTATTGTGACTTTGAATATTCTATTAATATTCTTTAAGTATTAATTAATTGAGATTTTATGACTAGTCACATAATTGCTGGAACATCGAAAGAGTTGAAATTTAAAAATTCATTAAAAAATCATGGATTGATTGACTCGCGATATATCTCGGGGAAAGTAGAATTTTCGTTTTTAGCTTGGGGCTCGATAATATTGTGCTCTTTCAGCGACTTTTTAAATATGTTTTTTCGCAGTACGAGTATTAGAAGATGTTATATTGAAACAAGTCTATGTTTTCAACAAAAGAAAAAAATCAAAGAAAATTATCCGGTAATAAAATTTTATTTCGATATTTAATATTTATTGTTTAAATTATTGTGATGAGAACAATATTCTCCACAGATCAATAAACAAAAGACCTAGGTATTCACATTATAGCGGTCAAGGATTCACATTCTGCCGCTCAAAACACACATAACATCAGGACTAAAAATACGTCTTTCGACTGAAGGAGAAAAAAGAAGGGGCCGAAGTTGAGACGAGAGAGCTGAAAGACAGATTAATTTTCATAAATTCTCTTTCTCCTCGTCCTGCCCGCTCTCTCTCTCTCTCTCTCTCTCTCTCTCTCTCTCTCTCTCTCTCTCTCTCTCGCTTTTTTTTTCGTCAGTGTCACAGATCAGATGCAAAACGATTGCATAACGCGATTCGCGATTACAAATTGCGCGCTGGACCAGATTCCAGAAGTGACGCGCGCAACGAGAGAGAAAGAGAGAGAGAGAAGCCCGGCACAATGTTAATATCCATATATATATAATAGTTCAAATGTACAGAATTTTTCGATCAACTCTCATTTTCTTTCTTCATCGTTCTCCCATCGTTGCTACATCGTTAGTTTCACGACGCGCATATGGTTATCTCTTTGTCAACTTACTTAATTCGTAAGCAAACTTTTTTATATTATAAAATATGATAAACCATTAAGAAACTCTATTCTAGATTGTTAAAAATGAGTAAATAAATAAAGATCCCTTATGAGAGCTATGATATAAATTAATAGAAAAATAAATTTCACTAGAAAATCCTATATTCGGTTTTCAATAAAGACGAAGTTCTACACACATTTTATTTCATATGCGAATGAGTTCTAAAGGCTGCCGTAACATCATCCCTCTTGCAATTTTTTATTTGAATTTTCACATCGTTTGGTTGGTGGGAAGTTGGGGGGGGGGGGATTTTATCGCGCCTCGACGCGATCGGAAGTTAAGTAATATGTGTAGAAGGATTGCGATATATCTCGGCGAAAGTTTAAATTTCATCTTTATCTACCGGCTCGATAATATTGTGTTCTTTTAGCGACTCGACTTGAGTGTGTGTGTGTGTATATATATATACACATATATTTTTATCGCTACGATAAGCGACAAAATGAGAAAGAGACCGAGAATGAGAAAAAGAGCGTGTGGTAGAAGAAACGTCTGATTCGTGAAGCGTTCGAATGCCTTTTCTCTGCACTATCTATCAGGACGCGCGTAGGGCCCTTTGACGAAAAATCGTAACGGACTCCGTGTAACCCTAAATTGTTCGCGCTTCAACGGCTGTGAGTTTCATCTTGAAAGTGTGGCGCGCGCGTCGCTCTGACCCGGCGATATATTGCAAAAATTATTAGCGCGATCGGCATAACTAGGTCGTCGGTCTCGCTCTTATGTATATAATAAAATAAATGATCCGAGTCGGACGTTTCATAATGTTTATTGGAAGTCGGTCGAAAGCAGTTTTAAAAATGTACTGAAGATATATATATATATATATATATATATATATATATATATATATATATATATAAATAATTCATTATCCACTCTCGTGAGAAAGGCGAAAAAATTCTAGGGAAAAATGCCGCCGGACAGCACACCTTCGCAATAACTTTTTCTACAATGGCATAATGTGATCGTAAACGAAATGCGTGGAAATTCTGAAAATATTTTTCCCCCCTCCGATTAAATAAATCTTGTGACTGGATAATAATTAATTTATAAATATCACGGCGAGACTCTTCTAATATTATATATATTATATGAATATACTGAAATTTTTATTTTCTTCACACCGTCCGCGAACGCCAGTGAGAGAGAGAGAGAGAGAGAGAGAGAGAGAGAGAGAGAGAGCGCGCGCGCAGATTGGCACTTTTCCGAGCGTCCAAGCTCATATTATAATAATATGCCGTCCCGCCGCAAGCACGCGGAGCTCGCGCGGAAAGTCTATTTTAGCCGTTAATAGCGGCGAGGGGAGGGGGGAGCTTTTGCAATAAAGCGTCCCACGTTAACGGGGCGCGGGGCGGGCGCGCCGTCGCCTCCTGGGCCGACGCGTATGACTGAATTCGCGCCAGGGAGCGCGCGATTTTCCTACGGGGCAATAATTCGCCGACAATTCCGTCTATTATGCGCAAACTACTACGCTTGTTCACTATATATATATATATACCGTGTTTGTGGATTATTGCAAGCCGGCCTTGCGCGCGGCGCCGAGGTTTCGAGCGTTTCTCGCGTCGGGCCACGACTGCGTGACAATCGAAGTTGTTGCGCTTAATCTGCCAATAACTGTGATCTGTAACAACTGTGTAAACGCAAGAGGCATTGCAGGTGTTGAATCTCGTGATCGGCAGTTGTACTTCAACGATAATGCTTTACAGGCGCGGTGATCGAGAGGTGACGATGTGCGACTGGTGTCTAAAATCGCCCTTTGAAACGCTTCCTCGTGCCAAAAAAAAAAAGAATCAAGGGAAAAAGAAGAATCAATCCTTGGAAATAGTCGTCATGCACCACGGAAGGACTAATATTTGAAAAGGCGACTGGGGGGGGGGGATCAGCATCAGTCGAACGTTTCTCCACCCTCGCACGTTACCCGATATACTTTGAATTATCCCCACCCCCCCCAGCCAGGGAGAGGGCGTGAGAAAAAGAAAGAATAAAGCAAATAATCCGGTCCTATCGGCTTACCTTGTGCGTAGCAGAGCAGCGCGAGGGCCGCGACGAGGATCCAGCGTGGATTCATCTTCTTGATAATGAGCGGGACACGCGGAGAAATTTGATCTTTGCAATGAGCGTTAGAAGATAAAAGGATCGAGCGCAGGATCGATCCCTTTCAATAAGATATATAATGTGTATATATCTTTAAGAACAAGAATACAGACGCACAAAAATTCCGTCACCCACTATCGCGCACACTTCTATTAATCGAAAGGGTTCCTCTCACTTTCTCAGGAGCTCGAGACGTTCAACTACAAATATTTATTATATATATATATATATATATATATATATATATATATATATATATATATATATATATTGATATAGATATATCTAAATCTAAGAATTAATTCGCCACGGTTTTTATTCGCGACGAAGGAACTTCGGCGCTCTCGCGCACACACCACACAAAAACACAAAAACTCCGTGCCCCCCGAAAACTTTTAATGCACGTATATATTATATATTAATCTGCCGAGGGTTGTTTATATATATATATATATATATATATATATATATATATATATATATATATATATAATGTTATACATGCAATGATACACTCGAGTGCGAGCGAACTTGTGGCGAGACCGAAGGGGAGGGAGAGAACGGAATTAGAAATAAAATAAAAAATAAGCCAGCACCTTGTACAGCGGAGGACGGAGGAACCGCGAGGAAAGAGCGAGGGAGAGGGAGTGAAAGTATATATATATATATATGTATATAGATATAGATATATACGCAATGCAGACGGTGCGTCGCGTCGAGCCGCAAAATACAAACTGAGGAGGCGCGCTCGCTCGAGTCGAGCCAGCGGCCGGTCGTCGCGGCGCGCCGCGGTGCGCGCGGAGCCGCCGAAAGGAGAGTAAGGGAAAAAGATAGAGGAATAGAGGGAGAGAGAGAGAGAGAGAGAGAGAGAGGAGAGCTTTGGCGCACGGCGCGCAAGCTTGTTAGCGCGGGATTGGGGAAGGTAGAGGGGTAGGTACGTATGTGGGAGGCTTGCTTTATATAGGATATAAGTAGCAGTTTTTTTTTTGTTTTTCGTGAAATTTTTTTTGATTGATCGAAGATGGAGGCTTTTTTAAATTTATTATTAGGCAATTAGACGTTCAAGCATAACGATTTGAAACTTAACGGTTTTTTGTTCAAATTTTCAGGACTACATACAACTAGATGTGTGATAAAATCGTAGTTGCTTAGAATTTGTTTTTTTTCTCTTCTTTTTTAATGAATTTCAAATGACACTGGATGAAAAAATGACACAAAAAAACTTTTTAAGGGGCTGTCGAACTCAATTTTTACCGATCGAGCATAAAATTCTCTGTTTTAAATAATATCATTTGTAAGCAAAAAGATATTACAAGTTTTAATTAAGCATGTGTCTCATTTACGTCGATTCTGCACCGCCACCAAATTTCAAGACCATTCGTCAAACGCAGTACAAGTGAGAAAGTTTTTAAGCTTTTACGTAAACTTGCCAGGAATTTAGAATCGAGGTAAATGAAGGGCATGCGGTTATTTTCAGTGCTTAGATTAGCATTATATGTTATTAAAAACAGAATAATGGTTATAAAATCAGTATAAAAGAACAGTTGTTATGTCGTTCAGAGCGGATACCATATTGGTATTTTCACAAAATTTGAAGATTACAGAAGTGAATTGAAGAAACATCGAACTGGTTTTATAATAAAACGAAATTCTGTCAAAAAATCTACGTTTCGTATATAATTTGGACCGGCCGTTGGAAATTTTAAGTACGCTTTGCTCGTACGAGTAACCCAATTCTGTGAAACTTTAATAAATTGCAAATACACTGAAAAAAAATATTTTCCGTTATCAAGTAAATATTCATTTGTCTCGTACCAAGTAAATCATTTTCTTAAATTAAGAAAATATTCACTATATTTAAGAGTACGTGGTTTGATTCAAGCGAATTCTTCTTGCATGAAGTAAATACTTCCTTAATCTAAGAAGATGCTTTCTCAATTTAAGAAAATAATTTACTTGGTACAAAACGAGAAAATATTTACTTGATAACAGATATTTTTCTCAGTGTACAATGTTATTTTCAAAAACTAAATAAATTTAGTAAATTTTGGAATCCTATTGGCAAGCTATTTTGTATTTTTAATTTGATATACACCAGTTTCTAATGGACGAGTTATGTAAATTGATCTATAATTAAATTAAGGAGCTGATTGATTATATCTATGCATCGCTATACATCCTTAGAAGAGCCTGTATTTTAAAAATTAAAACTATCCGAAATGTTGCGTACTGGTATAAAATTGTAATCAATGTTTATATAGACATTCATGCGTGTGTTCTGAGAATTGAAGCAAAACTTACGATTCTCTTTTAACATTTTATATATCTTTACGGGCATATATCTGCATCCTTTCTATTGCTCAACCTGAGCAGATTGGCCTAAACTGGCGATCCTTGTAAAAATAGAAGAAAAAATAATTTCGAGCGTATCGGGCGAAAAGTTTCGCTTATCTCGAGAATTTTAATGTTTCAATATACGATAATGTGCTTATCTCGCGTGTTGATATTAAGTTTCCTAAAAGAAAACTCCTTTGATAAGTGAACATGTATTTTTGTCAGAATAATCTAATTGGGCTTTGTCAAGAGCAGCGCATTTAAAAAAAGAAATCGGAGAATCACATAAAAGATCGTATATTACAATAGCGTTTCATTCAAAATAATATATAATATTCTCAGTCTATTTGGGCTATATTATATATATATATATTTAATAAAATTAATTATTCTTGACTGTCACTATCTGTAAGTATATATAATCTGTAAGTAAATATTCTGGAGATGTTATAGAGCATGACAGTTTTAACAGGAAATATTTATGAAGTAAAAAAATTGTAATTTTTTAGAATGAATTCTTTTAGAAATTGTAATTGTTTCTAATCTTTAGATTTGACAAAACTGACGAAATAGCTAAGTAAAATCAATCCGATTCAGACGTTTTGAATAACAATAATATAATAAATAATGGCATTTTAAAACATGCGATTCTTACGGCCAGATCTGGGTCATCGAACTTGTACTCGGCGCGTTTGCTGATTTACCAAAAGAAATTCCCTCGCATAAGCAAAATTTAAATCTTCAAGGAAAAAAAGAGGAGAAAACGAATGCGCGAGAATGAAATTCACGACATGTAATATATTATAATTGTCGAGAAATCGATTTAAAATCGGTCATATATAATAATATCCGTTATTAAAGTACGCAACATTAAAACATCAATTTTGTTTTTCACGTTAATTTATTAAACAAGCGCATTTATAATACGCGCGCACCTTCAACACGGAGACAAGCATAAAAATTCAATAATTAGCCAATTTCGTTTTTGGCTAATTAATAATTAAATTTGCATATATCACGATTGGACCCGTGACGAGATTAGCTACGTTCATATCGGGGCGGGGAAGGGGTCATTCGTTACAACGCGGTCTCACGCGCGCCGTAATTCAGCTCATAAAATACACGAAACGATCGGCTTCCATCAACTCTCTGGCATTATTCTAAAGTTCAGCGTTTAACGAGTGGAATCGCGCATAATCACGCGATATTATCGCCCAGTCCCGGGATATTTGAGAAACGAACCGCAAAAAAAAAAAAAAAAAACCAAGAAAAACTCGAGGAAAAACTGACGAAAAAAGACGGGGAGAGGGGCGGGGAGGGGAGAAGAAAAACGAAGCAACGGCGCATATCCATGGAAGAATTTCCAATCATGCAACCCTCTCTTAAATTAACTTTACGCTCGACAGCTTTTATTAAACTACGCGCGCGCGCGCGCGGGCATACCACCCCCGGTGTGCCGCGACCGCGACGCGTCGATTCTGCGTCGAGTGTTTTCCGATTTTTCCCGGCTTCGTCATAACTTTTCACCTATTATATGTGTGTGCATATATAGATAACCGCCATATTATAAACGCATACTGAAGAAGATCGAGATCCACGCGCTGACCTCGGCGATACAGTTGAGCGCCTTAATCCTGCTGCGCCTGCACGCAGCACGCGAGGTGTTCGCGCAATTCCCACTGGATGCATCATCAGAACAAGTCGATCCGGCATGCAATACTTGTGTATTTGTATACATATATATATATATATATATATATATATATATATATATATATATATATATATGTAGTATTCCCGCTGCGGGCTGCTCCTTTCCAATATCATAACCGGTCGTGCGTTCGATCGCGAGTCTGCGTGGCGACGCTCGATTATACTCGTAATATATAAATACAGGCGCGTGCACACCTATATTTTCTACATATGCATATATGCCAGTGTGTATACCACGCGCGTTGTAATATATACATCAGTCGGGCATGGGCTCGCTCGCTGTGTCGTCCCGGCGCGTGTATAATGCGCGCGCACTCCGGTGACGGTAATGAGTTACGATATAACGTACGCGCGGCTCGCGGTGCGCGTATCATTCCAAGTGCCCGGATAAATCGGCGGTGCTTTATATATATATATTCGAATGCACAAAAGTCGGTGCGACCGCTGTCGCAGTAAACGGTGCAATATATATATATATAGATGTGAGTAATGCATTTATACGTGGTTATCGAAAGGAATTTGAGCGAGTTCGCACACCTCTCGAGTATATACTGCGCTGCCGATCATATATGCATGAGTACGGTAGAGGAGGGGTGGGGGGACGTTCGTTAACGACGGCAAAGGTATGATGCCGGTTTCCCCGACTTAACAACGATGAATAAAAAAAGGGCTGGGTGAAAGGGACAGGATTTTTTTTCGTATACTATCGTGTAAACGTTATATTTACAGCAAATTTTGGTTAATCCGTCTCCTTTATTTACAGTCGTTCGAAATTACTGTAAAGGAAAGTCTCGTGAGCAAAAAGTCATAAATAAAATTTTCGAAATGTCCCATCATCGTCAAAAAGTTCGACGGATTGGCTTTGAGCTTTGCAGCAGCCTTTATAAAATAGACGCGTGTAAAGAGCGCCTTCGAATTTAACGTACAGTAGAGTTCACGTACAATATATGCTCTCGAAAGCAGAGTAACTTCCTTCTCGGCTCTGACATTTAAAGCTGTTTACGTATTTTCGTATATATAATAGTCAGGTATATATATTATTATCTTGTGGATTTTTAAAAACTGCAGCAGGAAAATGTCCGACCTGTCGTGCTTGTGAGCCATATTTATAGTATTATTGCGTGCATAATATTTACTTCCCTGGCTTTGAATGTTTGAGGGAAAAAAGTAAAAATCACGCAAAATATATTGTCAATATAGTTATATATATATATATAATGTAGCGCTTTAAACGGAAATCCCGTAATGCACTCGTTACGAGACACGGAAATCACGTTATTTTTCCACCAAATGCTGGCAATCTGCCCCTGCTGCCACCTCCCTATTCTCTCTCTCTCTCTCTCTCTCTCTCTCTCTCTCTATCTGCGCTATATCAATTTCCCAGAATTCGTTGGATTTTATATTCGCCCTTTATTTATATTCCTGCAAAATAGTTTTACTATTTTATTTGAATCTGCTTTATCGTATTATTTGAAGAAAAAACCCAGTAACGTAACTTATATGATATACATGCACTAACTCAAATCTCGAACACATTTTCAGTACAAGTTTAACAAATTAGCAAAATAATTGAGACGTCGTTTTGTTTTTGACTGTTCCTTTATTATAATAAAATAATAAAATAAAAAGACTAAAATAGAATAAAAAGACTTTTCTTTTCTTCTTTTCTGTTCAAACCATATATATTAAAAACAGGTTAAAGCATCGCCTATAAGCGCCATTGTCGGCGTTTTGTGCTTCGTCCATGATTTAAATTCTCAATAAATAACAGATCGAAGATAATTGCTCAAAATATTGGATTTCGTAAATGATTCCACGCAATTATTATACTACCTCTGTTCGATTTGTTCACGAACGCTCTTTCTGCGCAAGCGTTGCCGGCAGCAGTTTCGAAAATTTGAGGCTACACAAAACTATATTATTAGTATCGAACTTTATTTCAAAAACTTTAATAAATTATGTATTTATTAAAAAAAAGTTCTATTTAAAGATTTCATGAGTTGTATAATGAATTAATTTAAAGTTATATGGCTGCTATTATAATTATATTAATTTATAATAACATTTCAATTGTAACATTCACATTGTCATGCACTAACAATATTGGTTTAAATAAAGATAGTCTGATTAACATTAAAATTGTATTAAATTATAATACACTTGTATTTGTAACAATCGGATTTTGACCTTCACTAACATATATTAACTGTAATTTTCAAATTTAGAATTCTATTTAGGTTATTACAAATAAGGATAGTCTGACTGTCATTATAATTATATAACTTTATAATATAATTATATTTATTTTTATAAAGACTGTAGGACCAATATAAATATTTATTGATTAAGCGTACAACAATCGAAATAAATAAAAAATTGCATATACACAAATTAATTTAATAATATATATTTTTATTTAGTAAAACATAAGAGTAAAGTTTCCTCCCTGCACAATATATATTTTTTTATTAAGATTTCTAATATAAATATATTAGAAATTTTCTGAGTGACAGTGGTCACAGCTGCAAAACCAGTCTTCGGTACTGTATTCGTTCTGGATCAAATATTTGTCACAGGTCTATACAAGTAGCGTATGCCAGTGGCGTATTTGTTTTTTATCGCCTAAAGTTCTCTGGTTCGTCACGGTGGCGCTGCACTTACGTTCGTGCACATAGCGAATTATAGTCCTCACGATGCGCGGGACTCTATTAATTAGTCAGCGCGACAAATAGAAATTATGAAAGTACTATATGTTAATGCAAACCAGGGGAAAAGGGTAAAAAAAACAGGCTAAAACGAGCCGGCGAGAAAAAATAGATGCTCGGTCGGCGATGCAATTAACGGACACGACGCGCGCGCGGGCGCGCGAGTTCCTTATCAGGCGGAAGTACTCCTAGTTAATCATCGTTATATAAGCGCATTTATTTACCGTATTTGATACTTCTAATTGTCTCACATTTTATAGAATAATATATCGTAGGTAGGGAAAGGGGAATTTCTTTCTTTCGGGCATATAAAGTATATACATAAGACTCAAAGTTAAAACACTTTGCCTGTTTAATAAGAATATGCTGAACATTATTTGAACGGCAAAATCATTTTTATAATACAAATATAAAATAGTTCGTTGCGATTTTTCTGATAACATACGATACATTGATTACGACACTATCAAAATAAATTAATTAATAAATTAAGAAAAGCCGACAACTATTATTAATGTTATATGGCTGTAATGTGCAAAAAAATTGTGCGAGATATTTCTCGTTTTATGAGGCCCTCGCGAGATTATTACGTCAGGTGCTATATACGGGTTATTAGATTCGCTCTCTCTTTTGATATGCAGATCGAACGATTATAAGACATGTAGAGGGCAAATGCAAAGTGTGCGCGAGTCTGTGGATGAGAAAAAGTGTCATTGGGGAGAAATAAGTGAACTTATCAAAATGTATTTTACCAGCACTGCAGCTTGACAAAGAAAATCGTAGCATGACTTTTTCAGCTGTACTCGTGTGAATTATCGTTGAGGACTACAGTGTGCAAACGAATTGGTTACCCCGTGAGATTTAGCTCCCTTTATTCGATTCGATCGGGCCCTCATACGATGAAATATTATACCGCTCGCCAACTCTACCTCGCAACTATTTTAATGATTTTTCGTTTGATCAATTGTATTTGCTCGTGTTTATTGGCCTTTCAAATAATGCTTATATAGCGATGAATTTAATTTTGAAGAATTTTCCGAAATCTTCAAGCAAACCATGATTTTTGATTGGATACAATTTTTTGTATATAAAAGAAAATTAAGATTTTCGACAATTTCAGATATTTTCTTTTTATCTTTTTGAACCTAAAAAGTCCTCTACGGATCATATATATATATATGTTATATTTTCATAATTTGTCCGATGTACGAAATATGGAAAAGTTGTAAAACCATAATATTGCAAAATCTCAGCGCAAGCTGATATATTTTAGAACACTCGGCAATTGTTTGAAAGAGTAAATTTCTTACACATTAAGATTTCGAGTAGTGTAAGTATAGAGTTAGCTCGAACAATTTTGCCTCATTCAGCGCATCAAAAACTTTCAGAAATGTATAGTCAGGATTTATTTGTCTCTGTTATTGGCTTGATTTTATTGTACTCTCTTATCATTTAATAATTCATCAATAATAACGCTGTTGCATAATGCAGTAAGAATTTATATTAAATAAATGTGTGTGTGTGTGTGTGTGTGTGCGTGCGCGCGCGCGCAGTCAATTTCCTTTTTGGGGAGAAATTTGCAAATGTATCAACTAAATTTTAACGTGTTTGCTAAAAATTTTTGAAATTTTAAATAAGCCAATATTCTTTGACATAAAGTTTCTTGAATCATGTAGACATGACTTTAAAATTCGATCACTTTTGTTCGAAATTTTAATTTTCACGCTTTTCCGAGATTTTCAAATTACTTTTTTTTTATAATAATACATTGATATAGACGTTTATAATTATTTTTGTTGAAATAAAAACTATAATATATTATATGTACTTCTTCATGCAAGTTTTATGTAAGATTTTGAATACGTACGTACTTCAGCATATTTCACTATTCTCAACGTTCTAAGAGCTCGATAAAGTCATTTTATAAACAAAATTTATTGTTTCAGTTCAACATACATATTAGCATCTATTCTATATTACACTCACCTCTCCCAGTTCGAATGCTGAAATGATATTATGCCAGCTCCGATGTTTAATGATGTTATGTATAGCACTATATGCTACAAATTTTCAGTTCGTTTTATTTAAAAATATTACACTTACATAAATTTTTGTTTGGTATCGTATTATGTTGGCATACGAATTAACAGTATCACTATATCGATAAATTTTTCTTTCAAACACTGGGTCTTACACATTTCGAGCAAGCATTACTGGTTATAACCGCAACTCTCTTATCGAATGTTATAACGTCCGTACATTTTTCTTTTCAAGTTTCAAGGATTTTAGAAACGCATAATTGTAATATGTATATATATATATATATATATATATATATATATATATATATAGTGTTGTATACAGAGAAAGGTAAGAGCGTTTATTTTAGTCGAGCTTTCATGCATATCCCCTAATATGCAGGTGAGGAAGATATCCCGCGACGCACAAGTTACTTGATACCGAGTGTTATCGGTACGCGTTGCCATTTTTATTTCCCGCTTGTCATTGCGAGATAAGAAACAGTGCCTTTTTTGTAAAGAACTATAATGAGACAATTTTGTATAAAATGTAGATGTTCGCAAATGCTCCAAGCTTCGTATATATAAACAATTTTGCTGAGCTGTAAAATTTAAAAACACAATTAATTGAAAAGTTATTTTTGTTCTCGTTAAATATCGCAATCTTTATTTTCCCATTATTTTATTTACTTATGACGATCCGGGTTTTCATATACCTTTAATACATAGAGGATATAGATATTATATTAAGAATGAAAGGGAAAGTCGTTTTAAAGAAAAATTTATATTGCACAATACCCTTAATTACGAGCATAATAAAATGTAAGTAATAAAATGTATACTGTAATATTCTTTTAAAACCACTTTCTTGAAAAATCTTTTCAATGCATCAAATTTATAAGAATTAGATTACAATGGTGTTTATATAAAAATTCAGGAACTAACGAGACATTATCGCGTATTAAAATCAATTTAGGATGTTCGCTACTTTTCTATAATATCTGTATTTTATTTGACAACGCCAAACTACAGTAATACAAAATAAAGTGTATATATTTTCAATTAGACAATATAAAAAATTTATAATACATACAGACCTCGATATATACACGGAAACGTTTTTATAAATATATAAAGTTCTTATTCATGTATATTGTAACTTAATAAATATATAACTCTAAGATAAAGACTTTGTACTAAATTTGTAAATTTCAAATCTAAAAGTTTAAATAATGTTACGTTGAGATTGTATTAATAAAATAGATTTTTAAATAAAGTGGACAGTTTATTTTTGATATCTATTATATTTAAATTAATTTTCTTCCATCTCTCACAAGCTCTCGTAAGGTTAAGGTTTTACCAATACCAATTAAATAAAACAGAATAGAAAATGAAAAGCGAGCTGGCGACGGCTGGCAATTTTAGAGTGTAATTATCGAGGCACCTTATAGATCCGGCTCAATAATGATGATCAAAAATCACCTGAAACGATCTAATTCACCTGTGAGTATAAAGCCATGTCTATAATATCAAATAGAATGTATGCGTACTTTGCAAATGAAAAAAATGTAGATGATCCTACAGGCAAGGAGAAAAAACTGTTAACCTAGGAAATCGACTATTAAATTTTCGATCGTTTGTTTTACGAGCTAAGCGCATTATTTTGTCAAATGTCAGACCTTCTACGCCTCATAAAACTTTGGGAAATGCAATTAATGAATTGCGCATAATGACTGAATCCAAAATGCCTTGTGTAAGAGTAGAAGTATCAATTCTTGAATGCGAACATATAGTAAGTTTCAGAAGACAGATATATATATATATCCTAATAGTATAGAGAAATTAACTGACTGATCATTTCAAGAAAATTTTGAAGGAAGTATCATTCCGGATTTGCGACGGAAGCGGCCACAAAACTAAACAATGTCCACAGATAAGGATAACAAACATAACGACATAGTTGCTAGAAAAAGGTATGGAAAAGCGAAACAAAACAAATTGTAAAAATACAGAAAAAATTTTAATAGTACTATACAATAGTATCGAATATGCTGTACAAAATATCGAGAAGGAATGTTAACAAATTAAACAAGAAACCCATAGAACTATAGTAAACAATTCGCAGATGACAGGCTGTAAAAGAATGCGTTCCGATATCGGTTTAAGTTCGAATTCGCAAAGTTTGGGGCAAAATGTACAGAGAAGCTAGCAGATAACCGAGAAAAAACATAATAATAAGCTAAACGAGGCAAAACAAATAAAGATAAAAAATTTGGAAAGTGGCACAGTTTCTGTAATGTCAAGCTTATGTACAAATAATGACGAGATAGATAAAAAATGATTTAATATCAAAAACTAATCTCGAGACAACAAATACATTCCTTTATTACAATTAATTAAAAAGCTTACTAGAAAATGTTAAAGGCAACAAATCTGAGATAAATATTTTACTACAATAAGGTTGGAGGCCTTCGTTAAATTTGTCATTGAAGACATAATCCTCACGTTAAAAATACGAGTATAAAGTACAGATGCACTAAATTACTTAAAATTAACAAAAAATCCAGACTCAAATAAAACTAGAACGACATAATAAAAAAAATATTTAAAATGTATAAAATTTTATAGTGAAATTATGATTATTATCATAAAAATTACGAATACAACAGCTCATAATTGCTGAAAATAGATATATCATCTGTCTGCAAGAAACAAATTTTAAATCAAGTAATACACATACTTTATAAAAATTCGCGTGCTTGAACAAAAATCATTCAGAGTGCAAATAAGCTACATAATTCTGGTGTTTGTATACTTTTCAAAAACTCTATTTATAGTCAAGAGCTATGTTTAAAAACTAATATTGGAGTAATAGAAGTTTCTGTAAAAAAACTTCAAATGTCAAACCAGAAAGAATTAATGGCATAAATAACGAAAACTTCATAATCATGGGAGGTTTGGACAGTCGTAATACCTTATCGGTCTTTTATAGGAAATAGATTCTAAAAGAAAAATTTTAGATCTTATGATGAACTGCGATTCAATATACCATTAAATGATAAATCCCCAGCGCACCTATAAGCATGCCTGAAAACTCGGTGTAATTGATCTATACTTATGTAGTAATAACATTGCGACGGATACATTGGCTGGCATCAGATTCCTTATTTGGAAGTGATCACTGCCCAATAACCACGCAATTCAACAATGATACGAATAACGATATTTTACATGAACGTGTAAGTTAAAAAATTAAAACTTATAAAGCAAATAGAACACAAGGTTCAGTAATTAGTGTAATAATTTTTCTTCTTGCAATTAGTAATATTGAAGGTTGTATAATTTTTATTTTGAAAATATCATTTGTATATTTTACACTTACCCATTATTCAATAAAATTTTTAATTTAATTATATTTGTAACATAATAATTCTCCCTACATTATTTATATCTTCATTGTGAGCTAATTATACACTTTTAATTAACTTATTTACTTGTTTAAAAAGTTGTCAACTTATGACAAGTTCTCTATTAAAATTACCATGTTGCCTAAGGAAAACTTTTTTAGACAATGGCTTATATAAATAAATAAATAAATAAATAAATCAATAAATAAATAAATAGATATATATATATATATATATATATATATATATATATATATGACAGACAGAATGAAATGATTGATGATATAACACTAAGAGGTAATCTGTTAATATAAAAATCAGAGACTAAAAGTAAATAATCATTCGACTTACTCGGGGAGGCGAGAGGGTGATCGTCATCTTTTTAATACGCATGAATCCACCAAGATTTTATAAACGAATTTTGACCTCGTAAACACAAATTTCGAGAGAATGGTAGGTGAATTGCTATTGACAATTTCATTGTTCCAAAGGCTGTATGAACAAGAGTATGCTATTAAATGAAATTTTGAAATCCTAGATTTGTTATATTTGTCTCTAGATTAGGTAAATTTCGTAAAATCTAAAAATATTTATTAAATCTTCAAATATAACAAATTTTTATAATATTTGTAGAGTTAGAATTTGTAAAAAGTTACACAATTTTTCCTTGATCCATAACGAATAATTTCATATTTAATAAAAATAAATTGTCAGTATTAATTTGGAAAGAACATCGAAATAAAACCCGCATAACTTATTTACTTAACAAATAATATGCATATTATTAATATTTATGTATATTATTTCAAGCATATTTAGCAATGTATAAGGGATCATAAAACCTCAATTCGAGGAAATCGTTAACGATTGGTTATGTCGATCATGCGATTTAAAATTCAATCAAAGTCAAAAAATGATGTTGAGCAGTTGTTTTCATTTTATAGTAACTTTTTATTATTTTATAACTTTTTTATTCTTTCTATAATTTTTTATAATTTGAAACGAAAAATGTTTATGCATGCTTATATAATTTTAAATGTGTACAAGAATTCAAATATAGTAGAGATGCTAATGATGGTTAATTTTTTTTAAATCAAAAATATATTTCTTTGCAGGTATTAAACTAAAAAATAATCTTAAATGATTGTTAAGATTACATGAATTAAACATTGTTTCATTATTCTTACAATTAAATGTTGTTATATGTATAAATATTATAATAACCCATGTAATTTTAATAATAAATGTATATGAAAATTTTAAATTATCAGATTTACTGTTAATCTTTTATTTAATTATGATCTCGATGATTGGCTCCTAAACAGGTTCCTCTTCACGATAAATTAATGATACGGCATATAAGGTTACCAAACCAAACATGTTTATCATGAATTTGTTCTAAAGAGAAACCTATTTAGGCTCGTAAAGTCGAGATTATAATTAAATCAAAAATTGGCAGTAAAACCAATAGTCTCAACTTTTCTTATATGTATATATGATAATAAAAAATTTAATTGTAAAAATGTATATATAAGAAAAGTTGAGACTATTGGTCGTACTGCCAATTTTTGATGGAATTATTATCTCGACTTTTTTTCTTTTTATTTTTTATTTATCTTTTTACTTTTTATTTGATTTTTATATTTGTAACAAGTAAAAATACTTATATTTATATATTATAATAAAAATTGAATTTTAATAATGAATGGATAATATTTAAACTATCTCTAATTCGTGCAGTTTTAATATTCTACAATGGTGTTATGTTACTCTGAAGTTTCATACGTGTAGATGAATTTATTTTTTATTATATATTCTGATTGGAATGTTAATTATTAAAAAAATCTAATATAGAAAAAAAATTAAATTGTTCTGATAAATATTTATTTAAATTATAGAATTTTTTTTCATTGTAATAACTATAGCTATAGTAATAATATGTTAAATGTATAATAATTTACCTGCTCAAACAACTATTAAACAGACTAAATTGATATACAATGAGTTATTTCAAAAGACATCATTTAGTATGAACTGAATATATACGACAAAAAAAAATATCAATGATGTCCATTCGTAAGATAACTTTTTGTTGTCCATTTAGTTGGCAGTGTGCTGGCGTACTGACTGGGAACTAGTGCCAGCTAGCGCCACCAAACATAAGATAAATTCCATAATTATATTTTTATACTTAGCCAGAATTTCACCTTAAGCGCTAGTATCACTTTACATGACGCGTTCGTGGGTAATGCCTATCTGTATCATATATTCTATATGCATGCGCGGGTCTATCGCATCAGCTGTATTAGTTTTTAACTTTGACCGGCTTTTGCGGGACGAGTGAATCTTATACATGTGAGACTAGGGACAAAGTTGAACGCATGTTGCGTTGTTGCGTTGGGGTTGTGAAACCTCCGGTAAAACTAGTCAGCGATATTTTGTCAATTTTCGCATTGTTGTGTACTTTTTAATTCAGTAGTGATGTTATCAACAACAAATGTATATAAGAAATAAACGCGTGCACACATAAATACATGATTACTTTACATAATTTATGTAAATTGAAAGTAAAGTTTCATAGTATTCTATTTATTTTTATTAGTAATTAATGTTGGTGTTTAAAAATATTATTAATTTATTATTGTGGTAAATAGATAAATTAATTAAAGTTGTATTTTTAGCATAGCAATTAAAATGTCTGCGCAAATTAGTGGAAAAAGTTTACTTCAGCCAACTGGGTTACAATGTAAAGACCTGCATGAGTATCTAAAGTCAAGGTCTCCAGAGATGCTGAACAAACTATATAATAACCCTCCGATATGTCTTGCAGTATATAGAGAATTGCCTGAAATTGCAAGACATTATGTTATGAGGCTTTTATTTGTTGAACAGCCAGTTCCACAAGCAGTTATTGCTTCTTGGTGCTCAAAGTTGCATGGCAATGATCATCTAAATACTGTACAGGTCATGAATGAATTAAATATATGGAAGGAAGCTTCAATTCCTGGAGGCTTGCCAGGTTGGATACTTAATGCAACTTTTAAAAAAAATTTAAAAATTGTGTTACTTGGAGGTGGTGTTCCTTGGACAATGTCAAATCAACTTGAGACTGATAGTAAACCTAGAGATGTAGCCTTTTTAGATTCTTATGCATTGGAAAGATGGGAATGTGTTTTACATTATATGGTTGGATCCCAACAACAAGAAGGTATCGTTTTCTTGATTTGAATAAATTAATTTTATGATAAATTATTTCACATTTATCTTTTATCAATTTTAAATAAAATTTGGGACATTTTTGTTTTTCTTTTGAAATTCCAAAAAATTTTTTTCAAAGATATTATTAATCAAAAAGTATTTAACATAATATCGTAGGTATATCGGCTGATGCTGTAAGAATATTATTACATGCTGGTCTTATGAAAAGAGATGAAGAAGATGGAAGTCCTGTTATTACACAGGCTGGTTTCCAATTTTTACTATTAGATACTGCTGCTCAGGTAAAAGAAATTAGTTACTATTTTATATTTATAGTTCTGAGTACTATTACTTAACGATATCTATACATATATATAATACTTATTGTAATTTTTAAATTAATAAATAAATGCCGAAATCTTTATAGGTTTGGTATTTCATCCTCCAATATTTGGATACAGTAGAAGCTAGAGGTTTAAATTTAGTTGAATGTCTCACATTTCTGTTTCAATTAAATTTTTCAACACTTGGAAAGGATTACAGTACACAAGGTATGTCAGATGGACTATTAACTTTTTTGCAGCATTTAAGAGAATTTGGTCTTGTTTATCAACGCAAAAGAAAAGCAGGAAGGTATGCGTTTTATAAAGTTAAAATTGATGTATAATTTTTACAATTGGTTTTTTAATTAATTATTTGAAACAGATTCTACCCAACAAGGCTAGCATTAAATATTGCAACAGGACAAAATAAACCACTTTCAAGAGATTTAGAAAAGGAGCGTTACATTGTTGTTGAAACAAATTATAGGATATATGCTTATACAAATTCAAATTTACAAGTTGCACTGATTGGGTTATTTTGTGAACTACTGTATAGGTAAAATATATTTTTATTTGATAATGATATATAATACATTTACCAGATATAGTTTTTAAAATATATTTTTAATTATCCATAAATAAAAAGTAAGAGTTCAAAGAAAATAATCGGATTATTTTTTAGGTTTCCAAATTTGGTTGTAGCAATATTAACACGAGATTCTGTTCGCCAAGCATTAAAAAGTGGAATTACTGCTTCCCAAATTGTTGGCTATTTAAGTCAACATGCACATAATAAAATGATAGAAGCTGGACCCCCAACTCTTCCACCAACAATTGTTGATCAAATAAAACTCTGGGAAAATGAGAGAAATAGATTTATTTTTAGTGAAGGAGTATTATATAGTCAATTTCATTCACAAACTGATTTTGAAGTTCTTAGGGATCATGCTGTATCTTTAGGAGTTCTAATTTGGCAGAGTGAAAGGTAGAATATATAACTTTAAAAATATGGAAATATAAAATTGTTATTTTCATAACATATTCTATAATATTCAATGGTCGTTAAATAAATAATTTGTTTTTCAGAAAACGTACTATGGTTATTACAAAAGCCGCACATGATGATGTTAAGAAATTTTGGAAACGATACTCAAAAGGAGCTAATTGAAACGTTTCTAAAGTAAAAAATTGTTAATATTGTGAATAAATTTATTTTTATTTACTGATAATGTAATTAATTAAGTAATCATAAATATGCATATTGCACATAAGTATAGCTATATATAAAATCTATAGAAGACTAAATAAGTTTTGTAAAATAAATAAAATCATTCTTATATAAATTTGGATTAAATTACTATACAAATACATTTTACCTCAAAAAATAATTTTTTATTTTCACTATAAAATTATGTCAATTTAGAGAATATACATTAATAAGGTTAAAAATAAAGTTTTTCAAAATTGTTATTCAATGGACTGTTTTCGATCTATTACATGATTTGTCAAAAAGTAGTAGTTAACGTTGTGGAGCTGTTTTTGGTTTTGGCATTTTGTTTAACAGACTTTGAATTTCTTTCTTTTCATCATATGTTTTCCATAATTCATATAAATTAATTATGTACCTAGCAATTTCTTGAATTTTTTCCATATCAGCATTTAATTCAGCAAACCAAGATTTAAGATCCTTTTGTAATATTACACAAGCTATTTGTAAACAACCTGTAATATGTATTTAAGCATTAGAGAATTAATTTAAATAAAATAATGTAAGTTTTAATATATAATAAGTATTTAATATATGAATTATAAAAGTTCATTTTTATATAAATAAATAATTTATTGTTATAAAAAATAAAGCTCATATTTAGAATTTAATATAAATTACCAATAGCTATTTGATAAGGTGGATAAAGTAAACATACGTCAGTACGTAAACTATCATTTACAATTCGCCAAGCTAAAGTAAGTAACTGATCATCAGGTCCAACATCTTGAATTAAAGTAAGTAATGGACGGTAAGGCTGATAAACAATTAAACAGCAATCAAGATGTTCCAACAAGTAAAATTCACACTCCAAAATATGATTAGTGCGATAAGGAAATTCTTGTGTATAAGCGTAATTGAATTTGTTTTTAACTGTTAAAATAAAAATATATTTTAAAAATATATTTATTTAATATATATCTAATAGGTAACATAGTACATACCAACTGTTTGACAAGTTGTTATCAGTCTCGTATTAGAAATTATTCCAAATTCTTCAACTTTTGAAGCTAAAAAGACAGAGGTTGGTGCTAACAGCAATGGGTCAATGCATTTCAAACTATTACGAGCATAGAATCTTTTAAAATAAACTGTAGCTGTTGCGATTACTTGCTGTCTCAATTTAAGTTGTTCTCCTAAAACCTGAATAACTAACAAACAAAATTGTAAAAGTTAGTTTACCATTAGTGAAAAATTGAATCTGAGTACTAGTTTAAATTCTTTATTGAAATTATAATAAATTATTTATTCTTCTAATAAATTTTGAGTTTTAAAGAAAAACATATGTAACAAAATAAATTTTACTTACGGTTAGCAAAAAAGATAAATAATTTTTGATACTCTTCTTCAGAAAGAATAGACAAATCATGTTGCCGTTCCCTGACTAAGTCTTGCTTGTCGAGTAGCCATTGCTGACTAAAGGAAAAAAATATATATTGTTTAATAAAAAAAAAATATTCTGTTTCAAAAAAACTAAATTAAAAACATACTGATGTGAGCTTTGCCAAAAATTACCAGCCATCCTAGAAGACTTGATTTTATTTTAGCGAAAATTTGAGCATTTGAAAATATTCATCCAACATTTCTTTGTGAATTTTTCGTTAATTGCAGAAAAATATAAACTTTTAAAAACTTGTCACTTATTATCAGTCAGAGTCAGTTGCAGTTTGTATATTCAGTTACTTCGATTTATGAATTTATTTACATACACGAACATACAGCTTATACGACTTATAAGAGAAAGAGAGTGAGAGAGGGAGATAAAGAGAGATTTATAAACATCTTTGTGATAAGATATAGCCGTATATAGCTGGATATAAACACGGTATCTGTAACGAGACTATAGCTGTAAGCTATAGTGATCCTAGAAGGAGAGAACGAAAACCGAATTTCTTGTTTTTGATTGGTTGTGTTGAATAAACTAAAACCTGCTAAAATTTTGAACAATTTCTGGAATTGAATAAGGATAGAGCATTTGAAAATACTGTTCTCTCAGTTAGTGGATGGTGCGTGTGTGTATGTTATACGTGGGCATATAGCTGTCATCTCCATGTGTAAGAGATGAAGAGTGTAGTGGCTGGTAGTAGCTACTGTAGCTAGTAGTGTCTGATAGCAGCTGGTAGTGGCTAGTAATGTATGGTAGCAGCTGGTAGTGGGAGAAGGACTCGCAACGCTACGCGCTAGTAAATATAACACACGCAGAAATAATGTAAATAGTAAATAATCATACGCAGAAAGTATTTTTTGAGTACTTTGAGCTTTCATAATATTTGCTAATTATTAAATTCATTATGGGATTGCAATTAATAGAATGTATTGCAGGAAATAAAGAAATGTATTCTCTATACTTTACCTGAAGGTGCGTTGTCTACATTCGATGGTAGTGCCAGGTAGTGCTTAGGAGATGGAGGTAAATGAACTGCAACTACTTTATTAAACAATATTAATTTAATTCTTTGTGTACAAGCCGATGTTTTGTAAGTTAAGCTGTAGACGTACATATATACTCGAGATGAGAGGATGGACAGGATTGGCACGTCCTGCTGCACGCATTAGTCTCATTTTCGTCAATTCCCTGATCAAGTTCCTAATAATTAAGAAATTACAGTTTAAACAGTTTTTTTAATTTGTGTATTTTCCCAGACAAAAATGTATATATTGTTTTTTTTTATACTTGTTCAATTGTTTCATAATTTACAAATTATATCATAGATAAATTAAATTTATTTATAAATGTGATATATCACAATTAACATAAATGTGCGCAAATACATGTATAATTTAAGCTAATTTAAAATTTTCAAAAAATTCTATTTAATAAATTCAGGTGTATTATTACATGTATGAAAAAGAAACATTTTTTAAAATAAAAGAAAAAAAAATGCCTCATTAATATTCAAAGAAAAAAAGTTATAGCATATTATTGAATTGTTGAACGGACAAGTTAATGTGAACATTTTTAAATAATAATTTTATGTTAAATACTAAATTTCATGTTAAATTTCCGCGCTTAATGCTACTTCTCTTTTTCAATGTTTTGGAGTAATATGGCCTTGTCAAATCACTCCCAAGATCATCGAAATAGGATAAGTGACTTTAATATTCTCTTTGGATGAATTTATTGCAAACACTTTTATTCGATTATTATTTGGTGAGTCTAAGGCTCCCTTTAAATAAATATCTAAACTAGCAAGTTTAAGGATTAAATTTTTTTCTAATATGATGGAACTCAAATTAATTTTCAATTTTTCTAATTCATATTTTCTAAAGACTTCCGCTTCTTCTTTTTCTAAAAATTCTACTTCGAAAATACCGTCAACTTTTATAAAAAAATCGTCATAGTATCGAAGATCTGGAGATTGCAACCAATCCTTTTGGTTTCTATATTGAATGATCTGAAGTATCCCTCGACGACTCTATGAGCTTGGAATGACGTAAAAAATATAAAAACACAAAAATGATTTCTACTATCGGAGATTATGTCTCAATAATAACATTTTTTATTCCCATTCCCCCTAATATTATTTTTCTGATTTGGTTGGATGTTCAGATTATAGATAACTATTTTTATAGTTAGTAGGCATACTTCAGAATTTAACATATTGAGTGTACAAATAAGAGTTTATTGTAAAAAAGGTACAAAAAAATGTCATTATTTTGACTCTCTACTCATCTCTTTGACATCACTACTTTTGACCATCTTTCGGACAGCAAGTGGATATAGATACCCCGTCTAAAAAATTGTTCGTCTTTTGAGGCGATCCACGAATCGATACATTTCTTCAATTCCTGATAAGAAGTGAAGTGCTTCTCAGCCAGACCATGATACAACGACTGGAATAGGTGGTAGTCTGATGGAGAAATGTCTGGTGAATACTGTGGTGAATACTGGTGAATACGGTGAATCTGGATGGGGTAGGACGTCGCAATTCAGTGGTTCTAACGTTTCCTTTACGATTTTTGCAACATGTGGCCAAGCGTTGTCATGCTGAAAAATGACTTTATCGTGCCTTTTGGCGTATTATGGACGTTTAATCTTCAATGCTCGGCTCAATTGCATCAGCTGTTGTTGGTAACATTCCTCGGTGACGGATTGATTGTGTTGGAGTAGTTCGTAATAGATTACTCCAAGCTGATCCCTCCAAATGTACAGCATTAGCTTCTTGCCATGAATGTTTGGCTTGGTCATCGATGTAGAAGCATGCCCGGACTTGCCCCATGACTTCCTACGCTTTGGGTTGTCGTAGTGAATCCACTTTTCGTATCCCACGACAATTCGATGTAGAAATCCTTTGCAATTTGCCTTTTGAGCTATTGTTCGCAAGCGAATAAACTACGGTCGTCTTCTCTTAGCTTCAGTTCGTAAGGACCCAAATTTCCTTGCTTTTGGACCATACCCAGAGTTTTGAAACGCTGTGAAATAGTTTGCTGAGTCATTTTTAACTCTTGTGCAAGTTCTTCTTGCGTTTGGCATGGATCTTCCTCGACTAAAGCTTCTGATTCTGTGTCACCATACACTTTGGCCCTTCCACTGCGTGTTTTGTCTTCCACGTCAAAATTACCACTTTTAAATTTTTGAAACCACTCCCGACAACTTCTCTCACTCAAATTAACACTCAATTAACGCTATATGCTTCTATGAGTAGCCGATATGCTTCAGCTGCGGATTGCTTTAAATGAAAGAAGTAAATGAACTATTCCGGCAAATGACGTTTACTTGGCTCAAAATTTAACATTTTAACACGATGAAAACTAAGTGATGCTAGCAAAAAGTCAGAGGTATTAAAAGGTTATACTGTTTCCAGATGTCAACATATACTATACGACTTTTTACAGCTGACAATTTCGATGTTATCTTATCGGTGGCGCCATCTTTTCAAAACGGTGGAAACATATTTGTAGACCTAATATATATATTTCATTAGTTATAGTTCTCCATCCATTTTCCTGTTCTCAAACTGCTGTTATGCATGTTGGCTAGCGGGCGGTTCTTTTGGTATTTATATGTTTAAATGTATATATATATATATATATATATATATATATATATATATTATTTAACGTCTCTCTATTTATGCTTTCATATATCGGTGCTAATCAGCGACGGAGGTCTACGATGTGTTTGTAAACAAAGCCCATACATATATATATATATATATATATATATATATATATATATATATATATTGTAACAGGGTGTCATTTAACCAAGATACTAAATACGACCTTAGTGCATTGCTTCTAATACACCTAATCCTGTTACTGTAGATATACATGATAAAATTTTTAAATACTTACCGTGGCCAAGGTCTAACTTACCTAGCCCGGAAGAAATTAATAAATTTATTTTAATTTATAAATAATTGTAAAATTATTATAAATTTGATTTATTATTACTATATCTATTTTGGGGAATGATTAAGGTTGGAACAAGTACTGGTATATTTTACACACAACTTTCTTAAAACAAGAAATATACAGAGAATTAGCGCACGCGCTCATACATATACGGACCCAACTACCGAACAGCTGGCGCATGCACTATCCTCGTCTCTTGCCCCGCTCGCTAGAGATCACTTGGCGCACTGCTCTCGCACGCAGAACCTTCGAACCGATCTGTCACATCATCGCCCGATTTTCCAGGCACTTGGGGAAGCAATTAGCTTTATTACTAGCTTGCCCAGGGTTCGGAGGTACAGAGGCTTAGCACGGTCGCTCAGCCTACCTACCTGAACGTGATGCAGCTGCTCGCGGTTAGTCGGCCTGTCCGCCTAAATGTGCGGCAGTCGCGCGTATCTACTGCTAGCTCTCGTCCCCCACAATATTCCCTTTCTAATGGTGATTACCACGATAGAAACCTATCCAAAACAGACCTGAAATTGATTCGTGAAACAAACCTCTCGCCTAGATCGTGTTACATTTTTCTGTTTTGTCAATTCACGACTGGTGCCTGAGCTCGGCACAGGTGCAGGCTCGTCCGCAACGGAACCATATACGTCTTTTGGGCCTTTTACTCAGGATCCTCCGCAATAAAGGCTGGTTTGAGGCGATCTATGGGAACTGTCGTTTGTTTCTCGTTGATATTTATAATGACATTGTAATAACTTGTTTGTTAATCTTAGCACATTTATTCAATTATTTACGTCTATATTTTTTTACATGATATCACAGGGGTGATGAGTGTCTACATATAGGAGTATATATATTAAAAGAAATTGTTCGCAGTCATCTTTTACAATACGCGTGGTATTAACAATGGCTCACTAACGCATTTACTTGAATTATACCAGAGATGGTTGAAGCAGCGACGAAGTCGTCCGTCGAACTCTTCGGATCGAAAGTCCAGTAAATTTGCGGTACCCTCTCGATATAGGCTTCCCATCAATAACGTGCTGTTTGGTGCCAAGCTCGATCACCCGGACTAACAAAAATGAACACACCATAATTATTATATAATGCTAAATAGATACATTATTATTACGCATTATTCTATACAACTTACTCCTCTCGGGATCTTTCTCACTCGCGAATACTCTTAACAAGTCGGGAGCTTCTATCGGCTAAGCCTCCCGACTACGATCTATCGGTTACATCGAAATCGAGCCAACGCTTAACCTAATATTTACAATTTCGCATCTCTTCCAGTAGGGATACCCAATCACGTGTCGCAATGTCTCATGTACAATGTGGTAGTGTTGGCAGTAAACATATAATACATACAAGACACATATTGAACCGTTACAACATGCTTCGTGTCGCGTTCTAATAGCTCATATGGCCCATCGTATGGGGGTTCATTTAGACCGTGTACCTCGTTATACCGTAAGAATACGTACGAGGAAGTTCTTAGCTCCTTGAAGATAAACGAGAGTCCACTACCACGTCTATCGACTGTGTATGTTTTTAAAGTTTTAACACACTCCCGCAGTGGATTTACAAATTCACTGTTGGACTATAGTTTACATTTGACGAAGAAATTTCCCGGTAAACGTATATTCGAACCGTACATCAGTTCTGCCGCGGTCGCCTTTAAATCCTCCTTTATTGTGGTTCACATCCCAGATAGTATAGTTGGTAAAAAACCGATCCAATCATTTGTTTCGTGGCACTTAATTGCCGCCTTTAACTGTCTGTGGAAACGCTCTACCATCCCGTTTGCTTGCGAATGGTTCGTAGTTGTTCGGATATGCCTCGAACTTAGCAACTTACATATTTCTCGAAACAAATCGAATTCAAACTTTCGCCCCTGATCCGTCGTAATCCAAAAGGCGGCACCGAAACGCGCTACCCACGTTGTTAAAAATGTTGACGCTATAGTATGGGCCTCCATATCGTGAATAGGCGTGGCCTCGGGCTAGCGAGAAACGGTCGACGCATATCAGACAATATTTATATCCCCTAGCAGAGAGCATATACATAAAGTCAATATGCATGTGCTCGAACCGTCCCGCCAACTCACATAAGTCGCCGACGGGAGTTTTCACGTGCCGGGCTACCTAACAACGCTGGTAGGCGATACATTACTGGGTCCACGTCCTACAATCTTTGTTGACCGAAGGCCAGACGAAACGCGACGCGTTTAATTACACCCAGATGCGAGGGCGTGTGCAACAATTCAAAAACATGTCTGCGTAATTTCCTCGACACGTAAGGACGAGCGCGGTTTTCCATTACATGGCAATAAATATGCGCATTTTGCCCTATAAAATAAATTTTCTAAGTGCGCCCTCGGCCGATTCCAGGATTTCGTGAAGTTCCTTATCCGCATTTTGTGCCGCCGCTAACGCGTCATACTCTACCGACTTAGCCACGACTTTGACTCGCGACAACGCATCAGCAATGCAATTGTGTACGCCACTGATATGCCGTATGTCAGTCGTGAACTGCCCCAGAAAATCTAAACATCCGAACTGACGCGGGTACACACACAAATGCGCGTCCGTATCCACGAAAAAGAATACGCGCGATCATCAGTCTACTACGAAGATGCGGCGCGTTTCCCGCATTCCAATTACACGGCGAAATACACTGCGTACCCCGTGTATCTTTCCGAAAATGCTGCGTACAGAGCCAGTCCAGATAATTCGGAGTTCACTGCGGCGTCTTACTCTTGCTGCGAAATAGAGCGTCTTCACGGAGGCGCGCGGGAACGTTCTCACTTGCTGGAGCTCGCGAATCTCACTCCGTGTACTCGTTGACACGGTCTCGCATTTCACTGCGGTGATCCTACCTGTGTCCCGGGGAATTTCGTGGACCTCGTTAGCTATGTCGATCATAGCTTTCGAATCCGTCACGGTAGAAGCTGTCAAAACACGCTGCATTTCCGCCGGCAAACAGTTCCACCAAAACGTCAAAATTAAATCGTCCGTGACCGCTGGCATGGCTAATATGCTTAAATCGCGGTAGAACTGCGACGGCTTCCTATCTCCTATCTCCTGCATTCCCTGAATCTTACGGATGCGTAGCGTATTCGAATCTGTAAGTCGTTTTATGCCTTCGGCCTACAGAAATTTGTAACGCCCGGTCTCCGGTGGATTCATAATGATGTCCTCAATATGTTCGACATATTTTTGCCCGATATTGGCAAAAGCGATGTCGAACTTTGAATCGTTCTTGATCGCTTGGGCTTAGGAGAAGTACGCTTTCAGCATACGAAACCACACTGGAATTTTCTGCGGCCAAAATTACGGAATACGCGCACTGTGTAGGCCTCTTAGCGCGTGAACCGTCCCTTCTATTTCCTTTACGTAATAGAATTTATGAAAAAATATGTATTTCAAGGAAGCAGTATCAGATATTATACAGTCTGTCAAGTAAGAGAGTGGTTGTGTTAATTTATAAAAAAATTTATTTGATGAAACTTTCATATTTATATATACATGGTACACATTGTAAACGATGATGTAATTTGGTCAATAATGTGTCCAGTCACCACCAGCGTCCATAATTGCCTGGTATCTCCGAGGCATGCTTTTTACTAATTTAACGGCGTATTCTAATGGCAACGATCTCCGGATCCAACGAATTAGGTAAGACAACTGCTTCAAAGTCTGTGTGCGTCTTCCACGAAGCTTCTGTTTAATATATACCCACACATTTTCAATAGGGTTTGAATCGGGCGACTACGACAGCCAATTCAGTGTAACGATACCAGATTGAAACTTCCACTCAGTACAGAGCTTGCTGCGGTGTTTAGGATCGTTGTCCTCGTACAGAATCCAATCTTCATTTTTTCTGATGAACCATCATTTCGTAGATGGCAGTAAAGCCGTTTTATAGATTTTTATGTTGTCAATAAAGAGGTGCCACCTAGATGATATTTACAATTTCACGGAAAGTATTGCATTCGAAAGAGTAGGCTTTTGGCTGAACAGTTGATAGTCCTTAATCTTTGGTGCATGCATACTTCTTTTGTAGCAGCATCCATCTCGTTATTCAATAGTAGCATCTCGTACTTCATTAATTTAAAAATTATATTTATAGTGTTGTTTTCTATCCTGTCGACATTAGTTCTAAAAATTTTTTTATTTGTTTTATGTATTTAATCCACATATTTATACATGTTTTTCTATTTTTATTTGCTGAATAACATTTCCGTACTTTTTGTGAGCTTACAGTCTAACTTTGAAATGTAAGTCTTATTTCTTTAGTAAAAGATGATACATGAAATAGATTACATTATTCTGAAGCTATAATATCAAATTTATCTGTAATATATTTATAAATTAAGTTGTCCAAATCTTTTTCTAATACCGCAGATACATTTCCTATGCACGCAGTCATCTAAAATAGAAAATGATTTTATCTATGTTTATGAGCTTGTAACGTCCTTCGGTAGTCCAGAAATGAGGTCATTCTATCACTGTAAATTCCATCTAACGGAGATTGCGAAGAAGTGAACCAAGATCCTGGTATCTTGGGTGCGACTGCATATTTGTAGAATATAATGGTGATTTTATATGTGGCATTATCTATAGTTTTTTCTGGTCCTAGTTATGCAGGCAGAAATAGATAGATGCGGGACCAATCCTAACTTTATCACAGTGTATGTAGTCAAGTTCAGGCAGCAGTCAAGTGCCACCCATTTATGTTAGCTAAACTTCATGTTCAAGTTCTTAAATGGAGTTCCCTCGATGGCTTAGTAGAGAAAATTCGTCAACCACTTGCGGATGCCATAAAAATGACGGTTGAAATATATATTGCAGTTGAACCGTTTCTCACACGTAGATATCCAGTCAAAGGTATCGGTGTGTACGTCGGAATTCCTCCTTCGCGGAGTTATCCCATAGATATTTTTGTTTGTTATGAAGGATGATGAAATAAAAAACAAGAATGTTATTTAACCATGGATTTTAGATGTTTATTTAAGGCTCATAATATGAGGAAAAGCCATTGATGACACAAAAATCTCACGAATCACATTTACTTTTTTGTAAATGAAGAAAAACAAATTGAATATTATTTTAATTGAAATTTCCAATATTCTTAAATCAATTTCAATAAAATTAAATTACAATATCTGGCTTATTATAATTATAAAAATATAATACAGAAACGTCGGGTACACCCACAAAATACAATATTAATTGCTTCACCGTGGTGAAAGAGCGTACCCAAGATTTTTTATGGCACATGATTACTCTAAATTCAAGATTTTTGGCACTTGAATTTTCAATTAAATCCAAGATTTTCGGATACTTGGCCGAAATAACCAAGACTATTGCCTTGTAAAAAACATTAAATAATATAAAATGCCACTAAAAATTAATACTATATAAACAAGAAAACAAAACTTAACTTAATACAAAACTATTTGAATAAACTATTAAACAAAGAAATATTAAATTACAAGAAAGATTTCGATTGATATAGATCGAATACGTTTCAATTTTAATATTAAGACTTTAAGACTCAGCCAGCGAATGGGTTATGCCCAGCCCTTTCTCATTGACATTTGTTTTGAGTGTCCCATCGGTCTATCATTCACGAGTGCGAACCAGTTACTAATAATACATTTGACCATTTTATCCACCATAAATATTTCTACCCACGTTGGTATTATCCAGAATCATCTTCGTATGTATTATCCGTCAACATAATTCGGTTTCAAAGTATCTATCACAGAATTTATAAAGTCATTATTTATAATTTCCTTTATCGTGTACACATTTGGTATTACTAATGCATTATTAAGAAATTTATAATTGTCTATCGTTATATGCATTCAACTTCACAACGATAGTTCAAAGCGTAAAAATAGTGAATCAAGCCTAGAGAACCAGGACCATCGCAGCTAAAGAAAAAAATCCCTGCAAACAAGGTGATTCTCTGTATTTGGTGGGATCATAAGTTAGGTTTACAATGAAGTGATGAAAGTGTCCCATAGTCGATGGACCGTTCTATCGAATATAATTGTTACGTTTCAAACGAACATTGTAAGAAAAAAGACCAGAATAGGAGACGAGACACAAGACATTGATTTTTCGTATGTTCGGCCACTCATTAGTGTAAAAAAAACTACTTAGTCAACAGCAGATTAGAAATTCTGTCCTATCCATCTTACAGCCCAGACCTGGTCCCTTGTAACTACCATTTATTTCGGTCGATGTAGAACACCTTCATCAGAGTACGCTTCACTTTCAATTCAATTTAAAATTCAAAGGTACCAAAAATTAGCCCGATTTATTCTTGGCCTCAAAAGTCGACAAAAAATACATTATTGAAAATATTATTGATCGCAAAAAAATTGCTCGACTTTTGAGCCCAAGAACAAATTTAGCTAATTTTTGGTAATCTTGATATTGAAATAAAGTCCTTATTTTTTTGAAAATACGAACTTTTAAGTTGCAAACTCAATATTTTATTTTTTTATCTACAAAGTACTGTACTCTATAAAATGATCGCTTTTATTGTCATAGACAATTTTTTTATAGTTTTAGGTAAACCTATTAAAAAATTTAATTTGCACAAGTCTAAAAAATTATGAACTGATATTTAATACTTAAAAATAAAAATATAATGCGTCTTTCGTTTCGCTTTTTTATTAATATATTTTGCATATCAGTTTGAGGAGGGAATTGCGACCCCTCCCCCCCCTTGTGTATCCACAACCAATATTCATATTTTCAAGTAAAATTCAGGAAGTGATTTGTTAAATAAAATTTCATATTTTTTAGTCTAATTTTTCTAAGTCTTTTTTTTAATAATTGTATTAGTATAATAATTTTTCAAATGTTATTGTTTTTAAACATTTTCTTTATATATATATATA
Organism: Sycobia sp. Sy_11; assembly: GCA_018907035.1. Taxonomy (NCBI): domain Eukaryota; kingdom Metazoa; phylum Arthropoda; class Insecta; order Hymenoptera; family Epichrysomallidae; genus Sycobia; species Sycobia sp. Sy_11. The sequence goes on along the minus strand of JACCIC010000240.1, from coordinate 216,344 downwards.
TATATATATATATATATATATATATATATATAAAGAAAATATTATATATATATATATATAAAGAAAATATATATATATATATATATATATATATATATATATATTAAAATTCTTTTCTTAAGTATAAAATAATTTTGAAATTTTTAACAATATTTTATTATTTGATAATAAAGTAGGATAAAAATATATTTAAAAATTCTTAAAATGAAAAAAAAATAATAACCATAGAATAAATATATATAGTTATATATCTTATAATTGTACTTCCAATAAGAAGAGACCTGCGGTAGACACCTTGATTTGTATTTTACGAGGCAATTGAAGCAGCTTCAGTAATTGTATACTTTGCTCACATTATTATATCAAAAATATGGCTTCTTTTTGAATTTGTTTTCATTCAAACATCTGGTTCTTTAAATGTATTAGCAAAAATGTATGTTATAGATATTTGTATATGGGAATATTTAAAAAATTGTTTCGTTTTATAAATACAATTTACACATACGATTTTAAAGAAGCAGATATTCAATATTTTAATTCATTACGTATTTTAAGTCTAATATTTTTGAATTTAGTTAACGTTAGACGTGCAATTTTTATTAATAGTTGATCGTTATGTTCTATATAGAACTTACTGTTATAGCAGTCGATGTCTGCTTTTATAATTTCAAGCTCTATTTTCTTTATACTTTCACCAAGAGCATAGAAGAAGATGATAAAATAAAAGAGAGTATGCATAAATATTTAGAACATCTTATAAATATAAATAATAAACGCTTATATATATATATATATATATATATATATATATATATATATATGGTTTTGGACCATTTTTATCCATATTTGTTTCATAGAGGAAACTTTTCAAGCACTTTTACTTACTTAAAACCGTGTTTAAAATTTTATTAACAAATAAATTATATCAACGTTTGACTTTTTATAGATCTTTTTATAGATATTACGGATATGCACTTTCGGAGTAATTTACTAATAATATATAATATATAAGTATATAATATATAATAAAGATAACAACAAAGACAGTATAAATAGATAATTTTTCAAAACTTTTATGTTCTTTAAGTACACGTTTTTACAAAATATTTCCGTTTTGTTCGAGTTTTTTTATCAATATCTATATAAAATATATATATATATATATATATATATATATATATATATATATATATACTGTCTTTGTTTTTACCTTTTTTGACAATACCTGACTCTCTTTTTCTATACCTTCTCTACAAGCCCGTAATACTTTTTCCATGCTTTTCCTGAGACCTGGAGGTTGCCGCGCTACTTTTGTAAATGCGCTGATGCTGCCATCAAAAAGTGGGAGAACAAGAGAAATAGATATACCGATGAGAAGCCGCGAAAGAAGGAAGGGACGAGGAGAGAAGAAGCGTGAACAAGTGAGAGGGACGAAAAGAATCGAGGCTGGTTCTCGTTATAGAGGTCGCGGACGCTCGTCGCCATTGGCCCGTTGCCATCTCCTCGTATACAGTTGTGCGGTAGTGTGTACGCAGTGAGTCGTATGCATGTATAGGCTGGGACGCGTATGGGTACTGCTGCCTACAGAGTGCTATGCCTGTATAGCGTGGTGTTTCCGTGTGAGTGCAAGCGTGAGGCAGTCGCGCGTCGACGCAGTATACACTATACATATAACACATAGCAAAAGAATTTCTCCTAATAGTAGATTATCCGCGCATCCTATTCCCCCCATGTTATCCCGACGGGGTAAACGGGAATCATTCGCGCATTAAAAAGATTCGTAATAAAACGCGCGTGCAGACTTTCGTGTTTTTCTTACGGAACGACTCCCAAGTAATATTTTTGTTCAATTTGCGCGGTCCTCGTATACCCTTGTTGTGTGATTTTTCTCGTGTTGACTTCTATCAGCATATAATGTACGCTCAGTGAATGTGAGATATCGTTTCTTCTATTATACGCCGTGGGTCGTTTCTTCATCGTATTATCGACGTCTATTATCCGCATTTGTGTTCGAGTTTGTGTACTGCGGTCAAGTTTATCGGGGAGTAGAAATTTCTTTCACTGATTGCGTAGATGGTAGTCGAGGAAGCTCGGTCACGGGCCGAATCTGCTATACAACTTTCATAACCTGTGTGCGAGGGCATCAGGTAATACACCATACTCCGGGACAGACTCGAGTGAAGAAGCTTGCTCGGATGTAGGAACGATTTACATCGACTTAATTCATAATATGTAGCTGGGGATTGTTTTGGCCAAGTAACATCAACTGTAAGCTTTTAGTTTGTCCCTTCCGTCATTGTTGTAAATGTTATGGATAATTATTTATATTTTGTGAATTCGGAAACAATTTTATCTTCTTTATTTATACAGAAGCATTGTTCCTGAATGTTTGTTAGGAATATACCTGTGATTAGGCTTTCATGCAATTGTTAAAAAGTTGCTTCATCTCTGCTCTGTAGTTTGAATACTCTTATTATCTGTTTCACTGTTTTATCATGTATACAACTGAATCAGTGATATTTGTATGATTTAGAAGTTGATTGATAAATAAACAAGTAAATTTAAAAATATAGTTTGGAAGATGTTTCAACGTGACTGCGTTAAATTTTATTAAGTAATACTATAAAGTGTTATTATGTTAATTACAATATACAATTATATAATTATTAATAATTTAACAATATTTTTTGCAAATAGTAATTTTTCTGTGGAATCTATATATATATATATATATATATATATATATATATATATATATATGTATGTATGTATGTATATTTAAAAACATTATAATACCTTCAATTATAAAATGATTTCAAAATTTTATTAATTAAAGATTTAAAATATCAATTAATCATTTGTATATTTTCTATATTTTATTCACAATAAGTTTAATATAACTTTATTTTGCTATTGTTGTAGAATTTACCTTGTATATTTTCAACTATTGCATAATAATAAAGTAGCATAAAGAAATAAACATGCTTTGATATATTAAGTATTTAATATAAACTGTTAATAAGTTGCAAAGTCAAAAGGAATATTTTTTATTATTATTGAGTCAAATATACAGAGGACAGTAACACAATTTTTTATTAAATATATTAAAATATTTTTTTGTTTATTTATTGCAAATATAGTATTTTCATTGAATTATAGATAAGGATTATGTACAATAGTGGTGCATAACAAATTGAAAATACTAATATTTAAGAGATATTAATAATTAATAAATAAAAATAATTTTGTATATTAATAATTTTAAAACAAATCAATATTTAATTAATTATATTATTTAGTAATGTTTAAATTATACATGAAGCATTTTGGATTCAGATATTTATATTTATATTGAAATACTATTATATATATAATATTTTTTTAAGTAAAGGAGTATAATATGCTATCACAGTGTTCTACAGGCTATACATGAATAAATGTTTTCAAATAAAATATCTTAATATAATAACATTAATAAAAATTATAGATTTAGACACAATAACGTTTTGATAATTAGAAAAGCATGGAAGTAAAATTTGTGTATTTTAGAAAATATAAATATTGTTATAGTACTTGACATACTGCTGCAATTATTTTAATAAATTAAATGGTTATTAATAAATTACATAATAAGATATAATTTAAGATGTAACTTTTTGGTTATATTTATATTTATATTTATATTTGGTTATATATATCTCATGTGATTATATAAGCTTTAAATATGAGATAAAATATTTCATTATTCTTAATAGCTATTTTGCTAGATATTCTGCTATTGTGATTAAGGTATCTGTAAGTCATCTTAGTTAACATTTTCATATATTACTTGAATAAACAGCTATGTTACCTATTTCAAAAGCACTATTTAATGATTATAATTAGTATATTTACATACATGGATTTATATTCAACTCATTCGCTTTTATTTTGTTAACATAATTTTTGTTCTTCCAGCATTACCTAAAACTATACAAAATGTATTTCTCAATCTAACATTATTACATAGTTTACACTTCCAAAAAGATAATACAATTATTGTAGAGATTGATAATTTTTAAGTATTACCATATCATTCATAAAGATGTGTGAAAAACTGAAATAATAACAATGTTACTTCCATAGAAAAAAATAAAGAAATGCACTTGGCAAACGTGTTTTTTCTTACTCATTTCTGTGTTGACCATCACCTTTACATATTCCTTTTTATTTTTATGCCCAATTTATTTTACTTAAAACAAAAGTATGATTAGTTATCGTATATATTTATTCAAATTTTGTTTATGTATAGTATTTTGTAGAATCTATTATTATTCATTCAATTATATCTTATGAGAAAAAAATTTTGTGAAGTTCTAGATGGCGCTGGGGCTAGAGTGTTCCGGCAATTGAGAGGTTATAAAAACGTGTATGGTGTAGGTAATGGCTAATTGGCTAATGGCCAATGGGTATAAATAATATTAATTATAACAAATGTATTATCAAGTTTACTATTCAAGTATGAGACTTGAATTTCAAATTTATTTTTTCTATATACATTATGTAATTTTAAAAGTAATATTATTTCTTAAATTTTTGAATAGTAATAATAATTACAAGTATAAAAATATTAAAAATAAACAATAGCCTGTAGCATACAGAATAAAAAATAGAGAATTCAAATTTACTTCTAATAATATAAATACTACCTAATGCCAATCCTAAAATGTATTAATCAAGTTTTATTGACATAAATGCAATGTGTAGTTTTAGGTACAGTAAATAAAAAAGATCAAGATGTGGTCATCTCAAGCAAATAATGCTACTAGCAGTAATTCTGCAAATAATCAGAATTTGAGGACATTGGGGATGACGTCGGCAATAAGTATGGCAGAGCCAAAACCTGTCGATCATGTTAGAACAAATGATCTCAAAGATGCTCTTAAACCTTATAATGTTTTTGAATCAGAAGAAGAACTAAATCATAGAATGGAAATCTTAAGGTAAGTATTGCATTAACATGCAAAAGCAATAGCAAAGTTTTAATTAAGTAGTTTATAAAATTTTAACAAAGAAATTAATAAATATTTCTATTGCTCTTACAGTCTAATTAAATAAATTAAAATTATTTTAAAATATTTATTAAGTATAAATTATAAAATTATACTTAATATTATTACTTAATATAAAAAAACTTAATAAAAAATAATATAAAATTATACTTTATATTGATTACTTAATATGTCAAATTAATTATATAATTATATATAAACATATCAAATTCATTAACATATAAATTAAAAAATAAAAAATATATAATGAAATCAATATATATTTATATCAATATTAATACAGATCAATATATAATTAATTGAAAATTATAATGACAGTCAGACTATCCTTGTTTAAAATTATCCCTGTAGACTAATGTGAAATAAAAAAATATTAGTTGAAAAAAAAATTCTTTATTAGTAAAGTGCAATCTGACTGTCCCCGCCACCTTTACCTAATTTAAGATCTGCTATATTTGTCCAACGTTTCGAGCTTGCTACAGCTCCTCATCAGGGACTTAACTGATAAATAGTGATATAAATATATATTGATATTATTATGTATTAATTTTAATTTATTCAATTGTATTGTTAGACCAATAGAAATATTTATTAATTTATCTAAAAACAGTCGACATAAGTACAATTGTATTTTAACAAAAAAAGATTACTTTCTTGAGATAGTAAGACTTAAGATTACTATTTCCTATTTTCATTTAAAATTGTTTTCAATATTTTTGAATTATTTAAAAGTAAAAAGTTTACATAAACAATGTACCTTATTTTTTTTAAAAAGATATTCATAGATTTTATAAAAAAATTTTTCCAGTAAATTAAATGCTTTAGTAAAGCAATGGATACGTGATACAAGTGTAGCTAGAAATATGCCTCCAAATGTAGCAGATCAAGTTGGAGGTAAAATATATACATTTGGATCATACAGGTTAGGTGTGCACCACAAAGGTGCAGATATAGATGCTCTATGTGTTGTTCCTCGACATATAAATAGAAATGATTATTTTACTTCATTCTTCGATTTATTAAAATCACAATCAGAAGTATCAGACTTACGGGTAAGGCAGCAAATTAATAAATTATTATTAATATATTATTGTTCAGAAATAATGATGAAACATTTATATTTTTAGGCTGTTGAAGAAGCATTTGTGCCTGTTATAAAAATGAACTTTGATGGCATTGAAATTGATATGTTGTTTGCTAAATTGGCATTAAAAGAAGTTCCTGATTCTATGGTTAGTTGTGTTATTTATTCTAAATTTTTATAAATTTCTTCAATCTAATATTTTTAAAATAGTAAGACTATATCACTAAATGTTTACTTTTGCTTAGGATCTTCGAGATGATTTGTTATTAAAAAATTTAGACCCAAAATGTGTTAGAAGTTTAAATGGTTGCCGAGTAACAGATGAAATATTACGTTTAGTACCCAATATAGAAAATTTTAGATTAGCATTACGAGCCATTAAATTGTGGGCAAAAAGTGAGCACATCAATTTTTTTTTTTGAATCATAAAAGTTATTTTTATTTTACAAATATGGTTTTAATTTTGTTCTAGAAAATGGTATTTACAGTAATATATTAGGATATTTAGGGGGTGTATCTTGGGCAATGTTAGTTGCACGAACTTGCCAATTGTATCCTAATGCTGTAGCATCAACTTTAATAGAAAAATTTTTTTTGGTTTTCTCACAATGGAAATGGCCCCAACCAGTTTTATTAAAATCACCAGAGAATGTTAATTTAGGTTTTCCAGTATGGGATCCAAGAGTATGTTCAATTAAATAAATATTTATAAGTGTTTATCTTATTAAATAATAAATATATTTATTTAATGGATTTGTAGGTAAATATTGCAGATAGGTATCATCTTATGCCAATTATTACACCTGCATATCCTCAGCAGAATTCTACGTTTAACGTATCTGTGTCAACAAGAACAATAATGCAAGAAGCATTTGAGACTGGATTAGCAATTACTGAAGAAATTATTATTGGCAAAGCAAAGTGGGATAAGCTTTTCGAGCCGCCAAACTTTTTTGGAAAATATAAAAATTATGTTATTTTATTAGCAAGTAGTGCTTCAGCTGAAGATCAGCTTGAATGGTGTGGTCTTGTTGAAGCAAAAATAAGACATTTAATAGGTATATAGTCTTAATTATTCCATATATAATAATTTTTGTTTTATTATTGAAGTAATAACGGAGAACAGCTGTAATCTTGATATATATAATTTTTATTTCTGAAAAGTGTTGTGTACATTTGTATGTTAACATAATTTGTAATATTTTTGTTAAGCAATAATAGTAATAATTGGTAATTAAATTTGATAAATATGATAAATAGTTTTTATCAAGTATCTATGATATTTGAATTGCAGAATTATTTAAAAAGTAATTCAAATTACATTCATAAATAATCGTTCTTTGGTTATTATAAATTTATATTAAATATTAGTTTAATTTTTAGTAAAATGTTTTTAAAGATATTAGAACTCTATACATTATTGTACATAGTTCTAAATAATAACTTAGAGAATTCGCTTAAGTGTGCATTATTTTAATTTTTTTTAAATAAATAGAGAGTTAACATATTAATAATTATATTTTTATTTAATTAGGAACACTTGAGAGGAATCCACACATTAAGCTTGCTCACATAAATCCTGAAGCATTTCCTCCTCTTAATCCAGAAGAAGGCCAATTTGTTTCTATGTGGTTCATTGGTCTAACTTTCAAAAAAGGAGGAGTCAATGTTGATCTAACGTTTGAAATAAAATCATTTGTTGAAGCAAGTAAGAAATATAAATGTTGTATTATTAATTATATTTTTTTCTTTATTTTTTGCACTGTGCATTAAAAAGCATAATTTTAAAGTTAAATAATAGATTGAAATGGGCTATATGATGACACTTGGTGGAACTTAGTTAAATAATTAAAATATATTCAAACACTTGAACGTTTCCACAATTTTGCGATGTAAATCATCAACAATATTTATCTCAAAGGCGATTAAGCCAAATATAAAATGTACTTTTTAAGACCTATGCAAGAAATAATTTTTAATTTTGAAGAAAATAAGTTAAAATTATCAACTGAAAGAAATACTATTTGTACATTTCGCCCTCAATTACCTGCTGGACTCGTCAGTAGGACGGCAGGTAACCAATTGCTAGATGTACAATGCTTGATAAAATAATAGAGAAGTTATAATATAAAGATAATTAAATTATCAATGGGAAAAGAATATTGTGTTAAAATGAGGGATTTTAAATTATTAATTGCATATATCTTAGAAAATTGCATAGCGATTTTAGATTATTCAGCTATTAATTAAATGATAAATTGAAATAACTGTATATTAAGTAAGCTTAAAAGTAAGTTTTTCAAAAACATACAATCCTATAATTCAATATAATTATTTTTGTTATTTTTTAGCCGAACGGCATGCAGAACAAATAAAAGTATTCAAAAATGGAATGAGTATAGAAGCAAAACCGGTAAAGAAGAAGGATTTAGCTATGTATGTGACAGGAAATTTACTTGTTAAAAGAGAACGAAAAGTGAGTTGAAATTCTTTTATTTCATATATTATCATAAATATCTTTAATAAATTTTTAGTAATAATAAAAACTTTATTTTTATTTTAATAGACAAGCGAAAAACGAAACGGAAATATCAGTACCACTGAGGTTGCACCATCTAATCAGAACGAATCGCCTATAAAGAAGCGAAAATCTGATCAGAGTTCTGATAATGTTAACGAGAAAAGAAGAAAAATACAAGAAAATATTCAGGAGAAATCAAACATTACAAAGGTGATTTTGTCAGTTTCTAAAGACAGAAAAAAAAAAAATAATTTAAAAAGTTCCTTGTATAATGATTTAATTGAATTGTGATATGATTGAACTGCTAAAATCTTCCAATTTTAGAAGGAAGATGGTTTCTTGGTTGTTCAAACTTGTGGAGATGATAGTAATTCAGGATTTAGTTTAGAGGAATATAAGCAGACTTTGACACCCACAAAGGACGTAAGATATTCAATTTTATGAATTTTTATTTTCATCAATTATTTAAAAAAAGAATATCACGTCTGGCTTGGATGAAAAATATGTCGTTTCATATCGGATTGACCATATGAAATCGAAAAAATACAATGAAAAATGTAAAAAATATTCGAAACAAAAATTAAAAAATGAGCATAGAAAAAAAAAGAAAATAAGAACGAAAGAAACAAAATGAAAATGAACAAATTAATATAAAAGATAGAATATGAAAGAAAACGTAAAATAAATGAAAAAATAATATTTTTAGAAAATAAATAAAATAGAAATATAAAACGATATAATATAATTTGTTAAAATTATAAATTGTATTAATATTTTTTATTACTGTCGTGTGCAATTTAAAAAAAAATATAATGAAACATGTAAAAAATATTTGCAATAAAAATAAAAAAATGACCGCAGAAAAAAATATAAATAAATAAGAAAATAAGAGAAAAAAAAACAATTAAAACGAACAAATTAATATAAAAGATACAATAAAAAAGAAAACGTAAAAGAAATAAAAAATAATATTTTTAGAAAATTAAAAAATACAAATATAAAATGATGTAAAATAACGAGTTAAAATTATAAATTGTATTAATACTTAGTATTACTGTCCTGTGGAATTTTTAAAAAAAATTATAAAAATACATGAAAATGTATTTGTTTGCTTAAAGATTTATATTGTATCCATTTGTATCAGGAATATTTTTATTAGGAGATTGTTTTATTTGAATTTACATAATTTTGCATAGTTCTGTTGCAAACCTAGTTTTTAATACAAATATAGAAACTTCTTTTGGAATTTTTAACAGATCAAATTAAAAGTATAATTAACGTCGTTTGGAAAGGAATTCTAAAATATATTTTAATTAAGTAATTTTTTTATTTTCAGTATTATACTATTTTATTTTTTTAGGAAAATTATCATATATGTGTAATAATTAAAGGTTTTAGTTTATTAGTGATTTAATTTAAATATTAGTTTTATATATAATCGAAATTGTTCATATGATATTTGTAGCTACATTGTAATTTTTCTTTGTAAGTATTTTTCTATCCAAAGCCACTGCAAAATTTCATCTTTCAAGAACAAAAAAAATCGTTCTTGAAAACAAAAAAGTATTTGAATAACTAGTGAAACTTCAGGTAACAGTGTCTTAAGGCAAGGTTTATCTGCACCACTGTGGAAAGGAAAACGAAATAAAAAAAAGAAAGAACGTACAGATCCATTGAGTTCTGGATCATTCCCGATTTTATAAAGCAAGGTTGGGCTCGATTTTGATGTTTACAGGACGTCACAACTATTACATCGGTGTCTGCGACTGGTGGAACAACTGCTACCCCAGCCACTGGCAAACCACCAGGAGCGGCTCCAGCTGTAGCCCAGGAAGGTTTTGTATGCACTTGACCTGGCCTACGACTAACCAAATCTGCCACCACTCGCCAAACTATGTCGAAGGTGCTCCAGAGCCATCTGAAACGCAAAGACTTCACTCATCATCATCCACTGCCTACTGTGTAAGTCGGTCATTATAACAAACAAAAAATACAAAAACAAAACACCTAATTACAGTGAAAAAGAAGATAAAAAAGGAAAAAGTGCACATGGACACAATAGGCAGAAGTATAGAGAGGGAGACTACCCACAACGCAAATATTTATTTGAAGAAACGAGATATAACGTTAGGAGTGGTAAATTTTGCGATTTGACTTTAGAACGTAGCTTTTTCTATTTCCATTTTTGCCAGCGTCGATCGGACTGGTGCATCCACAATATGAAATATATATTTATTTTTTGTTTATTAATTGCTGAGTGCACTTCAATTGTTTACTGTGAAAAGTTTCATACTTTTTTATACTATCAAAGAAATATTCCTTCTCTGCTATTTGAGAAGAATTTACATAAATAACAACATAAATATGTATGCAATTATATGCTAAGTGGGATATGTAGGATAATTTATTTAATTCATAGGTACGTTTTATTTCACTGTTGAAATTATGTTTTTATATAGAAGAATTTTTAGATATTAAATTTCATTTAAATTAATTTAATGCTAATTATGTACTTTAAAGTAATAAATGATTTTCGTGTATACAAAATCGTATTGCGCTGTGAAATATTAATAAATGTAAAAAATATTAATATTTGTTTCTTAAGTTTTTTTATATACATTCGAATTCTTCTCAAATAGCAGAAAAAACTTCTGTGATAGTACAATATTTTGTATAAAAAAGTATTAAACCTTTTATCAAACGCTTTCATAATTTCAGTCTTGTGAGATATTTCTCTTGGAAATACTAATGTTTACTATTGTAATAGAGCTGTAATAAAAGAATTCAAACTATATATTAAAACTTAAAGTTTAATACTTTAAGTACCGTCAAAGTATGTACAAAAGTTTAAAAAAAAGCAATGAAAAAAGGGCTTAGAAAGACTAATTTTAAGCATAAAATATAAGTGATGACTGAAAAACGAATACTGTCCATCGACTCTGGCAAACTTGAAGGAACGTGTTCTGTTTATAGATTATATGTTAAATTTAAATATAAATATAAATACTATACTATATTTGTAAGTAAAGCTGAGAGAGTGAGAAAGTAACAATAAGTGTAAAGGAAGAAAAATATCTGTAAGTGAAACACCATTAACTTGCATATACATATATTAATTATGTAGCTCATTCTCCTTTGCTTATATTTTCATACTAAGATCAACTTTTTTGAACAGAATATTTTTTTTAAGTGAACCTTATAGGGATGAAATACATTGCAACCGAATTAAATAAAATGAAAAAAAAAGCAAGAAAAAAATTATAACCGACATAATGCAATTGCTCCTAATCAGTTTAGTTGAATCAAAGCACTCTGAACATCTGAACTGAATTTAGAGTTGATAAATATGTATCGTACATTGTGTGTCTACTTATTTTTTTTTTTTTTTTTGTAATATATTCGTGAGAATTCAATGACACTGCATCAAATCCCATCGCTGGCAGAATTTTGTGTTCTCACAGTTGAATACACAATTATGATAAATTATGTTTTTAATTGCTATTAATTGCAAGACAAAGTCACGTGTTAGTAGTTCAATTTTATATGCAAAGACATACCCGAGAAATGAAGACAGTTGTATATACACAGTTGTAGTAAGATTTGATGTAATTAGTATAATTGTTCGAATGTAATTCATGTATTTGTTTCTATTCAATTAATTATTGAGTTAATTTTAAATTGTAGAAAATGTAAAAAAAAATTTGTTACTGACCGGAATTAAAATCATGATTTTTTTTAGAATATTATTCAATCGATATTGCATGATACATAGAGGATGAATTGGAATGGCATTCAAAGTAAACTGATTTAATTATTGGAGTTATCCAAATCTCATAGAGGTGTAATGAGATAATAAAGTTATGCATTAACATTTTTATGAATTTAATTTTCAGTCAGTCAAAAGAAATATAAAAATTTTTTGACAATTTTAAATAGTATTTTTTTATGAATTTAAAAAGTAAATTCGATGAATTCTATAATGTATATTTAATATCCTCATATTAATCTTTGCTGTTTTCTTCGATGTAATTAAACAATTCAATTAAAAAAACGTGGACAATAGTTAAACGATAAGTAGAAACACATCGGAACCTTTATTTAAAATTAACTCTTTAAATATACAATTTATCAAATATTTGTATTACATTTTTAAATTATGATTATGTTTAGTTATATGCGTGTGTACTAATGGGATGTTTCTTCTTTTTTCGGGAAACATGTCTGTTTACTAATATCTTTTAGTTTGAGCAAAATAGGTTTATAATGCCGTATGTATTGAAAGCTCAAACGAAATCGAATATTCAAAAAAAAAAAATAAAAAAATGCGATTTTCTTGTAAAAGAATTAACAAGCTGTAAATATTTTTATAAAAATCAACGACGATCTATTGGTGATATTCTTTATCAATTTAAACTTCACCGTAAAAAAATAACGAAACATACATTCCCATAAAAGGGTCTTTGTAACGCGAAGCTCCTAAAATTTTTGAATTCTCTACTTTTTATTTTCAATTCTTCACACACGCACGCATGCACACGCACACACACGCGCACACGCGCGCGCGCGCACACACACACACACACACACACACACACACAGAGTTGATGAAAATTTTGAAAATGTTATATTACATAATAACATACATTGATATATGCATTTTTTCCTGAGACTTTTGCTTACGTTTAAAATTACTCCCAATACTATTTATCAGATTTGAGAAAAAATTAAATGTTACTTTATTTGAAAATAGATGAAATTAAGGGGACACACCACTTTGAAATTACAAAATAAAAAAAATCATTTGAAAAATGTTGTGAATATTACATATAAAATTTACCTTTTATCTAATAAATAGACATTACCTATAGTTTAAGGGGTTTAAGACCTATTGAAATTCACATAACTTGAAGCTTTAATAGGATGTGTGTACAAAATCAAAATTTACTTATCGCAAGATTCTAATGAAACTGATAGATTAAATATAAACGAAACATATGAGGATATTGTTGTTAAATACATTTGTTATGATGTGAACAGAGAGAATTTAAATTCTGCATTTAGAAAAAGTTTTATCAACGTATTACTGATTATTAATTATTGATGAATTTTCAGACATTTAGATTATTCATTTTTTTTTACTTGCTTAAATATTGTTCCTTTTGTTCATACTATAATAAATATATTGAACATGAATATCCTTAAATTTGAGCTCGGTGATCCATTGGTTTCATTGGAATAATATGGTACATTACTTACAAAGAATCGAGGAAATTTCTTTTCAAAATTGTATTTCATTATAACTAGAAATAAGTGAGATAAATAATATCTATATTTATAATTCTTAATTCAAGAATGCATTAACTCCTTAGACAAAACATATTTGAGCACACAATTATAGTCTGTTGAATTTTATTATGAAGTATTCTTATTTGGTTGCTATGGCTTCGCCTTATGTCTTATAAATTTTACATTTTATGCGTGCGATACACTTATTTCGTCGAATAGATAGGAATATTTTAATATTCTTATTATACAGAAATAGGCTATTACCTGATATTTATACTAATATTTTATTTATTATTGTTGAAAAACTCTAATTTCTGGAATTTCATTGATCAATGCAGAAATCTATAAAATTTTTACAATTGAAATAATTTTGGGAAAAAATGTTAAATTACTCACTTTATTTAAATACGTTTTATATTTAATTGAAATAATTAAAGAAAAACTAATGATTACTGTTATCTAAGTTTTCAAAATCAAAGAAAATACATTTAGTTATACATACTACCTAAGTAAAGTGTAGAAAAATAAATAAAAAATTTCAATATTCTCAATCATTTTTTGGGCATACTAGTAAGATATCTTTGAATTACAGAGACGATGTGAATTTTGAGGTAATTATCCAAATTCAACTTATAATCTGTAAGTTAAAAAATTCATAATTACTTTAAAATTTGATAAAGGTTGTGTCAAATGACTAATGAGCCCATCAGATGATTTAGAAACAAATATAATATTGAAAATTTTCTATTCTTTTTACTACTTTTTTTTTATTAATTTTTACAACTTAGATAGCAAAGTTCTTTTTTTATTATTATTGAATTAAAGGTTATGATTTTAACATCTAACTTGATTTATTTGAAATGTATATTTAATATTGAGGTAGTGGTTGGCACGAATAGAAGCGACTAGATTGTTTAACCGTTACTTCATTTACGACATTAATTTTAGAACAATCTGAAATTCGATTTAGTTAGCTTATATACAAATTAGTATGGTAAAACTTAAACGAGCAAATGAAATTTTTGAAAAAAGTTAAAATAAAATAAATTCCTTGCTTAGAGAGTATTCTCTTCTGCAATTATATTTATAAGCTATTTATTTTGCGCTGATCATATATAAGATATACAAAAGAAAAGATATGTGGAGGTTTTTCTTATTTGAAAGTGAGAGAGAGAGAGAAAAAGAGAGAGAGAGAGAAAGTAAGAAAGAGAAAGAGCGAGAGAAAGAGCGAGAGAGAGAGAGAGAGAGAGAGAGAGAGAGAGAGAGAGAGAGAGAGAAAGAGAGGGAGAGAGAGAGGGATAAGATTATTGGGACATCTTTGTAAATATATGAACCTGTACGACGGACGGTAAAACAAATTATCATTTACTGATTCACTTAAGTTAAGTAATTTTTAATATGGAATATTATACAAATATATATTACAGCATAATGGAAAAAAGTACGAAATATGTGTGACAAAAAAAAATGAAATAAAATATGTCTATAACTCACACAATCAATGTGAAAAACGGTTTGAAACGTTACAGCCAAAATCGAACGAACACGTATAAGAAAATGCACGAAAATTCGCGTATGTATGATGCTATATAATCGTGCCTAGGAGCTTGAGTGTGTGCGTGTGTGGGTGGGTGCTTGTATGCGAACCAATGCCTGAGCTTTTGTGCGTATATGGCACATATTATATTGCGTTTTTTCCCTCCTCCCCCTTTGTCCTCAAGCATGCGCCAC
Organism: Sycobia sp. Sy_11; assembly: GCA_018907035.1. NCBI lineage: Eukaryota > Metazoa > Arthropoda > Insecta > Hymenoptera > Epichrysomallidae > Sycobia > Sycobia sp. Sy_11. Next base: position 200,671 of record JACCIC010000240.1, on the reverse strand, counting down.
ATTTTGACGATGTCTGTATCTTACCAATTCCTTTCTATATATACCCCTTTACACCTACATCATTATAAACCAGCAAGACACTGATAAGCCTTATACGGAGCACACAGTTTCTGCTCCAGGATAAACGAATAAAGTATATAGAGGCGGAGGCGATTTAAAACAATGATAAAAAAATATGACACAAATAATTGGATTGATAATAAATAAACGAGAATTTTTTTTTAATTTAATTTTTTTTTTCATTATTTTCGACCATTGCGTATTAATGCATTAAAAAAATATTTCATGTATATCTGAATTGACTGTAGACTTATGTATCTTTCTATATTCAATAAACGTAAATAAATTCTTTCTTTTTACCACCTTCAATTAATCGTTTTTATTTCATATACCCAATTGAATTTTATTTTTATTGATTTACAAGATGTATCGTTGATTATTTTCATTTTATAAATTTTAAAATGATCTTAATCGCTTTTGTGTCTGTATAATTGTATATAGACTTACTAATATTGCATGCAACAATAATAAAAATGAAGTATCAAGAATTTCTAATTAACAAATTCTGTAAATATGAATTTTGTAGTCTCAATAAGAGTCAACCATATGAAAATAATTCAATAATGCTTCGATGAATTTATAATATATTTGATTTTTTTTAATTTATACAACAAAAATATGGGAACGCATTAAAGCATTTTGAATTAATATGCGTTTTTAATTTATATTTTAAATCGGTGAAAAGTCAAATTCAACTGCATAGAATTTATTAAAATGTGGATCGAAGTAAAGTAAGATGTTCTACTTAGCAAATCTAATATTGACTACGTTTTTCTTCTTGGCATAATATAAGCTGTAATAGAATGTAATTTTTTAATCTAAAATTAATAAAAACAAAAATAACAGATTTACATCTTGATTTTAAGTTCATTAAATAATATTTTACATATGATATTCTTTGAGCGGAAATAAGATTCGGAATAATGGTTATTATCTACTACACTGTTAGTACTTTGAATCAAGTAAACAATTTTGTTAACGTTTAGTTATAGATGTTACTGCACCTTTTACATATTCACTTTATTCGTATAATATTTAAGTATTTCAATTTTTATAATATTTGTTCTCTTTAATAGCTTTAATTGACATGCATTTAATTTAGAAATATTATATTTCATATTTAGAGACTTATATTATTTATAAGCTGGATATTTCAATGTTATTTTTACTTCCTTCACATTTCTAAAAAAATCATCTGGTATCATGTTTTAAATATATATACTATGTCACTTATTTTAAAATTTATTTTATTATTCTATTCCTGCAGTTGGTTTTATTACATCTTATTGAGCCTTTTCTTTTGCTGTTGTTTATTTATTTAGGGTACGTTTTTATTTTTCTGTAAAAAAATTCAAGCTCCATGGATTTATAAAATGAAACGTAACGTAACAATTTACACTATAAGTATATAGATTTTAACACCATAATAAATTTAATTCCGCTAAGCTATAGAAGAATCCGGGACAATGAAAGCTATTGTGGTTTTGAATATTTTTGTGAGATCTGAAAGAGAATATATATATATATATATATATATATATATATATATATATATATATATATATTGATCTGCAACTCAAAATATATCTAGGGACAGGCGAGGTTGTAGGGTAGCAGATGCGATTGATATAGTCTATTACTATTTTATACATATTTACAATTTATTTAATTGTCATGAAATCTTATAAAAATTCAATTGTTTCGTTTACGAATAAAAATAATATTCGAAAACACAATGTAACTTGATTACTCAATATTCATCGGATCGAATGTGCGATTGCTTGCTTTCCTTACTCTCCATCTCTCGGGACCCCGCTTCTACGAAGAGAAGTAAATGCGTCATTTACCCGTAAATGCATTAATACAAAGTAATGCTTGTTAATGTATGCAAAATAAATTCAAATGTCTTTTTTATACATTATTTATATCGTTAATGATATACTACTATTTTTATAGAAATTTGAAATCAATTACTTTTAATTACGAAAATTTTATAAAATATGTATATTTTGATTCTCAGTTTAATTAAACAGTTCTATAAGCAGTAAACAATTTTTCATTATTTTTAAATGAATAAAATAGTTGAGTTAATAAATAACTGTGACTTCTGTTTATTTATTGACTAAATCGCGGATAGATAAAATCTTCGAATTAACTTAATAGTTACTATACGATTGAGAAAATATTATATTCACAAAGGAATATAATTCTAAAGTAAATCAAATAATATAAGTTCATGGATAATTTAAAAAAAATGTTTTGTTGTCATCTGATAAATGAACCAAGTGAAAAATAAGCTTTAAACGAAATATTTTTAACATTATGAGATAATAAATTAATTATGATAAAGTTTATCATAAGGATAAATAGTTCATTCATTAGAACAGCTACTGGAGTAAATAATAAAAAGTTTTTTAAGTTATTGAATTTCAATCGATTGACGTCAGTTGGAGCAAAAAATTTGAAAATCACAACGTAACGATTGAAAACGTTAAAGAGATCCAAATAGTTAGTCTTAAAACATATCTTTTACAATAAGTATAAATTAAAAGTTACTTCAATAAAAACTCTATTAGACGATTAATTTATCCCCCAACAGATGAAAATTTGCCCAGACCTCGTTAGCTGATTTGTCAGTTGGATTTTTCATGTGAAACTTTGAATGATTCCTTTTTTCTCCAGTGGGATTTTTAATTTGCTATAATTGTTTAATGTACACGCTTTGTTTATATAATATTGATCTAGAAAAAAAAAAACAAAACATTATCGCAGTCACATAGAACGCAAAAGCCCTTTAAAGAATGCATTTGCAGCGGGGGCGGCGTGCCGGATTTTCATATACACGCGGAAGGACACTCGAGCCAAGCCGAGATTTGTGTGTGTGCGCGCGCGCGCGCGTGTTTTCTACAGGGAAGAGAGGGTGCTACGTACAAGAGGTCGTTCGCGCCTGCGCGACGCTCCGCCCCACCTTGGAGCCACCTCCGTGGCCCCCGACGTAGGCGCAACCAGTGGCCGCGGGGAAGAGATTACCCGGTGCCCATCAGCCACGCCGGAGAGGCTGCGCGCGCTCGCGCACTCGAGCACAAGGGCGCGAGATCGGTTCACCGTGATCGACTGGCATATTACGTGGAGTATCGCCGGCACTGTGCGGCGAGCGCGCGCGGTCGCTCAGAGATGAGAGGCGCCCGAGTCGAGCTCGATCTGTCGGAGGACTGAGGGAGACTTTTTTTTTCGTGGGCGAGGTTTCGGGGGAGGACGGCGAGAGTTCAGGGGTAAACAGGCGTTTTCTTCTCCTTCTTCGATCGTTAAGCGCAGAACGGATAGCTTGGATCGGGTATCCGGTAGAGTGTAAAAGGGCTCTTTCGCGTTGGTAAGCGGCGATAGTTTTATTTTGCTATTCACAGGAGCTCGAACTAGTTCTATCTATTATTTAAGTGTATATCGGAATTTTTTTAGTTACGTGTTATGTTAATATTCGATAGAAGGATATGAAGAAAATAATTTTAGAAACATAAATATTTAAGACTTTGTGATGCTAAGAATATTCTTTTTAATTAACAAAATTTTTTTTTGAGACATTAATTTTTATTAATATCTACGTGAAAATTCAAGTGCATGTATAACAATGAACATTATTATACTTACATGCACCTCGTTTTTTTTTTTCAAATTCATTCAGTTACTTCCAGTTAGACAATTTTTATTGTTATTAAGGCATGTCGTACAGACACTTTTTTTACATTATTAAACAATCCAGTAACGTAATAGGTGCGAAATTGATCAAAATTTAGAACAATGATCATTTTTGATTTAAGCTATAAAAACAAAAAAAAATGTATCGAAATTGATAAAAATATAGTTGATTTTACTAAAACATTTTGCCAAATAAATTGGTTAAATCTTTTTTAAAAATAAATATTTATATGTGCTAGAATCAAATAATTATTTTTCCGTATTAATATAAAATGTGTATTACTTTATCTAAATCGAATTTTTAGATTTTACACAACTGCCTCTTAACTTCTAGCAATTAGAGAGTCATGATAGTGACTTTAAATAGTAATTATTTGAGACAATAAAATTTGTAAATAATTTCAAATCGACATTTACTATTTTTCGTATTTTATTTTAAGAAATATATTAATTAAAATATATTACAGTAATTTTTTTAATGAACTTATTATTAACTAAAGCCGCGACGATCGACGAGCAAAATAAGTAATTTTATATGGATTGTTTTCTATTTTTTAAAAACTGGAAGTCTATTTAATATTTTCTGCAATACTATAATTTCAGTGTTTAAAAATCATAAATACTAATAAGTCGATCAAGTGTTTTGTATGTACAGGAACAAAGTTAATATATTTTACACAATCGTTTAACAATTATTGATTTATTTATTTATTTTTTGATAATTCTGCTTAGTTGATTAGGAGACGCGAAGGCATTTATTTAACAGTTGGTATAAAAAGACATAATTAAACAATGTAAATATTGTTTAATCGCGAATAAGATTATTTTTCTGATATACGTGATAGAATATTCCATTCCAATTCACTTTTTATATTTTATTTAGCGCCTTGGACAAACGTTTTCATCCAAAACTATAGATATTCGTATTGTTTACAAATACGACGCAGTTTCCGATGGCTGGCGGAACTACGATGCTAACGCCATTGTTTAAAGAAAAAGTTGTTTCTTTTGTTTTTTTGTTCGTTTTATTTTTATTCTTACTATTTTTTTAAATATAATAATCTTTTATGCGCAAAATTCAGTCTACTGTGAAATGAAGTTACAGATATATTACTTTAGGTTAAATTACATCGATAAATCTCGCGTGCACGTTATTCTCAAGTTCAGATTAAAAAAAAAGAAAAAGAAAAAAACAGACTGCAATTATTGATTTTTCGAATCTTTGAAATCCAATACGGGACAGGGCGGATTGGTTCAGTGGCGGTATATTAACGAGTGTAAGCAAAATCCGTTACTCTCGTAAATCCAATATCCACGCCCGATTCGACAACTGTACGCCCCCCGTTAATTAAACTGTGCAGGCGAAAAGGGATAGAAAGGGAGCGAAAGTTTCTGCGCGCCGAGCCGGTATCGGGATTGCGGCACACGGTGAAAAACATGAGGTACAAGCACATCGCCACGATCGGCACAGTTCTGATCGCCTTCTTCGTCCTGCTGGCCGCTCTCATGTACTACTTCAATCAAGGTAAGAGAGCCTCCCTTGCGCGATCGATCGAAGGCCTCGAGAGTCCCCGCCTTTGAGTCGGTCCTTTACGCCCAATTGTTGTCGGTCGGGGCGTCGCGGGCGAGTGAGCGTTGGCAAAATAAGAATTTCATTCGATGGAATGAGCTTTCCGTGTCGGACGGCGGATGTATCTAAGGGTAATTTACTTAACGGAGCATTGGATTTTTTTATTTATTTATTTTTTTTTTATTTTTCACCCAGTCGGACTCGAAATATGTTAACGAGGCGAAATGACGAAGCACCGGCATTCGATGCGCGGCAGTAAAACGGGGAAATGATTTTATTTGCTTGAAAATCCAAGGCGTTTCGTCTTATTAATTTAATTTTTTTTTTCGGAGCTGTATAGTTTTATTTATTCGCAAATAGTTTCTCGTAAATAGTCTTATTCATTGGCTAAAACTAAAGTATGTTATTAATTATACTTACGCGTCGTGTACCTGTTTTTTTTTTAAATATCTCTCATATATAAAGTAAAGTTTCTCCACCTTAGAAACTAATAAAATTTGTTTAAGTTAAATTCAATAATTTGATATGTTGTGATAAATAATTAATATGTTAGTTTTCAAATATAATAACAAAATATGCAATTGAAAGTTAAAGTATCTTCTATTCCACATTATAACAATGTTATTTATCTATTTATTTTATATGGGCTTCTTTTTCATTTTTATGAAAGCTATTATTCATAAACAAGAAATATATAATTTAATGGAATATGTAAACTAACTGAGATATAAAGATTTAGAATATCATTGCATTAAATGTATCATTACGTTAAATGTTTGAAAAAATAAGCGATTAGTGAGACGTTAAAATCTATTTAAAAGACAAAATGTACCTGTTTTAATTACTGTGATTAAAATATATTCTGGAAAAATTAACACCAGTTTATGACTCAAGTATATGTTTTCAGACATATATTGTAAAATAACTTTGAGCCTTGTGTAAATACATAATGGAAAAAAAAACAAAAAGACAAAATAATGTAACTTAAAATTTCAAATTAAGAATTTTGTAGAATTGTACTGTTAATCTCGTTTAAACGTGGACATACGTTGAAAACCATTTGTACTATTTTAATGTTTGTTGTATATTATTAACATTTTCTTGTAATAATCGTAGTATATCCTGACATGAATCTGCTAAATTTTCAAGAAAAAATATTATTTTCACCAATAGAATTAGAGCTATTAAATACAATCTGTCATGGTTGCTAATTCGAAGAAATATAGTCGATAATGCAAATTGCAAGTGTGCAAGCGAACTTTAGTATATAAACCGTCTTCTCTGGCAATGCGCGAGCTTAATACGTAATATTCAGAGAGAAAAATTAACGACATACGCGTCATTAATTTATAGCCAAGGTTGTAAGCGAATCTGTTGTTCTTTTCACAAATATTATTTGCAAATCTATAAGTAGCACTAATAGTTTTGTAAGTAATCACCTTTGTCTATATATATAGGTTTTAAATTTTGTATGACCATATATAAATACAGAAAGCTTATATAGATAACTTATCAATGTATCAAAATAGCTAATTTGTCCAGTGATTAAATTAAATCGCAATTTTAATAAATAATGAACAAAATAAACAATGTATCATGAATAAGATCAACTTTGTTTCATAAATTGGATAGAATTTATTTTATTAGATGATTCGTTTCTTAAACTAAAGTTGTTAATAAATATTAAAACAGTTCAAATGCTTTTCAACGTATATCCACCATTAAACGAGATTAACAGTACAATTCTACAAAATTCTTAATTTGAAATTTTAAGTTACATTATTTTGTCTTTGTTTTTTTTTCCATTAAGTATTTACACAAGGCTCAAAGTTATTTTATAATATATGTCTGAAAATATATACTGGAGTCATAAACTGGTGTTAATTTTTCCAGAATATATTTTAATCACAGTAATTCAAACAGGTAAAGAAAATGTTGAAAATTATCGTATCGCTCATTTGGCGCAATTGACGTATCTTTTAATCTGAATACAAAATCAAATCACTGGCATGTATCCGTTCGACATTCGATTGTAGAAACATATAGAGACAGAGGGAGAGAGAGAGAGAGAGAGAGAGATAAATGATAATCAAAATCAGTTACATTTTATCCCGCCTCGCAGATTGCCGTAAATTGATCGTCGGATGCGTATGCCGTTGGTATATATTACGCACCGAGGGCTCATGACATTATCGGACGCGCGCGCTATACTTCTATTATACATTGTTTAATATGGAATAGACGTTCGATCCTGTCGATTGACGCGGCGACGGCGATGCGGCGAAAGCTGCGCCACGCGCGTAATAGTTATATATATATATATATATATATATATATATATATATATATATATATATATATATAAGAAACGATATTTCAAGGTCGCGCGTACAGATCTCTCAGGAAAATCAAGTTAGATTAGCTTCGGAAAATTGCCGGGTGAGATGAAGGGATGGGGGGGGGTGGCGGATAGTTGCCCACAATCTCGTCATTACTCGGTGGATCTTGATAATTAACGTGAAACTGATTAACAAAAAGGACTATCAAATACTGTCGATCAGCATGTTAGATAATTTAATTCGAAAATCGAGCTGATTAAACTAATATGTATTTATTTAATAAGATGTTACTTTTTTTTATGTGATATAAAACTATATATAATATCGTCGAAATTTCTATTCACCTTATCAACAATGAAAAATTATTATGCTTAAAATAGAAGAAAGACAGATAATGAAATTCAATATTTATACATTTATATATAAGTATTTACGCTTAAAAATTTTATTTCGATCGTATACAAATACAGCCACTGTTGTTACTGTCCGTATAGACCAGTGCTCGGTAGGTGAGTTTCGATGCAAGAACAGTACTCAATGCATTCCGCAACGTAACTGGTGCAACGAGCCATCCGGCTGCCTCGAGGGCGAGGACGAACACTTCGAATGCTGTAAGATACGTATAATTTCGTGATTAATTGTATATCGTTCGAAAGATCTGTAAAATTGGTTTTTCGCAAAAAAAAAGAAATCATCAAATAATATAAATTAATTTAAATAAAAATTTAAATTCATTTCTAAGCATCAAGCGATTTATGACGTCCTGTAAGAGGATCGAAGCGTAAGATAATTTTTCATTTAGTGATTTAGCAAAATATATAGTAGCTCTTTCTCATTTCTATAGTTATATCAGTCTGAAACATAAGCTATCACTATTTTTATGAATACCGTATCGATTTACAGTCAGTTATAATAGTTGTTACAATTATCTGATACAAAACCTAATAGGCAGTTATAGCAAGATGCCGGGAAATACTGTAAAAGTTTCAATTAAAAATAATAAGTAATTTGTTCGCGAGAAATCGAACCGTTTAAATTTAAGGCAAAACATAAATAACGTCTATCTTTCTCTTTGTACTTTAGTTGATGCGACTGGTAATTTGGAAACGGTTGGCATGCTCCTGAAAAACGTGACATCTTCCATGATTTGCCCGAGAGTGATTGAAAGTCAGTATTTACATTTATGCTAGAGTAACACGATTAATTATAGAGTAAACATGACGTAGAATTGTCAAAGGCATTTCTTTAAGTTATATCAATAATAACGAATAATAATTAATTTTAATGTTTTACGTTTAGGCGACTCGGGCTACTATAAAAATTGCGACTATATTGACTGTTCGGTCAAGTGTAACGAATTTCCATTTAACGAAATACCACAGAGTTTCTCGCGCGAGCTTACAACGTTGTATGTATTTTGCATGTGATAATTATATTAATTAATGAAGATATTAATTTAAATATTTTAAGTGTATTCTTATGGTTTTTTTTTGTTTTTTAATTAGTATTTTCGAAAACAGCAGTTTTCCATCGTTGAAGAAGAATTTGTTTCATCGATACAGCAACTTGCGCAATCTGTGAGTTTAATGCACGAAATTCTTAGTTAATCTTACATTATGCTTTGCAGTCGGCATAAATATCGAATTGAGAAATAACGCCTGTTCACACGAATTCAGGACCTCAACAAAAACAATTATTTTACAAATAATTTATATTTACATTTTTTGTCATTGTTGTAAGATTATATAAATTTCTGTCATTTTTCAACAAAAAAAAACTACATTTGTTTAACGATGAATTTTAGAGTTCTTCAAAACAACGGTATAAAAAATTTGGAACGTGGAATTTTCAATAATCAGGAGAATCTAGTTTTTCTGTAGGTATTATTTTAAGTAGTATGAGTCAATGTTTAGACAGTCTAGAGTTTCGTACGCAATGTCCGTTTGTGCTAATGTTATCCGCCCTTTTAGAACTTTGTCGAACAATCGATTAGAGGAAATATCAAGGGGACATCTTACTGGTTTGACATCTTTAAGGAGCTTCAGGGCAAGTAATAACAGCATACATACATTAGATTTGGGAGATCTCGAGAACAGTACAGCTTTATTAATAGTGTAGGAAGTTTTATTAAGCGTAAATTTAAATAATTACGAGGTAATTTAATTTTTTTTTTAAATTTTTATGTTTTTTTCTTTCAGTGATCTCACGGACAATCTCATATCCTCTTCCAATCTTATATTTCCATTTTTGCCACGATTGAGGGATTTGTAAGAATTTTGGAATCATTGAAAATTTAAACGATGGAACCATTGTACAATATTTAATATTTTTTTCAAATACAGGAACTTAGACCAGAATCGCCTGGATTCCATTACGGATGACATGTTTGCTCGATTGCCCATGCTTACGTCTTTGTAGGTTAATTAATTTTAATTTAATTACAATAACATTAAAACTGATTAACAAGTGAATGAGATAAAAATACTTTTAATTATAGAACATTGAAGGGAAATTCCATTAGAAGCATAACTCCAGATGCTTTTAAAAATCTGATATATTTAAACGAGCTGTGAGTGCGCGATTTTCATAATTTTCTGGAGAAATATTTCTTATAAATAGCATGATCGTTAATATTTGTATTTCAGAATTTTGAAGGAGAACAAGATTATAACGATTCCGGACATCCTCTTCAAACATTTCGTAAATATTTCCAAAATGTTCGTATTAGATTTATCGTTCGTTTAGATTTTATCTTAAATAAATGATAAATAAATAGTTTTGCATGACATTATTTCATTGAAATATCCTCGAATGTCCATATTATTTATAATTTTATAATATTTATGATTATACAATTATTTTTATTTAATCTAGAAGAATACAGTTTATTTTTACTTATAATCTAGCGCTTTTTACGTAGATGCACGTTTCATATAAAAGTAGGTGAAATATTTATATATACGCACGCACGCACGTACACGCACGCACGCACGTACGCGCGCGCTCACAAACACATACACACATACACACAAAGAAGATTTTAAATCATAATAAATACATTTTAAGCGCGCCGCGATTATTATGCCTGTGTGTACCTTCGGCACGTGACTGTCGAGTCCATTTATACAAAGCTCCATATAATTAAAGGGCGCTCGAGCGCCCGGGAACGGCAGTAATAAAATTAGGTAATACGTGTCCCGAAAGCTGTTCGAAGCATTATTATAGGACAGAGCTTTGTTTGCCGATCGTGGCCCCTAGAGCAGCGCGTTACCTACTGCTGCGCGAGCTCAATATGGAATTTGCACGTTACGTACGAATTCGTGTTTGACGATCGACCATCACGGGTGGGATTATGCGCGCGGAAGGAGCTCACAAATCGCGGTTAAGAGTCTCGATCTATCTTCGTTGTTTCCGTTTGTTTTTTTCATTTTAAGCCTTTGCTTTTCCTCGAAACTCCGTATTTGCTCGGATTGTTACGTTAAGATTTTCCAAACAAAAGGGCTCGTAATTATTATTCTTTTTCCATTCTGAAAATCGTTGAAATTATTGAATTGGATAACGATGCGAATGTGGGCGATTATCGTACTATACGTATACGGCTCGTTGTTTAAGTAATGCCTAACGATTCGGAACATTTGATCTAGGTTGAGCGAGTTACCTCTGATTATCTACAAAATGAGCTTTTTCAAATTCTGTATAAAATATGGAATTTTTGATTAAAAATTAACAAAAAAAAAAAAAAACAATTTAAAACATGTATTCACTTCCAAATCAACTTATTATTAAAATTTACGTTGCACGTGTAAATTCTATAATCTAACCCATTTATTTTCTAAAACAAAACGTGCACATTGACAGTATGCATTTTTACAATAAATCAATTTGTAAGATGTAACCATGCTTTTATATTTCTATACGAAAATTTAAATTCGAAAAAAATTTGTAATAAAATTTTTATGCTTTTATGCAGAATTTGAAAAAGGCGATCAAAAAAAGTAACTCAAACGTCATTTTATTATTAATAAAGTTTTTTTTATGACAGCAAGACTATTTCCATCAATTTTTTTATTTATTGAACTTCTATACCGCCATTTGCATCAGCGGAATAGAGTTGCCATTTTCCAGAAGAATCTATTTATTTTCGCTATTTTTACTGTGTTCGCTATTTTCTGTATTTTCCCTGATAGTGAGACCTGTGACTCGACTTGTGGAAAAATACAGCTTATTTACGAGAATCGAAGGGCCATTGACTGACTTACATCAAGGATTCACTTGGTACGCCCGATGATTGGTCTTTTATCGTTTTGTCCCTACTGTTTTCTCAATTTTCAATCGAGGCATGAATTCGATTATCTCCGTGAATTCTAACATTTCGTGCGGAGACAAAGAAGCTATTCCTCCTTTTCATTCTTAATTTCCATTCATGTAACGTCTTTTCATTATTATGTTTTCTATGAATAAAAAAGTGGAAAATATATTTTCTTTTCCACTGACGCTGTTCCTCGTAATTTCCAATATTTATATGTGCACAATTATAACTATCTATTTAATTATTATTTGAATTCTAGTTTTTTAAATTAATTAGATTGAATATATGTTGTATGTTTGTATATTTTTGAGGGATTTTTAAAACGTTAACCCCCACTTGTGGTGGGCATTTTGAAGACAGAATGAAACTTTAGGGCAATAAAGTTTCAGTGAACTTATGTGCGCAAATCAATAATTTTTTTCGTCATTGTCAAATGAAATTCACCTGATTCTATACGCTTTAGAGAATAATTATTCTATCTATAAATTCTATCGATCTCCATTATCCTAAAGATGAAAAATTGTGTATTTGGGGGATATATAAGTCGATTTTCTTTTTACTTTTAATATTTTATTTTCTTCGAATTTATCACCAAAACTAGTCGATTTTATTATAAGAAATTTGCTGTTTTCGCCGCAGATATACAATTCAAACAGAGTAAGATAGAAATTAATTATTATAAATTAATTATAAGCAAGAAAGTGTTAAATTTTAGGAATAAGTCAATGTTAAAGCTTTTGAAATTTTAAAGGGCTTAAATATCAATTAAAGTATTGTCATGACCCCACCCGAACAAAATTGATCGATGTAGAAGTTCTAGCATCAATAATAGGGCTGAACTCTATGCGACAACCATGGTTGGTAACAAGCGCGCAGTGTCTCCTTAATAAATATTAGGGCATTTCATTCATAATTACCAGCGTGAACACTTCAGTAAGGCAATGGTAATCTTTGCTTAGACACTCGAGGCATATAGATGTTCTTGCGGCAATATAAGTTTATATTTTTCATTTATATTCTGCGATATAAGTTGATATCATTCATGTGCATAAACATAAAAGTATTGATTACCCGTAATAATACTTTTCAAAATCGTAAGACTTTGCTTATCAAAATCTAAAATTAAAAACTGTTTATCTACCGCTATCGTCCGTCAGAATCATAAATGAAAATCAAAATATTGGCATGGCCAATAATCACAGGATTGTTGGAGGCAATCAGAGTTATCTATCTCAATCTCGACAAAATCCGTCACTCAAATCTTGTGGCTTCTCTTTGTCAATTATACAGTTTGTTTACTGTGGTCAAATCACGAAAATAATATAAAAACAGAATTCTACAAAGGGTGGGAATTAAATACGCAATTATTATATTTTCTGATAATTTTTTCAAGCCTATGGTTTTTAATTAAGGATGTTTAAAATCGATACCGAGTAAGTCAACATATATGTTAATCGTAGTACCATTTTTTTTCGTATGAATTGATCCGACAACAACGTATGTCGACTATATTCGTATTTCGTAGCCACCAGTTGTCTTGGAAAGGCTATGATGTCAAACGATGTCTGCAGCCCTGGCATTTGTTCTTACGTATTTTTAGTTTTCAGATGAATTTACATAAGAACAATGAGTACATCTAAAAAAAATCTGTAAATAATTTGGAAAGGTTGTTTTGCTTAATAAAAAATATTTTAGCCAAGTTTCTATTCCTCATTACTTTATATTGTGTAAATACAGTAGGGGAAACTGTTAGTCGCCATAAGATACCGTGCTAAAAGTCCCATTTGAAAATAATTGACATCTTGATTAATAATTAACGAACTTTATTGAAATTTTAACCCATTGATTCGAATACATTATCCAAAAATGCGTATAATTTTTTAAATAGCCTATTGTCAATTTTGAAAATTTATAAATTCTTCTCGAGGTAATCGTTGAGAACATTTCGTCATCCTTTTCTGCTTCAATTTTTTAAAATTTTTTAACTTGTATCCATTATCTCATTATCAAGACAATAAGTACAGAGTTATGCTCATGGTTCGTTGAATTTCTTAATTTGTAAACTTGAAATTTATATGCTCATTTTGCGATGGAGGATTTGAACAAAAAATTTTTTGTTTTTGTATTTCTATGCATATTTAAAAAATATTTTTGGAAAAGACGATCGTTGAACAATTAAAACATCGATAATATCGACTTGTTTTGCTTCATTTTTAAATAACTTTTCAAAATTCATAAGTTATTCATCATATCTATAACTATTCAATTGCTCTTGTTTAGAAAGTAGAAATAAAATAATTTTAAAATATAATGATTATGGCTTACATGTATTCCAAAACATTAATATTTATATAGAAATTACACTTTTAAGTATCAAGCGCTGTAGACAACGTCTGAACTTTTTTCCGAACTGTAATTTAAACATCATATTTACTTTGTTATTTTCTGCTTTAGATCCATTGGATACAACCTCATCGAGAATTTGCCGGTCAACGCTATCTATCCTATGAGAAAATCGGTAGTCTCATTGTAATGATTACTTTAATCTGTTACTTTGATAAAATCTTTTATTTAGATGCTTCGCGATTGCTTAATTTTTTCTTTTTTTTTTTTTTACAGAGGTGTCGAAGACATTGGAATGCGATACGTCGAAAAGGACTTTTTCAACGATTTCAAAAGTCTTGAATACGTGTAAATATTTTCCTTAAGCCGCTTTAATCGAATGCACGCAATTTTTCACGAAATAATCGCTAAATAATTCATCTGAAATAACAGGTACTTTACGAAATTTCATTACTGCACGACGTACGCCCCGAGAGTGAAAGTCTGTTTGCCAGTGAACGATGGTAAATATTGGAACAATATTATCTCCATTTAATTTAATCATAATTGTACTCGATATATTTATATTAAATATTGCGAACGATATCTTAGATTTATTAATCGGTATAATTTAAATATATTAAATTTTTTTTACATTTCCACGAATATTAGTTTATTTCAACGATGATACGGCCCTGGTGTATTGAAAGGCTATAAAATATTTTATTCGTCAGGCGTTTCCTCGCTCTCGAATCTGCTGGACAAATCGCTGCTGCGGGCCGCTGTCTGGGGCATCTCGTGCGTCACCTGTTTGGGCAACACCCTCGTGCTCTGGGGCCGGTTCACGGCCAAGGATGAGAATCGCGTGCTGAGTATCGTCATTAGGAATTTGGCAGGTAAATATATTGAGAAAGAAATTAAAGTTTCACGCATAGATGTCGTTAACATAATCAGTTTTGGTCAGATACATTTTTTTATAATATATATACTTGTTCATGCTTAACGAATGAATAATACAAAAAACATTACGGAGTTAGGTTTCATGAGCTTATAGTATTATCAAAAATGAAGACGATATTATTTTTAGTTCCGTTTACCGAATCGTTATATATTATTGTTTATTCGTAATTTGAATTATGTATCAAATTTTTTAGATATTTTCACTATCTTTTTTTCTATTATGACAGATAATATGGATTCGTAAAATTTAAAATCAATCGAGTGAAACTAATTCAAATTATATTAATTTCTTAAATGGTACTTATTTTTTGTTTGACAGTACGTAGCCAGGTTTCGAATGCGGATTACACGTGTCGTGTAATAATTGTAGAATTATCATTTGATAAGAATTATACATAAATTACAATTCAAAAGATGCGTGAAAAAGCAAAAAATGCAATGAATTTGGATGAGCATTAGCGGGAAGCGATAATTTTGACTCGTAACATTTCAATTGATCGCGCATGCAGTTGGTCCCATTATTATTTTAAAAGATATTTTAAATTTATTTTTTTTATTATATTGGCTATTACATATTGTGTGATATGTGACATAATACACCATCATCGGATATTGATCGATAGTAATTATTATATATTATTACAAACGATTGACCATTTTCTGTCATATGATTAATCATAACCTTGACATAACCGCTTGACAATATTAACATTATTTTTAGTTTCTGATTTGCTCATGGGGTTATATTTGCTGATAATTGGCCTCAGCGATATACGATTTCGAAACAATTATAATCAAGAGGCAAATGGATGGATATCCTCGTGGTCGTGTACCTTAATTGGCATGCTGGCTATGACTTCGTCCGAGGTAAAAGTTTTACTTTCGCAAATAATAGAAATGTCCTAATAGCAAATCCAAAAACTCCTAATACTCGAAAAGAATGATATATTGACCCATTTTTACTTTTTTTGGCTTGATACTTATGCTAGATATATTATGATATATGAATAAATTAATCTGTTTCAAATAGTTATTTTTATTAATAATTTCAACTAATTAAAGAGTTCATCCATTATTTTTTAATGATGTATTCTCATCATTGATCACTGCTTATGGTACGTGTATTGACCGCAATATATAAGACTTTCAGCATTTTTTATTTTTTTGAATGTTCCTTTGGGCATTGTTATATCATTTATTCTGTTTAAATACACTTGAATAAAATTTTCAAAACACTCTATTAATAATTAAAATTTATTTTTATTTTTAAATAAAACAAACTCAAACATTTATTATACATTCAATATTAATTAGAACAATTAATATTTATTCAGTTTATAAAGAATTTTGAGCTTGCGTAAAAGTATGTTATCAAAATAGTATTTATATAAAAAAAGTCAATGAACTTTCGCGATGAAATCAGCGATGACAAAAAAATAAGAATAGCTGTAAAAAAATATATTTTTTGAAAAACTTCTTTGAGTATTTTTTAAATAGTTACATTCATAAATTCATTCTCCGTATTTTTTAAAACGTCCTCTCATTCGAGGTTGAATATTGACACTGGCATAAATTTTACGAACGATAAAACAACAAAATGCTTAATTCACACGCTTATTCTTGTTATTTTGGGCGATCACATACTCTCTCTCTCTCTCTCTCTCTCTCTCTCTCTCTCTCTCTCTATTTATGTATTATAGGTATCGGTGCTGATTCTGTCGTTTATGTCGGTGGAACGATTTATGTTGATTGCTGCACCTTTGAAGGGTCACCGCGCCATCACCCCGCAGGCCGCGGCTTCGTCCATGATCGCTGTTTGGATCGTTGGTGTCACCCTCGCGCTCATTCCCGGTAGGTACATATATGAATATATATATATATATATATATATATATATATATATATATATATACTCGCGCACTGTATTTATATTTATATAAGTCCGACTAAATCGTCTCTAATCAGCGCTTTAGCGAACTATATTGGTCAAATTGACTATATTGGTTTTATTTATAGTTATTTTTATTTTCTACTTCCTAATCGATATTTTGCATTCAAAAATAATTGAGCCCACTTTAGAAATCTGTGCCGTTGTCAGAAATTTGATCTAATGTTTTCTGAAGCTGAATTATTTTAAAAAAAAAGTACAAAAAACAAAATTATAACGTATTTTCTCTTCATACCTGACTATAATTGACCTATAGAAATTGAACCAGGGATTCTATATACATTACAAAATGCGAAAAAAAATCATTTCAGTTATACACTGGCGCGGCAGTACGCGTTTCTACGGTCTCAATGGAATGTGTTTTCCGCTACACATTGAGGAGCCATTTCTCCTCGGCTGGGAGTACTCGGCCTTCATCTTCCTCGGCGTCAACTTGCTGGGGTAAATATATTACAGCAGACGTATACAATTTTCAAAACGGCTATTTGGGAAGTAAGAAAGAAAAGGTGATTTTTTTAGGTATTCTGAGCTGCTGATTACGGGGTAAAGAAAATGTTTATGGTAAAAAAACAAATCATGAAAACCCTACGTACATTCTGGAAACCATTGAAAAATGTCAAACTTATGTAAACCAAAATTGTGGACCATGTAAAAACACATCTTTTCTTTTTGTTTTAAATGAGTTATCTTTATCATATTTTTTAGAGAGATACTGAACCAAGTATAATCATTTCGTTTAAGCTCATTTCAATAGTATGCGAGACTAAAAGTCTAAAGTTCATTTCAATAATGTGCGACAATACTTCATAGAATCGTGAGTGGCCGCAAGGTGGTGTAGACTAACGAGCACAGTAGTTTAAAAAATTAGTTAAATTTATAAAAACGGGGTCTTGTAAATAGGTTGAATATTGTAAAAAACTAGGACTTGTGTGTAAGGACCGTTAAAATGAATGATGTATGCAAGGTTTTTTTGCATAATAAAAAACTGGTAGATTAACAAGAAATCTTTGCGGTGACTGGCTGGTTGCAAGATATTATTATTCGTGGAAGATTTGGTTGCCAATAAAAATTACATTATTTCTATTACACGTATGTTAATTATATATTGTAATGCATGAAATTTTTGGCTGGCAAAGAGCCAAAATGCCAGCTGCGTAAATGTTTTATTATTGGAGAGAGAGAGAACAATTTCACGTGAATGGGAGTTTTGGAAATGTTGGTCAAGTTGATGAATGCGAAGTTACTGACAGAATATAAAAAAATATCAGTGATATCGTAACGTTGATGGATTATTTCGGATTCATGGTATTATTTGCAAAGGATCTAGTTTGGATTTCTGGCCTGCTAATAAAAGAGATAATAAATGCATTATTGCAGTCGAATTTTCTAGGAAAATTTTCTTAACTCATAATTGGATATTAAAGTATTTGAACTTGGTTCAGATATGTGAATAAATTTACAAGAATAATTAATGAGATAAAAAGAGATTCTTGAGGATCTTGTATTCGAACTTTCAGGCTTTGAGGTATAGCTTTTTTTCTCAATTTAACATGCGATTTACTTCATATCTGGTCTTGGAATATTCGTAATCAGCATCTCAAAATACGTAAAAGTGTATTTTTTCTTTTTTTTTAGGCTGATCACAATTGGCTACGTCTACGCGGGTATGTTCGTGAGCATTTGGAGAACGAGGCACGCAACGCCATTGTCCGTTGGAGATTTTGAGTTTGCGCTCAGATTTTTTTTCATAGTTTTAACGGACGCCGTCTGTTGGGCTCCTATAATCATTCTAAAGAGTATAGCCCTAGCCAAGCATCCAGTCGCACGTAAGCTCAACAAATTATCTTTTTTTTCCAAGCCAGTTTGTTTTTGAATGAGATTTAATTTATGAAGAAAGTAGAAAATGGAAAAAAGGTTTAATTTGATCAGAATAATTAAAAAGGCCCTGAAATTATTTTGCAAATCCACCACAGCGACTTTATAGATACATGCTAATGAACGATTATAACACTGTTTTTAGCTGATTTGCATGCCTGGGTGGTTATCTTTATTCTTCCCATCAACAGTGCCGTAAATCCCTTGTTGTATACATTCACTACGCCGAAATTTCGTGAAAGACTTAACGAGGGATGGTTTGGAAAAATACGTGGCATCGCTTCGAATAAACAATCGAGGAGTGGTAAGACTGAATCTACCTCTTTTGTAAAGTTATTTATAAATTTTTCGTCTTCTTGAATGTGATAGCTCTCGTGAGCGGAATTACGATCAAAGTTGTACGTCCTTAGAAGGCTCCGAGCAATAGAGAAATTTGATAAATGTAATAATAATAATAATAAATGATATAAATAATAAAAATAAATAATGTATGTATCTATATACGAGGCGTGTTCAAAAAGTAACGAGAATTTGAAATTTCGCGGGTTCGGAGAGTCCGCCTGTATAAATTTTTTTTATGTTGGTATACATGCTTCTGAAGTACGATAACATTTTCAATAATATTCATTGCTTATTTTTTAAGTGGCAGTTGCTAACGTTAGATGTGTTTTTTCGAGCTCGGCGATTTTCGTTTGTGAAAAAAAATGGAGCAAAGAATTGGTATTCAATTTTGTGCAAAAAATGAAATAAAGTGTAGTGAAGTTTGTAAAATGTTAACAAAAGCTTATGGTGAGTCTGCTATGAGTAAAGCAATGATTTACGAGTGGTATAAGCATTTCCAGGATGGCCGCGAAAACGTTGAAGATGACGAACGACCCGGACGCACAAGCACATCCACAACCGATGAAAACATGAAACCAGTGAATGAAATGGTTATGAACGATCGCCGAATTACAATCAGAGAAGTCGCTGATGATGTTGGCATATCAGTGGGCTCATACCATGGAATTTTTTCGGATGTTTTGGATATAAAACGTGTGGCAACAAAATTTGTTCCCAAATGTTGAATTTCGAACAAAAACAGCGGCGAAAGTTGCTCAGGAGTCGCTAAATGAAGTTAATAACAATGCAGAACTGCTAAAACGTGTTATAACAGGTAACGAAATATGGGTTTACGGATATGATGTTGAAACTAAGGCTCAATCGTCCCAGTGGAGGCATTTCTAGATCGCCAAGACCGAAAAAGGCTCGACAACTGCAGTCGAATATGAAGGGTATTCAAAAATTAAGAGAACATTAAAAGGCCATCGTTTTACAAGCATAGATGACATTAAAAGCCAATTGTTGAAAGAGATAAAAGCTATTACAAAAATCGAGTTTCAAAAGTGTTTCGAGGATTAGAATAAGCGTTCGCACAAGTGCATTATATCCGAGGGGACTTTATTTGAAGAGGACAAAATAGATATTAATGAAAAATAAATATTTTTTTCATAAAACGAAAATTCTCGTTATTTTTTTAACACAGCTCATATATAATAAAAAATTTTTAAAAATATAATAAAAAAAATAAATATAATAAAAAAAAATATATATATATATAAATAATAATAAGGAAGAGGAAGGATAATGATGACTGGCTATACGACGTCAAAAGGAAATGCGTTAAAAATTCACAGGAATATATTTCAATAACAATTTGACAAGTTGCTCGATATTTTCGACTTCGCGAAAGACTCAAGATTGCTCCCAGAATTCGTGCTTTAGCTCTAATTGTCATCGAGCCGCCTAAACTTCCCCTTCCATGGATCATTGCTTTTCTCGACACTAGACGCTAGACTAGCATTACCCCTCCAAATTTCTATGTCCCTAAGTCTCGCGTCGTCATCATATCATCATCATCATCATCATCATATAATATAATAGGACTGAAAGACCAATGAAAATATTTGGTAGAATAGTTTCTTATAAGGTTGAAAATTATTTTTGCTTAAAACATTGACACGTCTGAAATATACATGCATTCAAGCTTTTAATTTGAGAATATGCGAACCTATAAATCTATAAACAGAATAGTTAGTATATATATATATATATATATATATATATATATATATATATATTGTACCGCTATTTCTTGATCCGGTCTGGTCAACGCGGAACAGGAAACTCGATACTTGGTTCCAAACTGCCGACCGGATTTATTTCTTACCTTATGTACCCTTGGCGTCAGACGCTTGTGCGTCGGGGTCTAACCCCTTTTCCTCGTGAGTCCCATTCGACATTCGCTCGAATGGCCTCGGCTACCTATGAAGGTATGAGGAGGGTTCGAGGATACGTAAATAAAGAATATCGTTCTCCTCAAGTTGAAAACGTTTAATAATGTAACACTTTGGTAGCCTATACAAACGGTAGCCGAATCTTAGAGAGCCTATACAAACGATAGCCAAAATTTTTAAAAGTCGTTACACACGGTAGCCGTTACACACGGTAGCCTTTCTGTAATGCCTACTACATGCCTCGTCGTCGGCCTCATGTCTCGCTTACTGTTCGCACCCGCCCTTTTGGAAATACGTCCGCGTCCTGGGCCACGCTACTTACTCTCTACTTAATGTTAATATAAATGGAGTTAGAGACAGAAACCTTCACGGATGGTGTCCGTGACACTCGCTCTAGTCGCGGAAACGCGTCCAAGAGCGACGATCGACCGGGACACAATATGTCTCGTACTCTAGGGAACTCCCCGGGCATTGTCCCCGGCCCATTTCGGCGTGATTCACTCGCCGCACTTCCTCGGGTG
Source organism: Sycobia sp. Sy_11 (assembly GCA_018907035.1). Taxonomy (NCBI): domain Eukaryota; kingdom Metazoa; phylum Arthropoda; class Insecta; order Hymenoptera; family Epichrysomallidae; genus Sycobia; species Sycobia sp. Sy_11. Next base: position 178,798 of record JACCIC010000240.1, on the reverse strand, counting down.
GTTCCAATCAAATGACGTCCGAGTCAGCGCTCCCCGGTCCGACCTATTCCTAAAATAAAACTGAAACTTTATATAAGGTTCAGGAGCTAAATCCTTACTTATTAACTAACCGACATCTATAAATAATACTCAGAATCACTATTAATCCGAAATCGGAACGTCACCCCGGGCCTACGCCTAGAGAAGTCACCGCTGACTCCTTTCCGCACCCCTCGGACTTTCTGAAGTCGTGTCGGTCGTGTCACGAGAGCCTGCAAATCGGTAGCCACTTCCGTTCGCTTTCAGGAGAACGGGAAGAGAGCCTCACGACCGACTCAAGCCCTCGAGATAAACACGCGAAACCCGCTATCGACAGATACCTTTGCGCTGGTGGAATCCCCCGTCGAAGTCAAAGTCCCGCGCCGATCTCCTGCACTAATCGGATTACGAACCTAGTTCATGTCCAATGAATTTGATAATTCTTGAATAAATCTTCGAAAACACGTAGCAGTGAACGCTATTCTCTCGATGAGACCCCATAGCAATACCTTATGTGCTCCGCATGTCACATATTAACGCCGATATAATGAAGACGGCAGTCGCCGTACTCACCTCTTTTCTATGCGATGATCAGCCCACGACAGGGGAGGTCCTCTTTCAGAAACGTCTGTTTGAATCGGCTGTTGAGCGAGAAGAGAGCGAACTTGTGTGCTCTCGCGAACCTAACGACTTTCGGCGGCTTGCCCCCCCCCCGTACTACGCCAGCCCTAAGCTACCTATAGGTATCGTGGCCGCAGCGGTGTCGCACCGGCGGTGCCCGGCGTACGCGATTGCTGTCCGCCGCGTGACCTCTTCATTTTCTTCCCTCTGCTTTGCTCTCATCCTTCGTAAATCGAGCTCCCGATGTCTTGTTTATATTTTGTTTACATTCGGCACATCGAGCCGATGAATTTCGTAAGAATTCTTCACCTTTGTTACTCGGCTTCATGATTCCTCGGCAATAATGTTGAACATTATATTATATTAAAGTTAAAAGTTTTATTTCAGCGGTCGAGACTAGAGACCTTGACGCATCGGAGGCATATTTCGCGTTACATTTTTAACGTGTATATTTACCACGTTACAATATATATGCAACGAATAAGAATTGCATTTATGATTATTGTTAATTCTTTAAAAAATTGTTTTCTAGGCTCTCACACATCTGGTTCTTACAATAATAAGGGTTCGATGCTAACCAACTCTACAAATGCGTCCACAGAAGACAAATCCAAACAATTGTTCAATGATGCTCTGCTAATCAAATTCACAGCGAAGGATTAATAAATTTATCCATTTCTTTTATCGGATATTGGCGACAAAAACCCAAACGGATAAACAGCATTATTTAATGTGTAATCATGATGTTAATGTACTTGTAATGTGATAGCACAATAGGCATGTTGCATAGGTTTAGATAGGCACCTACAACAATTAATAGTTAAAGCAACAAAACAAAAAAGATCAGTATTAATAAATCGTTATAGTTGGCTAGAAATTTAAAATATTTTAAAGTAAACCATCGCTTTAATAAAATGGCTTATATTTGTATATGAGAATGTGATATTTAATTGTAATTTTCAAATGTATAATTAAAATGTAAAATTTTAAATGGGATATTAAATTTTTGAATGGTTGGTGCATTTCTTTTGATTATAGTTTAGAAAATAAGAATTCCGACAAATTATGTTACACTTGCAAGACGCTCTTGTGCACGTCTTATATTTCATTCTGCTGTTCAGTTGATAAGTTCTTAATTCAAAACATTTTACTATCCTTTTTAATTTTCAATAGTCATTTATAAATTATAGTAATGGTAAGGTATTGCTCAGCAATGTTGTTTTTCATAGTTTTTTTTTTCATTTACAAATTATTCATTCTTTGTATGTATTGTAGAAAATAAATACGAATTCTCGGGATTTAATAAAGTATGCAAAATATTAATTTCATTTTAGGAAACAGATTAAGGTAATACAAATAGGTTAATTAAGTATTTTTAAAGTAAACAAAAAAATGACAGTTTAACAGGCAATGGCTTTTCTTTATTGATCTCATTGCATAGTATTATATCATTTTCAATACCAACGGAAATCGCTTTTGAATACAATGACCTTATTTTCAGTTTTTTTTGTACGATGAATTTCTATTAAAAATTGTTCATTTCTAAATTCATGTTAGCGGCCTCGTATACCAGTCGATACAATAGTACATGTTTATTTTATAAATCAACAAATGAGAATTATTTAATTATTAACAGAAGACACGTGACGTCAAAAAATATACGAAGGTCGTTGATTACGACAACGAAGATAGATTTTTTACTCTTGGGAACTGCTAAAAAACATTTTATAGACATAATGATGAAGCATAATAGTCGAGTCATTGATAAAACGTTACAATTTCATCTGAGAAACTTGCACGATATTATAGATTAAAATTGGCCTAAAAAAATAACCTACATCCTGAATCTGGGCACATGGGACAGAGGAAAAAAACATATAAACAATCACGTGATAATGTTTGTTGGTTATCACGTAAAATCAAAGATGATAGTTCATTGTTGTTTTAAGATGAGTCAGTATCGGTTATGACCTATAACAAAAGTCGATTTTTATTGTTTGCTCAATTTTATCAAGAGCGAACCTTCTTCGTCAGCTCTTTCAAGGAGAGACTGTTCGATTTGGATGTTAGACTTAGTCTACATTGATCGTGACAACTTAATAACTCTGACGATCCACCGTTCACCAAAACCATTTACTAGAATTTGTTATAAATCATTGTTAATGTTTATTCACAGGCCTGGCTACGGAGAGGAAAAATCAAAATGACGATCGTATCAAAACTTTAACTCAGGCTTGTCGTTTGAAAATAATAAAAATATATTTTAAATTAAATATTTATGTCAGTCACATAAAACATTAAATCAACGAATATTATCATATTGAATTTACGGGAAATTCACTCTGGATTCTCTGGAAACAGAAATTATAATAATTCGACAGAATTTAAATAAAACAAAATGTAACGATAATTGTAAGAAAACATCTATAGATACAAAAATACAGATATGCATGCATAATCACCGCGCGACAATATAGAAAAAAAGGGTCTTTTCTAATGGGAAAGCGTCACTCTTTAAAAATTATTCAGGTCTTGGACTTTGGAGAAATGCCAGATCTCTCGATTATAAATCCATAAGCAGGATGTTATCGATAATAGGGCGAAGAATGCAAAAAAGAAGCGCACAGGTGTCATGCGGCGTACGACTATTGACTCCAATGGATTTATATATTATTCCGTAAAGCACTTCAGCTATAATACAAGGCTCTTTCATCGACAGCTGTTTTTCGAAGATAGCGCCCGGTTCAACGAGCGTCTCTGCGTTGGATTTACTATAATTTAAATAGCCCCGTTATTTTTTTTCCTCTAGTATGATTTTTTTTGGGTCAAGTAGCACGGTTACTATTAGCACTTCTCGGCGCACTATGGTACAGAATAGGCCACGAGGCGCCCACGAGGCTAAACGAAATTTTTTGAATTTTTAATAAACTATTCATATATTTTTGTTAATTAGGGTCTAAAGATCCTGGAATTGGAAAATTTTCTTTTAAAAATTTATTTTAACAGTAATTATATAGCGAGAAAGCAGAAAATAATAAATAGTTAATAATAAAGTGAAAATTTTAACTTTTGAAAATTATTTTATTTTACGTAAAGAATTATGATGTATGTGTAAACATTAAGAATATTTATGTATAAACAATTTCTTTTTTACTTAAAAAATTTGTTATATTAACAATTTCATAAAAAAACGTTCTCGAAAATCCATTTCGAATTTCGATGTAATTTGAAGCTATGAGTCTGTACAATAATCTGCAAAAACTTTCTTCTGCTATTAGCTGATATTCGAAGAGATATTTAATAATAAGTAAATAAACTACACATGCAGATTTTGCGTTTCGTTATATATGCGACCGTACTTTTTTCCAAAGAGCTAATAATACTGTTGTAGCTTTAGTTTCATTGATTAAATAAAGTATAAAAATAGTTTTGTTGATGATATGAAAAACTCAGCACTCAATTGTTATTAATAATTACATTGTTTAATGGGGAATAAAAAGAAAATAATAGAATTTAAAAATTTTTGCAGCTAATCATTTTAATTGTATTGATGTATCATTTTTGTGTATATTTTTTCGTATTCCTTATTAATTTGATAGTTTTTAAATAAATTTAATTTCAGCATCTGTAAACGTAACTGTGATGTGATTAATGTAATAATAGTGATCAGAAGTTAATATTTTCTGTTCCTTTTATGTACTGAAAGATTGATATCTATTGATGATTTGAAAAAAGTACTTATTAACTTGTAGTCAAATTTATTGAATTAATAAATAATTGCTGAAATTACTATTTTAAAAAATATTTCTGAATAGCTAATTAAAAAAAGTTCTCTTATTCAAAGAATTTATTTTCAGGTATAAGGAAACAAAATCTGTAAATTATATCGAGTTTTGCAAACTAAATAAATTTGTTGTATAATTTTTAAATGTCAAAATGATTTTTCGCTTTATATATTTAAATAAACTATTTTAATAATATTATGGGTTTAGTGCACTGGAATGGGTGCAAATAACATTTCCAATCTCATATCTAAGATATATAACTTCTTTTCGGTTTCTTTAATAATAAACATTGCTTATTGCTTTTACATTTACTGTGAATTATTTAATAAAAACCTATTGATTTTTATTGAACAGTTTAGTTGAATTAAGTATTGTTTCAGTTTACTAAAAATATCTAAATATAATTAATAAATAAATTTATTGTCTTATGTATATTATTTATGAATGCATTACTTAACTAGATTTTTGATAGATATTAAAAGGAAATTTTTTTATGAAAAATTTCTAAAAAAACGATTGTTGCACTTGAAACATTGATATCATTCAAGAAATGCAAAGATGAACTAAAATTATATATATATATATATATATATATATATATATATATATATATAATATAGTTTTAAATAAAATATACTTATTCACGTTTGGTTGTATATGGTATACTCGTATATGTATGATACATATGAAATAAATTATATATATACAAATCGTATTTTATGTCAACTTCCAAGGAAGTTCAGGAATACTATAATAGAGGTTTTAAGAATTTTAAAACCATATTTTGTAAAAGACATTCGCAAAAAATCATTTGCAGAATATTTTTAATAGATTATTTTTATAACATCGGATCCGTATATTTTTCATTTAAGAGAAAAAAACACACTTAAAATTTAAAAAAGGAAAAATGCCAATGGAAGAAAAAAAGTTAATTATACAATTCAAAAATGCATCCAATATTGAGGATATTTATACTGATGATGAAAGTGATTATTTCTAATGATGACGAAATAATTTTAAAAATATATATAATTTATACAAATTTACAGTTTGTAAATAGAACAAGAGACTATATTATTTGTAATACAAAGTTTGTTTTCGAAAGGATTATTTATTTATTTAAGAGCGAAAATTTGTATTTTTAGCTTTAGATTTACAAAGTTTTAAGTTTCAGGATTAATTTGCACTATATTTTTTACAATACGATGGATATTTCGGAAAACACAAGTAAAAATGTGTTGCGCACGCGTTTTGGCCTATTTTCTGTACTATAGATCGGTGGCTTCGTTTCGTATCCTGGAGATGGCTTACTATACATTTGTGGTCGCAGAGAGCGCTATGTCGTATTATATTATCTTATTATTATCGAGTAATCCTTACTCACGAGCTGCTTTCAGCGAATAAAGTATAGTGGCGCCTGTTGCATCTGAAATCTAGAGTTCTCCACGATTCAGGAAATCGGTGGTGGACCCTGGCCTGTTTTCTCTGCACATCTCGTCGCTCTACACCGTATTAGTTATGCTTAAAGATCGTTGCCTCGTACTAGGTTCCAGTATATTCGACAATATATATGCAATTTTGCATTCTATAATGTAATATAAGGCGTGCATTGATTCTTGATGTATTCTAATTTACTACTAATCGTTTCGTAATTCACAAATGATGCGCGTTACGCCTCGAAAATGAGTCCTGACAAATTTGACAACCTAATGCTCTCTGATTCAATAATACATGGAACTTTTTACTTATTTACTTATACAATTACTATTTTGTTTATTTTTTTTTGTCAAAATGGACATAATATATAGATGTATCTTTTTAACGAAACTCGATTGTAACTAAATTGTAACTAAACGGGAAATTAGCCTTAAACGTATTTAATTTTGGTTGAATTACAATTCATTTGCGGACAGAGATTCATTAGAAATTTTTAGAATGCTGCTGTTCCTTGCATCCAGGTTTGAGAAAAGAGTTTTTAAAAAATTCAAATGCGTAATATTATTTAATGCTAAACCTATGAATTCCTAACCGTTTCATTTGCAAAAGCATTAATTTTCAATAAAAAAATTTTCTTTTGTAGAACTTAAAATGATTTTTTTTAAGTAGACGAGATATGCTACCATCCAACAGAGAAATAAAACGGTAAAATAGAAAATATATTCAATAATCAGTTAAAGAAGATTTTAATATTATTTATTAATCATATAAATTTTCCATTTAACGTCATAGTATTAATTTGTATAATCTATCGTTCACAAAATTTTTACTACAAATTTTTACTTGACCTAATTTTTATTGACCATGTAATTTGTACCACATTGACTTCAAATATTTTTTTGATCTAAATATATTTATTTGAAACTGGTACAACATATTCGATTTAACAATTTAAACAATTGAATATTCTATTTAGAATATATTAAATAAATTAAAAATATTTGAATATAGTTTCACAGTAAAATATAATTTTTTAATTCTTCGATAGATATTCTGTCGGTCCAGATGTTTTCCAAGAGTCATACTATGTTTAAAAAAACATATTGTTGAAATATAAAAACTTTAAAAGATAATATAATATATTCTGTAATATAAATTGAAAATAGAATATTTAAAAAGCCTGTTTAAAAAAATTCAAAAAACTTTGACCCGTAATATATCATTTTTTTATTACTATTAATTGATTGATATAGTCTTAAATAAGTCAAGTGTACAACCTCACTTTAATCCTTAAAGCATCCACAATAGAATATGATTTAGAATATAATAGAATTGATACAAATAATGGGATCTAAAATAAACATACATTTCTTACAAATGTTTTAACGTTGCAGTGGCTTTAACAGAGTAATACAAAATATAAAATTATAAAATTTTATCGTGTGTATATAGATAGAAGTATAACCATTTTTGACAGAATTTCATGTAAATCAATATTAGAGAGTTCAATTGCTTTTGAATTTAAGATATTATTATTATTTTTAATAGACACGATAGATTACATTTTATAGTACAGTATAAAAAGCGAATTGAATGAAATAAACTTATTTATCATTTGGTAAAACAGACGAAACAACGTTTAGTAGTATTATTGCACAGTATTTAAAACAATATATATGTTCAAAATCATTAATAGCGAATGAAAAATATTATTTACAAATTATTACATAAAATATATGATTTTTCGGAGAGGAGTAGTAAATTAGTAATTCACGTAAGGCGCAGTTATATATTATAGTAATGAGAAGGTTTATTTGGTAGATTTTTTATAACAATAAATTCTTTCTAAGAAAGTTTAATGAGCTTAGCGATAAATCGTTCAGATTTTTAGTTGAGTCAAGGCCGGAAAGGGGGAAGATATAGTATTGTATATTTATATAAAGATAAAATTTATAAATTTATGAAGAACTTTTTATAAAATGATTTAGGTAAAGCAATTATATATAATATATTCTTTATGTGAACCAAATTTTTATTAATATTTCAAAACTATTATGAACGAACCAGAAAGCGTATTAATAAATAATTTTATTCAAGTTTTTACAAATATCCGTGGAATATAGTAAAAATTAATTTAACCTATTTATATAAATTGTTTAAATTATATAAATATATGCTTTTTATTTTAATTCTAAGTATAAAGTTTTATGAATAAATATTTATATTAAAATAATCGCACTTTACTGAGATATTATTTGCATATACTTGAAATCCAATCATATCTGTATAAAGTATTAAATGGCGTAGAAAGTAAATTATCTATGTTTGTATAGAAATTAATTAGCAATTTATTTTATGGTACTTCTCGTGTTCATTAATTAAATATAACGTGACAGGATAATGAATTTCAATGTATGAATATCAAGCTTTTATTACTTTTTCTAAATAAAATTAGATCAGATTTAGATTTCTAATTTGTAAATTAGAAATAGATTGAGAAAACCTTTCAATCTTTGATAAATACTGTACGAGATTTTCAATTTAAATTTTACAACATTTTTATAAATTGATATTTAGTACCGACTAATTATTTTGAATATTACTTATTATTTTCATTAATCGGAATATTTAATAAATTCTGGAATAAAAATTTATTAGTATTTGTACTATCTGAGACTTTAGTATGGTGTGCATTCGGATAAAAATTGTTTTTTTAAAGAAAGACCGATTAGCATAATCCAAATGTCTTATTTAATACTTTTCAGACAAACGAGTATAAATCTAATGAAGGTCGTTGTTTTAAAAAAAGGTCAAACTAATCTGATTAAATTTTATGCTCGTGAGATGGTATACTGGATATTTGGAACACAGAGATTTAAATTTTGTGAGTATTGACGTCTGTTAAAATCTAGTAAAATGAAACTTAAATCTCAATTGAAAATTATAGAATCTTGTACACAATCTTGTGGAAATATCATTATGCAGACATAACTTTTCTATATATATTTAAACAATCTATTGAACTATCTATTATAATCTATTTCTATAGACTATTGTTTATTTATTGATCAATGTGTACCTGGTCGAAAAGATTTGTTTTGCTGGACTCGATGATGTGGCAATTCAGTTAATTCGCCGAAGGATCGAGGTTTCTTCAATATTTTTTTTACTCGATTGATCCATTAAGAGTATTACTCAGACTTGCACCTTCAGTCGAAAGGATATTTCATATACAATAGAATTATATCAAAGCAAATGAAATTAAAAAGTGGCCTTCAATTTGAGATACTACAATAGATTGGTACACATGTTGTGTAAAAATAATATTTTTTAATTTTTTTTTACTAAAGATGAAAAATAAACTTCAAATGCGAAATATGAAACTTTAAGATGAAAATAGCAAGAAATGATTACAGCATTACTGTATACGTATGAAGATAGATATTCACAGGAACTCTGGAATGTCTTTCTTTTCCACAGTTTTCACGGATATACCGTCATATAAAATTTTAATGCATTTTTCGAAATATTTTCTTCCAATACATTATCTTCAATACATCCGGAATTCAGCTGAAACCTCGATGTTAATGTACGATATACTCGATGTATGTTGTTATATTGTGTTTACGATATATGCGAGCTCAAAGCAGAATTTTTATCTCTATCCAACATTGTTTTATAAAGTGCGCATATTAACTGGACCTTTTGAAGCATCGATATTCGCCAATTTTAACCATATTTGCCTTAAAGTTTCACAGCCTTTTAATTCCGTTAGTTTAACTGGCTTATGCATAAAATAATATCGATTTTTGCATTTTGTTAATTTCTTTGAACCAAGTATTAATATCACCAGCATTATTTTCTGTTAATTCTGGTTTTGGTGAATCATGATTTACATATGACCACCAGTTATTTTTATTAAGATCACTTCGATTTGCATTTCCAAAGTTTCGTAATTTTCCTTTTTTGATGCTTGGATACATGTTCATATGTTACTCATTTCAATATTTTTACTCTGTGTTATATTTATATAAATATGTATCACTTTTCTTCTTACTTAGTCACGAAAAAAATAAATAGTTATATAGTTATATATATCTATAATTATATGTTAGCTCACCGACTTACGATTTTATTTGGAAAGAAATAATAAGCAGAAAGATAGATGATAGAAGTGAGGATTTTATTTCTAATGTACCGAGAAGTATTTGTACATATAATTGAAGAGAACGTAATTCACTATAAGCAATGCAAAATCTCTATTAATTTGTGCGCTGGACTTTTAAAGTTTAATGTATGCTCAACTCCTGTCATTTAAGTATAGCATGTATAGAAAATATATCTCAACATACATAATATATATATATATATATATATATATATATATATATATATATATATTATTCTTATTTATATCCTTTCGGGGGATAGCAATCGAGCCCTGCTCATTCAACATGCGCTATTGAATCTGGTATACTGCGATAGATGAATAAAAAGCATAAAGTAAAGTGCCATTGTACACATATTGTTGTTTTCCAAGCGCTTTTTGATTGTGAATTAAAGCGTCGGCATCATTTGTATATAATTTAATATTTTTGTTCATGACACGTTTAAACCACACAAGAGCGAGGCTTCGTAAAGAAATTATATTTATACTATACGGTAGTTTTGCAAACTATTTATAAAGTAAATTGTTGAAGAATTTCCAATTGTTCTTATAATAATTTCGCGAAAAATTCGATGTAGAATTTATCATTTATGAAAAAATTAATTTACAACATTTTTCTAATCGAAGTATATGAAATTTGAGTACATTTTTTTCAATGATCGTATAAGGAAATAGATTTTTAAGTTAAACAAGTTTTTATTGGAGAGACAAATGAATTGATAACAAAATATTTTTATTTAAAATTAGTTTTCCTAGAATTTCTGTCCAGAAACTATTAATGAATAACGATAATAATTTTTTTCAAAGAAAGATAAAAAGTATAATGAAACGTAGATTATCCGGGAGAGGCAGTATTTTTCACAGTAGGGGAGATGATAAAATAAATTTAACTGATAAGTCTCTTAATTTAAAAACTTACGATAATATCTTAGTTTTTTCTTAGAATGCTAACGCAGTGGTAATATATAGTTTAGCAATATTATTATTGTTATTTGATAGTTTTAGAACTGTATATTTCCTCTAGATTTGTACAACATTATTCTATTTACATTAATTAAAAAGAAGACGAGACGATGATGACGATATTGTGATTTTTTTTTATATTGATTTACTCTATTTTCGTACAAAATAATTTAAATGAGCTATATTACAATGAGGTTTCGAATGAATATATGATGAATCAAATTAATTTTTTGAAAGGAGGAATAGACTTCATTGATGTTTTCTGTAACCATCTTGCTTTATCCGCGAGTTTAGTCCAGAATAATTGTAAATATGATGGAATAATCTAAAATATTCAATTATTGTTATTGTTATGTTTATTGATATCACATTTAAAATGGATGATAATTTAATTTACTTACCGAAAGAAGATTCATATCAATTGCACAATTGATATTTTCATCATATTCAGTACCTAATTCATTTTGCATATAGGCTTGGTTGATAATCTCCGATGCCTGATGTGATTGAGTGTTTTCTATTAATTTAGATATCTCATCTAGTTTAGATTTCTTTATTTGTTCTAATAAATATTCTTCTACTGATTGAGATACTTGATTAAACTCTTTTGATTTGGTCCTTTCTATTTCTTCTATTTTTTCCTTTTCCATTTTTCCTACGATTTGTTTTGATTCTCGCTCATTTACTGCAGTTTTCTTTTCTATTTGCTCCACTTTTTTTTCTTCCGATTGCTCTATGTATTGTTGTTTTTTATATATATCAGCTGTAGCCTCCTTTTCTATTTCCACTGTTTCTCCTGTTGTTTTCTCTTTTGAAATGCTTTTTCTTTTGTGTTCATCTATTTTAGTCTTCTCTTTTTGTCTGCTCATTCCTTCTGTTTCATATGTATCCTCTTCTGTATATTCGAGAATATCATTTGATTCGTGTTCATACTCAGCACTATTCTCCTCTATTTCTATTTTTTTTTTATTTGAACCTTTTCCATTTATTGCTAACTCCTTTACTAATTCACCGGTTTCTTCGATTTCCTCTTCTACAAGTTCTAAAATGTCTTTCGATTCGGATTCGTATGTTGCAATTTCCTTTTCCATTTCCTTTAATTCTCCGATTGTTTTCTTTTTTGTTTTTTCTAGAATTTCTTTTGATTCACGTTCACTTGTCGAAGTTTCCTTCTCGATTTTTCCCAATCTCTCCTTTCCTGTTTGTTCGATACTCTGTTTGGATTTCCGTTCTGTTTGTTCTCTGCTATATTGAGACTCACGTTCATTGGCTGAGGTCTCCTTCTCCGTTTTTCCCATTTTCCCCTCAGCAGATTCTTCTCTGCTGTATTTGGATTTACGTTTTCTTGCTGAAGCTTCTATTTCCATTTTTTCCATTGTTTCCTCTTCAGATGTATTTCCGGTGTACTCGTTTTCACGTTCTTTTTCTAAAGTTTCCGTCTTCATTTTTCTCATATTCTCCTCTTCTGATTGTTCTCTGTTATATTTTGATTCACGTTCGTTAGTTGAAGCCTCCTTCATCATTTTTCCTACTTTCTCCTCTTCAGATTGTTCTCTACTATATCTGGACTCTTGTTCCATTGTAGAGGCTTCCTTCTCTATTTTTCCCATTTTCCCTTCTTCAGATTCTTCTCTGCTGTATTTGGATTTACTTTCCTTTGAAGAAGCTTCCATCTCCATTTGTCTCATTTTCTCCTCTTTTGATTGTTCTTTGTTATAATTGGATTCACGTTCTTTCGCTGAAGCTTCCATCTCCATTTTTCTCATTTTTTCTTCTTCTGATTGCTCTTTACTGTATTTCGATTTACTTTCGTTTGCAGAAGATTCCATCTCCATTTTTTTCATTTTCTCTTCTTCTGATTTTTCTTTGTTATAACTAGATTCACGTTCTTTTGCTGAAGCTTCCATCTCCATTTTTTTCATTTTCTCTTCTTCTGATTCTTCTTTGTTATAACTGGATTCACGTTCTTTTGCTGAAGCTTCCATGTCCATTTTTTTCATTTTCTCTTCTTCTGATTCTTCTTTGTTATAACTAGATTCACGTTCTTTTGCTGAAGCTTCCATCTCCATTTTTTTCATTTTCTCTTCTTCTGATTCTTCTTTGTTATAACTGGATTCACGTTCTTTTGCTGAAGCTTCCATGTCCATTTTTTTCATTTTATCCTCTTCTGATTCTTCTTTGTTATAACTGGATTCACGTTCTTTTGCTGAAGCTTCCATCTCCATTTTTCTCATTTTTTCTTCTTCTGATTTTTCTTTGTTATAACTGGATTCACGTTCTTTTCCTGAAGCTTCCATCTCCATTTTTTTCATTTTCGCCTCTTCTGATTCATCCCTGTTATAACTGGATTCACGTTCTTTTGCTGAAGCTTCCATCTCCATTTTTCTCATTTTTTCTTCTTCTGTTTGTTCTTTGCTGTATTTGGATTCCTGTTCTTTTGCTGAAGCTTCCATCTCCATTTTTTTCATTTTTTCTTCTTCTGTTTCTTCTTTGCTGTATTTGGATTCACGTTCGCTTGCTGAAGCTTTCATCTCCATTTTTCCCATTTTTTCCTGTTCTTTTTGTTCTATAATACTTTTTGATTCACTTTCATTGGCAGCAGACTCTTTTTCTTGAGCTTTTCCTGTTATTTCTCCTTCAGATGTAGATGCTTTAGAGCTTTCCTCTGCACCAACTGCTTGGCTGGAGCCTGTGAGAACATCCTGTTCTTCTGCCTTATTAATCTACCAAATGAGATATATAAATTATATAATAAATGAACAAAATAGAGATAATACTATTTCGGTAAGTTTATAAAAATGATATACTGACTACAAACCTGTCTAGATTTTCTTATAATTGGTACAGAAGAAATTTCTATCAATAATACTGATATTATCAAAATGGTTGTTTTGCTCATTTTGATCGAATTACTTTCTACTCGATTGAATTAAATATTTAGAGTTTAATTTGCACTATTTTGTGGCACTTAATTAATAGGAATTAATTTTTTGCATAATGTTTAACTATGAATATTGTAAAACTTGGACAGAAACGTTAAATCCTTTCTAAATACAGACAAAAAGAGAACTGCTCTAATTGTACGTATAATTCCTCTTATATTTGCACAGGAAACGTGTTTAATCAAATTAAAGTATCAAAAGCAAATTCGTATATGCTTCCTCTTTATCGCAAATTAGTTCGAGATTCGTTGTTATCGAGAAAGTTGATCATGACAGATATTTGTTGCCTGTACATCAAAATAATCTGTATCTTTATAAGGAATTCTATTGTTTTCTTATTTACTTATGTTGGATGTTACATTCTTATTCTTTTGAAATAAAAACGTTTTTAAACCTTCTTGGAGTTACTTATTTTATGTATTAGTAATTTGAATCAACTATTATGCTATTTAAACAGTAAAACAAATTCAAAGTAAAAGTAAATTTCAAGAAATCTATATAACATAGTAGATTAGAAAAATGGTTTGTAATTTGAATTCATCAACTTTTGATGAATAGGTGGTATATATTTTCGATGTGATGTATATTTAGTTTAAGCGATATAGAACCAGGTGTTAAAATTACACATGAAAAAATTTATATCAAAAAGAAGTCGTACTCTAATTTAATGCTTTTAACCAAAGATAAACCAAGAAATGCATTTGGTTTTTGAAATATGTAAGTAAATAAATGAAGTCAAAAAGTTAAAAATTTAATTCAACAAAACACTTTAGATTCAAGAGAGCAATTTCTAAATTCTTATGATTAACAGTTTGACGGCTGATTAATGGGTGAAAATTGCAATCTGGAGATGCATTTATAGTGCTGCGATTTTGAAAAAGAGCACGGCCCCAAAATATTTTGTTCTATATATATGTCTTTCATTTTTAAACTCTTTTCAAAATTTAAAACAAAATTTTCTTATTTCCGAAAATAAATAAAAAAAAAACATGATTTTTGTGTTCTTAATTTTTTATGGATTTTTTTATGAAAATTTAATTGTTGTCTAGAGCCACTACGATATTCGTAATTAGAATCTCAAAAAACTTAAGTATATAAATTTGAACGCATGTATAAGCGAGGCATAGGCGAAGCAGAACCCTTTCGCCTTCTATCTATACGAATGCTTGTATGAAAATCAAATTTTATAGCTAGATATTTCGATTCTCGAGGATCGAAAACATAAAATATTAAAAATGTTACATGTGCCAATTTCAGACCTTTATTCACCTGATTATATAATTTAAGAATGAATGTCAGAATTATTTTTTTTTACGGTAAAGCTTATTCAAATTTGTAATAAATAGTAAACAATCATTGCAATTATAACACGCTATGCTCAATAGTAAGCTAACGTATTAAAATAAAAATATGTATATTGCGGTTAGTAACAAGAGCAATTAGTACTGAAAACAGAATAGGTTTTTATTTATTTTTTTTATCGGTAAAGTGAATATATATTTTTTCACTTAATGATATAGTTCTCCCGTAAATCACTGTACGTGTACAGCTGCTACGATATTCCATTGTCTTCGAATAAGTTACATAATAAAATTATAAAACGGAACTATGTATTCTATTAAATATTTATTTGATAAAAGTAAATTATGTAGAGCGGCACAAGGAAAATTATGCTTACGATTGATATTTTTTATTTTGTTTAATACCTTATTTTGTTTTGAATAAGTAATTAAATGAATCATTGTTTTCAGTATTATAAATAAAGAATAATACTATCATTTTACAACCAAACAATAAGAGAAAAATATTACTTCACAACTCAACAATTTATTACATAAGTATTCAGAAGGAGCGAATTGATGATTCAGATGACATAAGTTCAACTCTTATAAAAATTAATCATTTCAATTTTTTATCTTCCTTCAAACACAATTGTGTTATTTTTGGTTTTCCATTAACCTTATATTATTTGTTCAGTAGAATAATTAAAGTCGGTCGATGCCGATAATAATTAAAAAACAATATTTGTTATTGAGTGATTATTGATTATTTTCTTATTGGTAGATTCTTGAAACAAACGATATAATTAATTATTTAGGTTCAAAATTTCAAACCAATAATATTTTTAGTTGATTGTACTAATATTGTCAATAGCAGCTGAAATTTATAAAATTAAAAATTTTTTTCTCAAAATGATAAAAACAATCATTTTTACTCCACTAGGATTTCGACATTACAGCTTAAATGTAATTTAATTAAATTTTCATAATGTACAATATAAATCGAATGTTTATAATGTACAATATAAATGAACTCTCGCACCCTTGTATAAATATACCACTTTCTTTTGTTTCAAGATGTTCGAGGAACCAAAATTAGTGAAGAGCTTCACTACCTCGAGCACAGCACTCGAATTCCTCCGGCTTATTATAAGGCTACACAGGCAAAATGCTTTGCTATTAGGTAATACATCTCTACCTAAAAAATTAACGCGATATCGCAGATAAGAGTGCACATTTTGCGCGTCGCGGCAAAATGCGTGGGAC
Source organism: Sycobia sp. Sy_11 (assembly GCA_018907035.1). Taxonomy (NCBI): domain Eukaryota; kingdom Metazoa; phylum Arthropoda; class Insecta; order Hymenoptera; family Epichrysomallidae; genus Sycobia; species Sycobia sp. Sy_11. The sequence goes on along the minus strand of JACCIC010000240.1, from coordinate 162,318 downwards.
GAACAAAAACCTGAAACAATGGGGACATTATCGGTGCGTCCTATAGCCATAGACGGCTGTGCAAACAAGACCGGAGACGAATCGTTGCGTCGTGCCACTTACGCGACACATTGGGGCACGTGCGAAATCGAATTGCTCGCGTATATCATAAATAATAGGAGTACGTATATTCTTTCGCACGTGCGAACGCGTATTATACATTCGCGATAATTCATGAGGGGGGGGGGTTCAGTCGGCAAAATTGGTATTTACAAGCAAGAATCTATAAATATAACAGAGTTAATGACTAAAATACATGCTCCTAATTTAATTGAAACGAAAATGTATATTCCGACTTTCTCAACAGCACAATTCATTTCGGAAAGTAACACGATTCATGATCAACGGCAGAAATTGAACACGACTAACTGCCTGCGACGGAAAATAAATGATTATAACTTCCTTGTCTAGATTTCATGTAGATGATGTACACGCCATGTAGATGATGTAACACGTTACGATTAGACTGAACGAGAATCCTTTGAGTATTCCCAATAAATTATATTTTGCTTTTGCAATATTTAGAAACAAAGGTTTTGCACGTGCATTTTTATTTTAATTTTTGATGAAAAGTTAAAAATTCTGCTATTTTATGCGCGAAATCTGGAATATTTTTTTTTCGATCCAAAAATTATGATTTGAAATTGATTGGCAACTTGAAGATTTATCTTTGATAAATTTTTTCAAGATTCTTTCAGATTTCAGAGTTTTTTAGCACAATAAAAACATGAATCACAATTTTCTAAAAGATGTTTTTTTACTGTTAATTATGAATAATGCATATTATTTTTTAATATAATTAAAGAGAACTGGTCAATTTGTTGCTAATATAGTTAAAGACTGGTAAATTTTAGTTTGGATAATGTTTTGGTCCCGTTACAAAAAGATGTTTCAAGAATGATGTTTTGAAAGTTTTAAATACTGAAAAATCGTAATTAATTTTTATATATTTCAAATCAGAGATGTCTGCTCCATAATAGTTTGATATTCTTAATTTGTTTTATGTCCATCTTAATTAACTTATTATAGCTTTTTGAGCCAATTTGCATACTTATAATCTATGCAGATTTCGTTGAAAATGGAAGGGGACAATAATAAAAAAATCACGTTTTTTCAAAAAAATTCACGCTGCAAAGAATTAAAAAATTAATATTATTATTCAAAACCTACGAGAACATTGTTTTTACTAGGAAATAAAGCACTAACATTTGTTTTCAAGGCCAGTTTAATATTTTTCTTTAAAGACCTTATTTTGCAGTATTTAACCTAGAAAATCTTGTTATTGTTAATTATGCATTATATAGTGTGGAAATTTTGTCTTTTCTTCTATAATTTATTTTTTTTGTAATAGAATTTATTATAGATAAGATGAATGCAGATAAGACCGAAGAAAAATAAATAAAAGCAGATGAGGGATAAATCGGTCAACAGTGTTCTAGATTCTGTGATTCGCGAAAGACTTCTAGAACTATTATCATTCTATATTATATTGTAGCACAATAGTAATTGTTCGTTTTATAATAGTGCTATAAATAAAGAATAAAAGACAGAAACATGATATCCGGAAAGAGTTTAGTTGTGATTTTATTATCCATGTTCTTTTTGAATGTGGTCAGGAGTGACGGAAAAGGTAGAACACTGACATTGGGAGAGCAACATCCTAAGGACGGCCCTCATCATATATGGGATATTCCAAAGGAGGCTTCATTAACTTCCCGGTCAAAGATATCGCAGGATATTTCCATTAGTTATCCTTACGTGATTACTCGCGTTGTTGTTACTGATTTAATTCACTCGAATAGAAATTTTCATGCAGAAATATCGGACGGTTCTCTAAACACAAATACAGCCACTGTGTTAATTACTGGCAAATCTATATATGACAAACTCAATGTTCGTGTTACAGTATATATTAAACATGCTGATGACTGAGGTAGCCAAGCCTGGTGACTGTAATTTATAAAATTTTTATAAGTACTATATAATTGATCAAACATTGTAACAGTACCAACTCTGTCTATATTTTTGTTTGTAATAATATTTTCACATATATTAAAAAGATATTATAATTTAATAATGTTCTTCGTAATATTTCTTTATATCATATCACCTTCATGAATTCACCTCATGTATATTCAAGCAAAAGTTCTTGAGTATTTACTAAATATTTTTATATTTTGAAAAAATCACAGCGGAATTATCGGTTCTATCATTCTACCTATAAAATATATATTATAGTAATCTAATTAGTCTATTAGTTAATATTGACCATTTTTTCTTCATCTTGTTCTTCTTCATATTATTCTTATTATGCTTATTATTCTTATCATCATTTACAATAATTAATTATTATTATAACAATTATTATTATAATTATAATTTGTTATAATAATAATTATTCTTATTATTGTAATAAATAAATATCCGAGAGAACTAAATTACGCCGAAATGATTATAAGAATATGAGCACCCTCGAGGGCAAATTCGCAAATTAGCCCTATAATTAATATAATTTTCATGCGATTATTATTATTTCAATATTGTAAAATTATTGTTATTATTTTTGGCGGCTCGATACGAAATTAGTCGAACGGTGGCGTAAACACCCGATCAACTAATTGCGCGTGCATTTTTATTTTTATTTTTGATGAAAAGTTAAAAATTCTGCTATTTTATGCGCAAAATCTGGAATATATTTTTTTCGACTCAAAAATTATGATTTGAAATTGATTGGGAACATGAAGATTTATCTTTGATAAATTTTTTCAAGATTCTTTCAGATTTCAGAGTTTTTTAGCACAATAAAAACATGAATTACAATTCTCTAAAAGATGTTTTTTTACTGTTAATTATGAACAATGCATATTATTTTTAATATAATTAAAGAGAATCATAAATGTACAGTACTTTTTAGTAAAATCAACGTAACTCTTCGAATTTTGCACGTAAAAGGAGAAATAAAAGTTCTATCGATTTTGTAATTTAATAACTTTCGAAATTTAACAAACAATATTATGCAATATATCAAAAACTCCTTACGTACATTGATAGGAAAAGCAATTATGAATACGCTGATAAAAATTCTGATTGACCGGTAAATTTTAGTTTGTATAATGTTTTGGTCCCGTTACAAAAATAGGTTTCGAGAATGATGCTTTGAAAGTTTTAAATACTGAAAAATTTTAATTCATTTTTATATATTTCAAATCAGAGATGTCTGCTCCATAATAGTTTGATATTCTTTATTTGCGCTATATCCATCTTAATTAACTTATTATATCTGTTTGAGCCAATTTGCATACTTATAATCTATGCAGATTTCGTTGAAAATGGAAGAGGACCGTCATAAAAACATCACGTTTTTTCAAAAAAATTCATGCTGGAAAGAATTAAAAAATTAATATTATTATTTAAAACCTACGAGAATATTGTTTTTACTAGGAAATAAAGCACTAACATTTGTTTTCAAGGCTAGTTTAATATTTTTCTTTATTTAATATTTTCTTTATTTAATATTTTTTTTTGTAATAGAATTCATTATAGATAAGATGTATGCAGATAAGGCAGACGAAAAATACATAAAAGTAGATGAGGGATAAATCGGTCAGCAGTGTTCTAGATTCTGTTTACGCGAAAGACTTCTAGAACTATTATCATTCTATATTTTATTGTAGCACACTAGTGATTATTCGTTTTATAATAGTACTTTAAACAAAGAATAAAAGACAGAAACATGATATCCGGAAAGAGTTCAGTTGTGATTTTATTATCCATGTTCTTTTTGAATTTGGTCAGTTGTGAAAATAAAGGTAGAACAATGACATTGGGAGAGAAACATCCTAAGGACGGCCCTCATCACACATGGGATATTGCAGAGAAGGCTTCATTAACTTCCCGGTCAACGATATCACAGGATATTGCTCTCAATTATCCTTACGTGATTACTCGCGTTGTTGTTACTGATTTAATTCACTCGAATAGAAAATTTCATGCAGAAATATCGGAAGGTTCTCTAAACACGAATAGAGCCACTGTGTTAGTTACTGGCAAATCTATAAATGACAAACTCAATGTTCGTATTCAAGCATATATTAAACATGCTGATGACTGATGGTGAGAGGTGAAAGTATTTTATAAAATTTTTATAAGTACTATATAATTTATCAAACATTGTAACAGTAGAAACTCTGTCGATATTTTTGTCTGTAATAATATTTGTACATATATTAAAAAGATATATAATTTAATCATGTTCTTAGTAATATTTCTTTATATCACCTTCGTGAATTCACTTCATGTATATTCAAGCAAAAGTTTTTGAGTATTTACTAAATATTTTTATATTTTGAAAAAATCACAACAGAATCATCGGTTCTATCCTTGTAACTATAAAATATATATTATAGGAATCTAATTAGAGTAAGAGTTGGTTTTGACAATTTTTTCTTCGTCTTTTTCTTCTTCTTCTTATTATTATTATTATTATGATTATTATTCTTATCATCATTTATAATAATCAAAGCTTTGCACATAGTAAATGCATATTTAATCGAACCTTAGAAAACATAAGTCTAAAATAGTGAGTTTTTCTTAAATGCGAATGAAGAATAAATTTATTTAAGTAAGTAAAGAAATAATTATGTAGGGTAGGAATAAAAATTAATTGAGTGATAGAATAACGGCGTTGTATTTCTACTTGTAAAGGATAGGCTTAAGTGAAGGTATAATTTTAAGAAAAATTTGTATTAACGTACTATAATGCGTTTATTAATGTAAATTTCAAGTGCGAGAGTAGTGTATAGAGTCAATAAGCGAAACAAAAAGAAAGAGAGCTTTGCGGTGTTCGCAACGCCTTATATAGCCGCGCGCTCCTCTCGTGACGGCCGCTTCGCCGTCGGCGCTCGAGCATTTTCGCCAGCCCGAAAGGTGTCGAATGCTTTACAAAAGGCGCGCATTTTCGTACATCGTGACAGCAAGAAAGAGAAGGGCAATGGGAAGGCGAGTATTTCCTCGAAATGAAAATTATAAGTGAAAAAAGAAAGAATTGCTCGCTGCATACCTCGCAGTCAAAACGGCCTAGGTTCGACCTAAAGGTCTTACCTTACACGTGGAACCCTATATCTTAAGACCAAGTCTCGCGGTGGGTCAGACAGCCTCGAGGGACACGAAGTAGCCTCGAGCTGGGGCTACACAGCCGTGATCGACAAGCGATCACGCTAGAGCGAGTCGCCCACGAGCGCATCTTTTTAATGATATTTTAGTTTGTTTAAATTTACATTTAAATGCAGTAATATAATTTCATTGCCCTTTTCTTTCCGATCTTTCATCATCGTATTTTTGTGTACAAAGTTTATTCGGCGCATGTTCGAGCACACACGTACTCTATTTCGCTGTACGACGTGCTCGAAAACTTCGCAGAAGCGCGCTCGCCTCTGTTTACAATTTTGCCATTTAATTTTACTTACGGCTTTAAAGTCATTCAATTTTGAACATATGAGATAATCGGTGACTACATTTTTATTTAATCATTCTATTTCTTTTCACACGCGCGTCGTAAACAATCGTCGCTTAACACATTTCTCGTTTAGCAATTTCATTTCTTACATTGATTACGCGGAATCAGGTAGAAAAATGCAAAATATATACATTTTATTTTTATTTATAAATTAAATTTTATATTTGCGCACAACTAATTGTCTTTGTGTTTATCCTATAACAATGTTCCGAACTTTCGGTGAACTGTATACATTGTTAGCCTCAAATAACGAGAACGCAAAATAAATAAGTACATTTAATGATTTTAAGAATCATCGGATTCCGCTAATAAATAAATTTGAAATTTCTCAAAAACTATTAGGTATGTGAATAAGTCTTTCCCGTTTTTTTTTCAAATTTTGAGCCTTTATTGTGAAAAAATGGTTACAAATGAATTATTGAAAGTATTGGCCATTGCTAGCTACAACTTTTTCCCATCTTTCTGGCAACATACGAATCCCGTTGCGAAAAAATTCGACCGGTTTGGCCTCTATCCAGTCATCCACCCATTTTTTGGCTTCCTCGTAGGAATGGAAGTGCTGGTCAGCCAGGCCATGCGTCATCGATCTGAAGAGATGGTAATCAGACGGAGCAACGTCTGGACTATACGGCGGGTGGGGTAGGACTTCCCATTTGAGCGTTTCTAAGTATATTTTCACCGGCGGTGCAACATGTGGGCGAGCATTGTCATGTTGCAAAATAACTTTGTCGTGCCTGTCGGAGTATTGTGGCCGTTTTTCTCGCAGTGCGCGGCTCAAACGCATCAATAGTCGTCGATAGACCTCGCCTGTGATCCTTTCATTCGGTTTCAGAAGCTCATAGTAAACCACACCTAGCTGGTCCCACCATATACAGAGCATGAGCTTGGCGCCATGAATATTTGGCTTGGCCGTCGATGATGATGCATGGCCGGGTAGTCCCCATGATTTTCTTCGCTTCGGATTATCGTAACGTATCCACTTTTCATCGCCAGTCACGATACGATGCAGAAAACCCTTTCTTTTATGTCGCTGAAGCAGCTGTTCGCAAGTGAAAAAACGCCGTTCGACGTCTCTCAGCTTCAGTTCGGTATTCGTACGGCACCCAATTTCCTTGCTTTTGGATCATTCCCATGGCTTTCCAACGCTTGGAAATGGTTGTTCGGTCAACTCCCAATGCTTCAGCAAGTTCTTCTTGCGTTTGACAAGAATCTTCATCAAGCAAAGTCGCCAATTCTCGATCTTCAAAGATTGCGGCCGCCCGAACGCTCCTTGTCTTCCACGTCGAAATCACCGCTTTTGAAGCGTCGAAACCATCCGCGAACACTTGAATCATCGACACAACCTTCTCCATAAGCCTCCTGAAGCAATCGATGCGTCTCGGCAGCAGATTTCTTCAAATTGAACCAATAAAGTGAAACTTCCCGCAAATGACGTCGACTCGGCTCAAATTTCGACATTTTCACGATATCAAAAATTTATGATGCGAAAAAATTTTAACTAATGTGTTAGTATGGAATTGTTGACATATGAATAAGCTTTGATTATGACATAAATAAACATTGAATACTCGCACAGTATTGGTGGCGCCATCTCTTACAAAAAACGGGAAAGACTTATTCACACTCCTAATATAATCTTTTAAATAACCTATTCAATCTTTTTTTTTTCTGAATAAGCGTTTATATTTTATCATTTTTATATTATCATTATTAATAAGAACGGAGAAAGGACAAAAATATATAAATCTTATTTAAATAAAAAATCTTGATTTTTAACACTACTCATTTATTAATTCTATTGAAGAATTTTCAAATTGGTTTTGAATTTTCTCAATGTCTCATTTTTGAATAATTTCAGTTTCTTATCATCACACGAGCCTTTCACTTATGCCGTAATGGGCTAACATGACACCCTAGAGCTTTAGTAACCTCTATTTCTTTATAAAAATGCGTTCATTGTTATTAAAGATCTATATCAGAAAATTTTTTTTATAATCTTTTTTGAATTCAAGTTGTATTTATTCGAGGAAATAACATTTTTTTCTTAAGATGATCTTTCTTTAAAATAATAGTTCATAAAATTTATTTCTTGAAAATGTTACATACCAGTTCAAATAAAAAGATATTGTTAAAATATGGTAAATTATGAAAAAAAATTGTACGTATAAGATTAATTTAATCAGTAAATTTGTTATAGTACGCAAGTTTTCTGTAATTTTTTTTAAAAGTTATATTTTTTTATTTTAAAATTATTGTATACACGGCAATGAAGTATATGTATACACATTTCCTAAATAAAAAACGTTAAGTATAGTTGTACTTCTCAAAATAGTTTTTGAAAATCCTAATTTTTTTTATTTCATTTTATTACTAGTAACATATTCTATTCTAGATCTAATTATGGTAACATTAAGCTGTAAAACGGATGGATAATTAGATCTCCATAATATTGTTCTTGGACAGCTAATATTCGCTTACATAAGTATACATAGATGTTTGGGCCAATTTGCATACTTATGTAGAATTTATGCAGATTTCGTTGAAAAATGATCAGGACAGTAAGAGAAAAATGACGTTTGTTCAAAATAATTCACGCTTCAAAGAATTAAAAAATTAATCTTATTATTGGAAACCTACGAGAATATTTTTTTTACTAAGAAATAAAGCACTAACATTTGTTTTCAAGGCCAGTTTAATATTTTTCTTCAAAGACCTTATTTTTCAGTGTTTAGTCTAGAAAATCTTGTTATTGTAAATTATGCATTATATGGTGTGGAAATGTTGTCTTTTTTCTATAATTTATTTCTTTTGTAATAGACTTTATTATAGATAAGATGAATGCAGATAAGGCAGAAGAAACATAAATAAAAGCAGATGAGGGATAAATTGGTCAGCAGTGTTCTAGATTCTGTTTACGCGAAAGACTTCTAGAACTATTATCATTCTATATTATATTGTAGCACAATAATAATTGTTCGTTTTATAATAGTGCTTTAAATAAAGAATAAAAGACAGAAACATGATATCTGGGAAGAGTTTAGTCGTGATTTTATTATCCATGCTATTTTTGAATGTGGTCAGGAGTGACGGAATAGGTAAAACAGTGACATTGGGAGAGGAACATCCTAAGAACGGTGTGCATCACATATGGGATATTCCAAAAGAGGCATTATTAACTTCCCGGTCAAAGATATCGCAGGATATGTCTCTTAATTATCCTTACGTGATTACTCGCGTTGTTATTTTTGATTTAATTCACTCAAATAGAAATTTTCATGCAGTAATATCGAAAGGTTCTCTAAACACGAATAGAGCCACTGTGTTAATTATCTATAAATGAAAAACTTAATGTTCGTATTACAGTATATATTAAACATGCTCATGAATGAGGCAGCCAATTCTGATGAAAGTATTTGATAAAATTTTTATAAAATGGAAATACTATATCATTTCACAAACATGGTAACAGTAGAGACTATGTGTATATTTTTGTTTGTAATAATATTTGTACATATATTAATAAGATATTATCATTTAATAATGTTCTTAGTAATATATCTTTATATCATATTTCTTTAATCATTGTTTTTAGGACAAGTAATATAATATATATATTCTTTGGATAATATATATTCATTTGATCACTTTTCTTAGGTCAAGTTCTTGTATTTATTTGAGGAAATAAATTTTTTTTTCTTAATATCATCTTTCATAAAACAATAATTCATAACAATTTATTTCTTGAAAATATTACATATCAGCTGTAATAAAAATATATTGTTAAAATATAATTCAATGAAATTCAACACTGTTCAATTTGATTTGTCACGAGTGCTATTATATATATAATAGCATATCACTATTTTCAGGTAGGAAACTATGTATCAGCTATGATGTCGTTCGGTTCCTGGAATGTATTTTTTTTATTTGTCCATCGGATCCACCACGTATAAAATACAGATGGCTTCCACGGCTTTTTTCTTCATTTCAACATACACGTTTCATCCACCGTTTTCCGATTCTGTCCACTTAGTTGTGGAGTTCAAGTCCATCAATGCAAATCAATGCAAAATTGAAGTTTTGCATGGAAACGTTCTGTAGAATTAGAAAGAGCGAATTTCTTGGCGAGAACGCAATTACCAACTTCGAGGATCGATTTCAACTCGCGGATTTTTTTAGCGCATGAAATTTCATTTTCGATTACTTGACCGTTCGTATTTACTTCTGAAACTTTTATGGCACACGCTTCTACCCATCGTGATATTAAATCGGTTATGACAATAATAAATCGCTTAGCTCGCGAAGCGGGTGGATAAGGCCCTATCAGATCTAAAGAAATTATATCCCACAGCGTCGTTAACCGTCACAGGTGCGTTTCGCCTTTAGTTAACGGCTTAGAAGCCTTGCTGATCATATAAGCGGCGCATTGCACAATAGCCCAACGAATATTCTCACGCATTCGCGGCTAAAAATGCCCTTCGTTAATTACGTGAAAAGTTTCATCCATTCCTGGGTGTCTGGTGAGCGAATCATTATGAAAATATTTTATATCTTCGCAACATGCTTGTGGTTCATATATATGTCATGCTCTACGGTGCACTCCGCTATTTTCGCCACTACACTTTATTTTTGGCCTTATGGTTGTGCGTATACCTTTCAAGTTTCATTAGTATGCTTTGGAGATGCGTAACGTGCACGTAAAAGTTCGAAAAATGTTGCCACGTTATACTCGAACTTTTGTAGGTTGAAAACCATCGCACGACGCCGTCTTTTAAAGCACGTAAAGCATTTGGGCGCACGTGTAACCTTCAGTATTTAATCGTGCAAACGATACTTCGCGTTCCCGAATAAACACATTCGTACCTTCGTGATTATGATCTGCAAATTCGGTTAGCTCCTGATTTTGATTCATGAGCGCTTGCAGCAAGTTTCGCAAATCGCCTAAATCCGACATACGCGCAATATTGATATGTGGGGGAACTATTCCATTCTATTTAAATCACGCTGTGTTTTAGGATTAATGGAATTACGTGTCACTACGGGATTTATTTAAATCGTGTGGCACTTCAAGAATTATTACTGTTTGTTATCATAGAAGTTATAAGAGAAAAGAAATGCAGCTTACCTTTGCCAACGTGGATACAATTATTCTTATTTAATAAAGTTATATATGGGCGTGTAATGAGTAACAAATATGTCGGATTTTTAGTCTAAAAGATTTATTCAATTTAGAAAATAAAAGAGAAAAGAAAATTAATTAATGATATTTAGTCGGCATTAAAAACCCCAGTCTTGAGTGGGGGAAAAGCCCTTTAAATATCACTAATTAAATTATAATAATGAAGATTAATACAAGTAATAATACCGTTACAATCGCCGCCGTTACAACAAGGGTTAATTACACAATAATCGTCGCGGATAATAAACGGGTAAATTAGTGCACTAACGCTGTCTATTATGTAAAATACATAGTCTAGAACTTACATGTATGGCCATACGCTGTTCGATGACACTTGTTTTCAGATAGACACTCACAGAATACACACAAACGCGCAGAAAGGTATTGCCTTTTTTCCTAAGCGTTTCGCAGCTCCGACGTCTCGGACATAAAACCGCGAATCCGCCGACGTTGCCGATCTGAGGGCAGAGAGAGAGAGAGAGAGAGAGAGAGAGAGAGAGAGAGAGAGAGAGAGACAACACCTCAGAGAACTACCTCGTCCTCTAGCAGCGCAGCGGATCTCTCCTTCGCTACTCCTATTGTAGAGCGTCCCTGAATTCACAAGACTCTTACGATTTCGTAATTACCGATCACACAAAAACACAGAAACACAATTGTAACTCTAACGCAGAAATCTAAAGCGGTTCAGAATTTCAAAGCGACTAGACACAACGGTGGCAGAAAGACGAATGAACCGAAAACCGTAATTCAGCGAAAACCGTATGAACCTTTTCTTACGCTTTTCAGCTGAGGTCTAATAGGGGTTTTATAGGGGGTCTGGTTACCAGGTGAAGTCCGCGCGGATAGTCTCACGCGGTGACGCAGGTACCTGAGGGCGGTCCACAGCCAGTCCGCCTACTCCGTGCGGCGCATCTGTTCCTCCAACTCCGTACGTGCCAAATATAAGCTTGGAGGGTTTATCGACATAAAATCGTCGCTTCATTATAGACTCAATATTTTCTCCTAGTACGATTTTTAAATATCTCCCTTTTTTTTACTATTATTGCAGGAATTTCTATTCATAAATACGTACGGAGCGAAACTGTCCCGAACAATTACATCGTACGGTACTGTATTATTACTTACTATTGAACTCGTGATCGCAATTGAGAGAGAAGGGTTGTAGATGTGAAGCCGATAAAATTTTTTTTGGGACCGGCGAAGATAGCTCGTCCCACGGTTCATTTGACAATACGTATTGTTGAATGCCACTAGTTGTTTTACGACTAGTAGAAGTTGATTCAAAGCGCCCTCTCAACGCCATTTTTAGGTGTTCCTTCTGAACTCACAGTGTTCACTAGCAAAAAAAAAAAACAATTTATGCTCCACGTTCGTACGCTAATTGATGCAAACAAGAAAGTTAATTAAAATAAAAAAAACTATTTAAAAGTATCATATAAAAAAATATTAGTTTTAGTTTTTTTAGTAAAATATAATAAGTAATAACCTTAGCTGGTAGAGCATCATAAATGTATTTGGTTAAAAAATGCACTATTCGTTTAAAAACAGATACAGATATTTTATCACACATTTGTATTTATATTTTATACATACGATGAACGAAGCCTTATTCATTACACGAGCACATCTTTGGAACTTTTACATTTTTTGGTTCCTGTAAACTCTTATCTCTGATTGTACTGAAATTTAGTATAATTATGTTTTCTTATATATCAAATAATTTTGAGTATTTAAAAAGTTATTTTTAATAAAAGTTGTAGATCATACTATAAGAAATATTATATTGTCTATACACTTTTACTATAGAAATTATACAATAGTTGTCGATACAAATAATGCTCAAACAATAAACGAATAAACATAATTTTACTTCGGCTAAAGTTGTATCTTCTATCAACGCTCATCTTTTATTCTATTTTTAATATATAAAATATATATTTTTTTAATACTAAATGTTTCTTTTATATAAAGAAGACATAAAAGTTATATTATACGAACTATTACTATATGAACCATTACGAAAGTTTTCTTCGTAAAAGTCATCGCAGAATTTTTGGGCCACCCATTCTAACATCCGAATGTAAAATTACCTATGAAAGTAGTCTCAGTACACGTAGAAATGGATATATTCACAAATGGTATGCTACATCGTATACTATCGTCTTAATATGAAATCTGCCGTAATCTGCCGTAAGTTGTCGCTATATATTCGATATAAAATTTATTCGTATCTAAGAATATTACATATTATTCGTTTTTATTAATTCATAAGATTCTTATTATATTTCTTAATGCTTCTAATAATTTCATGTGTAACGATATCGATTTTTAATGTTTTATATAATGATATTAGTTATATAGATAGTAATTTAAAAACTATATTTTAAAAAGGATTCACTATCATAGGCAAATTTAATTACATCATATTAATTATAAAAACACACCTGTGCTATTAATATTGATCTATGAAATAAAGAAATGTCATTCTTTTTCATGTGCGTATTATATTTAATCATGTAAACGTGCTCTTCAATAAAATAAAATTATCATATTCCTCACATCGTGTAATTCAATAGAGCGTTACTCACTTTTAAAATTATCCGACTGCTAACACATAATATCTGTACTTAAATTATTCACTTATCTAAAAAATGATTTACCATAAATTATTTTTATTTTTGTTTGTGGTCTCTGTAGATAATTTAGTGAGAGAGGGTAAGTAGTCTTATGTTTCGATGTGTAACTTTTGCTATTACGTACACTTTTATATTATGGTCTTTGTAATGATCCTTTTTTCCCTCACTAACTTTCTTTTCTTAAGTTTTCTTTTCTTCCTAATAATATAATAAATTAAATACATAGTTTCATAAGTGCCTGGGTAAGGAGAAAGATCTGTATCGGGCAATGGATTTCAGGTAACAAAACATTACTCTTCTTATTAAAAGAGATAAAAATGTTTTTCTTACTTAAAATACATAATAAACAAATACAAAAATATAAAGCAATAATAAAAAAGGCAAAAAACAGGAACCAGGTGCCTGAATTTATAGGTATTTATCTGTGTACCGCTTGAAACGTAGTTCGAGATTGTTCGAGAAATTATTTTCATTCGTTGACAATATCAATATATATATATATAGTATATATTATATAAGAAAATTTGTGAGGTCTGAGCAGGTAGACAAATGAATATCGGTCTAGCGAATCATTCTCCCTTATATCGCTTGCTCTTGTGCATGCGCTTTAATATAATGTCGCGCTTAATATATATATATATATATATATATATATATATATATATATATATATATATATATATACCCCGTCTATTTATACGAGAGTACTATAATTAATTTTCGATGGGTCCTTTATTTTTGCACTTATTAATGTAGTCTGGTTACAAAAATTACAATTTGCATGGATATGTCTGTACAGTCGTTGCCTCTAAAATTTCGGAGGGAGCTTGGAAATAATTGTCAGTATATGCAGATTATTGTAATGGCGTGAATAACGCCTTTCTCTACTTTTTTACTTTTCTCCAAGAGTAAAGCTTTAAAAGAATAAAGGTCCGTCCTTTAACATTGAAGTCGGGCTTTTTAAAGAAATAGAGCTCGTTCTTTCCAAATACTCCGGGAAGCGCAAATTCTCTTATGAGTGTCGGAATCGAACAGTCCTTTCTTTTGCTTTTTTGCAAGTTATATATTATAGAAAAGTATGTTGAAAAACTGTTAGAAAAGTATGTTGAAAAATTGTTCCCCACATTTTTCTAGGGATCTAAGTTTCAATTAAGTAATAGACGATGTACTTCTTATTGCTTTATTAATTCAAATTAATAAAAACTTTTTGGTCTCGGGCATTGACCTGTCGCTCAATTCGGTGTTTATATATATATATATATATATAGCTTACATTATCATATTGAATTACTTTAATTACTCTCATTTATTCTTCAAGTATTTATTTTATACGTATGTACTTTTGATTATAAAATTAAATCTAGCTACAGAGTAGTTATGTTTTTTAAAAAAGAATAACGTCACATTTTTATAATATTGTGTAAATTAAGAGATTTACTTTGTAAATATTAACGAACGCGGTTAATATTAAGTAAAGTACATACATAAAAATAAATGGCATGTCCAATCCCTTCTTATTGATACAGGGAGATAAATATTATGTAGGAATTATTATTTAAAAGAGCAGACTTATGCCTGGTGTTCAACTTGGCCAGTTTATCGCGAACAATGACACTATACTGTATCATTTATAGAAGATTTTTAATAGAGCATATGTATACGTAGGGGGTCTTAATAGCTCCTTCACTTTCCTTTCCAGAGGGCTTCGTCATGTTTTTTCTTACGAGGACTGGATTCCAAGATTTTCGGTGATGTCGAATGTCCTAAAGCTCTAGTGTTAACTCTTAAATTCAGTAAATAGAACTAAGCTATCCGTAAAGCCCCTTTCGTGGATGAGATAGAGCAGGTAGTCAATGTTAAATAAGACTGGGAAAGACAGATCTCTTTTCGTCACTCCTCTCTGTCCCGCCTTAATGGTGTTGGTTTTCATTCCTCTATTTCACCGTGTCAGGAAGGTGCTGGCTTAGTTAATGGGACCTAGACGTAGGCCCATTATTTTTTGAAGGTGCGATGTTGTTTGCAAGGTTGACAGCGGTTGACAGCGGATCGGATAGCAACATAAAAATAAGATTGAGAATCCTATACTAAAATAACAGGCACTATTCTTAGATCCTAATCGCATTGCTAAAGATGGTGAAAAAAATTAGAAGTCGTCTGCAGTGATGCTCGCTATATCATCACACGTTTGGTGTGACTGACTGACTGAGTGAAACAGTCGACCAGTAGGACTCCCTCTATTTCTGTTTGGCTACATAATATTCTCCTTGTCATCGAGAACAGAACTTATAAGGCCTGTTCTTTAAGCGTCATTGTATATCTACGTAGCTACGACTCTTAATCTTATTGTTAGATGTTCTAGTTAGGTCATGTATCTGCTGTGTTTATTTTAATCCTATAGGGCATAGCTCGTCTCTGAGATATTTTTGTAGATTCAGAAAGACGTTTTGATGACATTGATTATCAAACAAGCTGATTGGTAACCAAAAAGAAATTGATTACAAACAGCAATCTTCGATGATGATCTGTAGTTTCTCCGTTTATTACTCATTATTATCGAAAGAGCTAAAAGTTCTGCTACATTCTATAAATTTGTCCTTTTTTTCACTTTGTTAATGTTAACTATAAGAACTATTACGCACACGAGGATTGGTATTAAAGGAGTCCATTATTCCTCGAATTACAAAATACAATATAAAATATAAAATACAAAACTAAATTTTTAGGACAAGATTTTCATCACTATCCCTTATTTTATAGAAATGAAATGAAAGATGAGTATACGATTGCCCAAAGATTCAGTCAGTTGCTACCGATCTTTAATAGAATGTACATCTCGTTATTTTCCTACGAATCCAAATCTATTTCTTTTGGTAATTATCTTCTCAGTACATGCAGTACAAATGATAGTTTTTGACGGTAAATTTTAAATCGTTCTTCATTGAAAAATAAGTTGCAGCGTATAAATATTGCCGTTGAATTGAAGATATTTTCTACAAGATTTGAATTATGTAGCGATTGCAGTATAAACGAGTCAATTATATGAATGTTAATTCTTATTCTTGTTTAAGTTTTAACAATATAAATTTAATTAAACTCAATTAGGTTTGTTTAATTCCACGGTTTTTTCCCTCCACTGTGCGGGGACGTTTTTTATGCCATTTGAATCGTTATTAAATAGTATTTTTAAATTATTTAAATTGTTATTTATTAAACCATTAACTCCCATATATATATATATATATATATATATATATATATATTTACTTAATATTCTGTAATTTATTTTATATTACAATATATTAATTTAATTATTTTAACGTTGAACTCATTTTTACTTATTATACATAATTTGGTGTGAATTAATAAAAACAGTAATTCTAATAATTGAATATTAATGAAACTGATTACGTCCATAAACAAATAAGTTAATATTTTTATTTATTTAAGTTTTAGCTCTACACGTCGAAGGAATTTTAAATGGTAAACTTGCAGGTAAATCTGAATTTCAATACCAAGCTGCTATTTTGGGTAGACGAAATAATGACTCGATAAACGAATTATTATGTAATGGGGCTCTCGTTTCTCCAAATTGGATATTATCTGTTGCCCATTGCTTTATGTTAACTTCTCTACGAGTGAAATTATATATATATACAGCTCTTGTGGATTTTACTGATGTCAACGTTCCAGGTGGTAAATTTGAAAATATAGTGTACATATACATAGATGATTATGATGGAACTAACTTGGATAATGACATAACAATGGCAAAGGTAAGTATAAATATTAAGATATTACAATGTATACTAAAGATTTCTTATAAATAACCAATGCAAATCTTCAAGCATATATTTATGCTTAAAGGCACAGATAACATAAAAACCACGTGATAAATATCGTTCTCTAATTTATGAATTCATGATAATCAAAAGAACTAATTGAATATTTTCAGATGGAAAATGCAATAAGTATTAGATTGCCTTATCTCGGTCTACCCTATTATAATGAATCTTTTATGGGTAGATATGGGGTAGTTTCAGGACACGGAAGCAATGCCAGGAGAACTGAACCAGATGTTTTAGATGGTCATAATATTTTCATTATATCTGAGACAGATCTTACACTGAGATATACATATGTAAAAGTACTTCCTGCATCAAAGTGCGCTAGTGATTTTCCGGTTACTTCCAATCATAATAAATTTTGTGGTGTAGCGGCTTACACTGATACAAATGACTCTACCGGAATTTGCTACGTGAGTTACCATATTTATTTAATATTTAATACTATGATTGCTTCAGACTGAAATTTTCGAGAATTAATTTTACGAAATCATCGCAGTGACTCGATATATCAATTCAATATTATTAAACCATATAGTATTGTGACACTGTCCAAAATGTAAAAAAAGGATCCTTTTTCAGTGAATCAATTTTCAGAATCTTTATTCGAAAAAAAGTTGAGAAATAATTATAGACAACTTATATAATTTTTACAAGTGAAATAAATTTACAATCATTTAAAACATATTGTCATTGAATGACAAAAGGAGACCGGTTCTGATGCCAAATAAAATATAGAATAATAGAATGAAATTGTCTGCAAGATAATATCTACAAATTTAATTTAAATTATATCACTTGTAAAACATATATATAGTTGTATTTTTACATATTTTGCCCTCTATTTTTGATCACTCGTAAGTTAAGTTTTATGTTTAATTTCTAATCGAGAAAAGAGGCAATGGTTCTTTAAGAATTTTTCTTTAATGAATTAGAAACCTTTTTTAAATACTGCCTACTATATACACATTAATAAATAATAACTTTCAATTGGCATCCTATAGATGATCTTCAAAATTGTTCCCTGTAACGTAATTCTATTTGGGATCAAAAGCTCATGTAGTCTCGACTATAATTTTTGCAGACAATTTGAAGTTGAATTTCTAAGTAATTACAAACACGGTTCAAAATTAGAGTTAAAAATCTGAACTTCACATAGATATTTTTGGACATATATAGCAAATTAAATTTTTAAATTTTTTTTAGGAATTTTATTCCTTAGTATCGCACATTAATAAATCTTTGATTTTCAGTGTTAGAATATGTTGAAATTGAAAATGTTAATATAGTTGGGAAGCGTTATTAGTATTATGTATATGCGTATGTATATATATATATATATATATATATATATATATATATATATATAAGATAATTTATAAACTTTTATGAATTTAAATTTTTATTATAGTATACTAACAATATTTATATAAATTTAATAGATTTATTGTTTAACTTATTTTATATCTTTTATAATTTTAAAATTAAAATTTTTTTGTAAATATTTAATTAAAAAAAAAATCTATTTGGATTATTGAATAATCTTGATATTTAATATTCATTATATAATTCAATATAAAAATTATATCAAAAACATTTGTAAAAATAAATTTACTCATGGTGTGCAAAATGAAATATGTTTAGACAATAATAAAAAATTATATTTTTAAGTGTATAATATTTATGTGGTATATAATATCTATTATATGACTAGTCATTAATAAGTAATCGTTAAAAAGAATAACATTTCGATCATTTGAAATCGATTACATTTGAGTTAAAATAAGAAAATTAATCTTATTTTTTGCATTACCAATGCAATAAAATGATATTTATCAGGAATCATGAGTCATTACGCATTTTTATTATGCGTTCCATTTAAAACCCGTAAAAGCCAGGTACCAGTATGAATTTCATATAAATTTTTAATAAATTTTGATATAAGCTACATATAAAATTGAATTTACAGTTTATGGCTATAAATATACATTATATTCACATTTTATAGCAATAAATTAAGTTAGATAGAGTATGTATATTTGTTAACATTTTTTTTTCAGTAATTCAAACTTCTGAAGTTTTATGTGTACTTATAGAAATGAAATAATTATAATATGACAGTATATTCATTTTTTAAATTAATTTTATCTATATAATTATTTTATAATACAAATACTTTCAGAATGATTATGGCAGCCCATTAGTTATTGCAGGTAAAGTTGTGGGACTTGCACAACATTGCTATATTGATTGCGATGACACACAAAATGGTTCTTTTTACATTCAGGTGTCGCCATATGTTAATTTTATACGCAGAGTGATAAACAATTATCATGTAAATGCTTTAACCAAGTATTATACGAGGAAATAAGGATTAAATTCATTCACGTATATAAAGAGCTATAAGACTTTTAAAAAAATGTTATTATAATTTTTAAAATCGAATAACATTTTGTTATTATTAACTTATTGTTCTTTTAATCAATAATATTAATTAATAATCAGAATTCAGAATTCAGAATCAAAGTTTCTGTTTCTTTTTTACAAAATAATCTACTACGAGAGTATTATACGTTTGAACAATATGGAAGTTACTTTATCTTTATTAATTTATACAGTAGAATTGTTTTAGCAATAATACGTACTTTTGGTTATTTACAGTCAAATATTTACATTATTTGCATTGAAAGTTATCATATACTGATATACGAGATTAGCTCTGATGTTTTCATATATTTAAATTTCGTAGTATGATTTTATTTGATAGCGAGTTACAATTAATGATGGATATTGATTTGGATGGGGAGAATGACAAGAGATGATATGCAAATATCGGTGCCGATTGATAGAATTTAACTAAAAACTTACTAGAAATTAACTATGTAATCTGCATAAGAATGTATTAGAATAATTCTTGTTATGGTTTTTAACGCAATATTGATGCATGTGAAGAAATTTTTATATTTATGAGGGGAGGCTAGTATTTTTATGATATTAATATACATATGTTTTTTATATTTCTTAGGTCAATAGCATTTGTTAATATTTATTTTGAATGCATAAAATTGAACATAATAATTTGGTGGATCGGCATAAAATAAATTATACTGGATTGTCGTCGATTGTAATGATTCGTTGAAAATCATTAGATTAATCTTGAAACAAAAAAAATTTTTGACATAAAATAGTTTTAAAAAATGTACAAACATGTAGTTAAAAAAAATTGACAATTAAAAATCACAATAGAAGCCTACATTGGCTTGATTGCTAGAATGAAGAGTTAGTAATTCGGTAGTCTAAGTTTAAGTCTCGATCTCAGATGATTGATATAAACTCCTCTGTAAAAATTTATATGCGCTTTGTTTACAACTGAGTTTGTTTACGACTGATTGTAGACCTTCGTCGCTGATTATCACAATTATTTGAAAGAATAATAGATCCAGCGACATTATAAATTGTATAAAAAATGACTTTAATAAATAACTAATGAAAATTGTATTAAAAATAATTTTTAAATTAAATGAATTTACATTGAAGACAAATAAAATACAATAACTGAAATGTTGTCTCACTTATTCTCTCCTTCATCAACGACCAGCCGAAGTTATTGAAGTTACAGATTTGAAATTTCAGTGGTATATGTCTAGATTACATGTGTTATTTGAGAAAGAATTTAACGGCAATCGACTTCTAAAAGGATGAAAACAGGTAGAATATATTTTTTTTACGTTTTTAATATTTTTATTTTTAGAAGTTATCTACACAAATGCCTATACATTAAGTTCTGGCTTTACGATTAGTTTACCTTTAACAAGGTAAAAAAAGTATTAAACTTAAAAAACAACTGAAATTTTTACATATTTCTACGTTTAATGGATAAATAGGTTTATTCTAAAGTTGCCAATTTAATTTTTATTCTAAATGTTGATTTATCACATAAATCTCTCATTTTCAACATTTTGGATTGGATCATAAACATCTAACTGTCTGCCAAGCCTTTAATTGAAAATTTAAAAAATTATTCTTTGTTTAAAAATCTAACTGTGAGCCAAGCCTTCAATTGAAAAATTTAAAAAAGTATTCTTCGGTTAAAAATCTGAGAATTCCGAAATGTTCAAATTATCCGGATTTTTGGACTCATTCGATAATTTGCTTGAAACAAAGTGAACAAATTTATAATAGGCTAAATAGACGTAAACGAAAAACAAGCTTTCCTTTGCTACATACAAATTTAAGACGTACATAATTACTTGGACGCAAAGTAATTTTTGTTCAAATGATAAAAATTCCTTTCCACAATTTCTGGAAGCTATTTATTCGTCTCAATAACGGTTAAAAAGAATTATATAACTAACAAAAGAATAATACTTTTGGCGAAATAATATCCATTTAAGCAATCATATTCTTCCATTCTATCATTTTGGACATATAATTTCTGCGCTTTCTCTTTTTCTCTCTTATTATTATTACTTTATTTTATAGCTTATATACTTTTATTCTGTATTTAAAAAAATTATTTCTATATTTATCTTTGGCATATCAAGATGCAACTAAAGTGACATAATTTATCTCACATTCCCACTTACTACATATTATATTAGTCACTAGAATAATCATTATTCTTGGAATAATTTAATTCGATTTTCAATGTACGATTGTTTTTTTAGAATTCAAATAAATTAATCAATTCTCTATTTCTGCTCTTTAATTTCATAAGGTTTTCTGCATGCATTTATAACATCGCCTTATAGACTTTCATTCCCTTTACATATGTAAAGCGCTTTACATGTGTAAGCGTTATCCATTGATAATTGGTCCAAATGGCTCGTCCATTGTCTGACAGTTAAGCAGTCGGCAGAAAGTTTCATGTTTTTGTTCACTGTATGTATGACACATTGCAATATCCCAGGTAGAAACAATCTCAGGCAACGCCTGAGATTATTTTCAGACACTAGTCAGGGTAACTATCGAGTTATTACTGGTCATGCACATGCACGTAACGAGGCGATATTTAAGGCCTGTACAGGTTACCTGTATTTTAGGTTATTAGCGTCTCTTACAGCAATTTCTGTAATAAATAACTAATTAAATATATTTACAATATTAAGTTATACACTTTTTTTAGAAATTAATAAATATACAATGAAATATAAATTAAGATTAAATTATTTAATTTCCACAATTTTTTCAAATTGAAAATTAAGTATTTCAAACAAGAAAATCTAAAAGCAAAACTGACCATAAATAAATATATTTAGATACTTATATACGAACAATAATTCATAATAAATTATTTTTATTTACAAAAATATTACAATTGTAATTATACAATATAATTGTAATATTACAATTGTATCGCATACATGCGATTGTTGAAAAAATTATTCAGGAAATCAGACGATGGACTTTTTTTTATGTTATTTAACGTCGCTCTATTTATGCTCCCAAATATTGGTGTTAATCAGCGACGGAGGTCTACGATGTGTTTGTAAACAAAGCACATGTAAATTATTACAGCGGTGCTTGTGTCAATCGGCCGAGACCGGGATTTGAACTCGGATCACCAAGTTACTAGTCCTTCGTTCTAGCGATCGAGCCATCGTAGGCCTCAAAGACGATAGACTATTGATGATATATTGGGAATGATGCCTTCTGGATATCAAATTCACCGAATTTAAATCCATTCAATATTATTGAAAAAGCTTGGTTACAGTAAAGTTTGTGTAAAATGCGTCCACACCATTGAAGATGTGAAATTCTGGATCCAAAAAGAGGGCACTCGCTTTTTAAGAACGTTTGTTTAAGTTTGCAAACGGATATAGAAAATGTATTGAAGTCTAAAGCCACTGCGTAGAAAAATAGTTCAAGAGTAAAAGAATAACGTCAAATTATTTCTATAGCCTAAAATTAGTAGTGTTTTATTTTTTCTTAATACAGGGAAACTTATTTTTTAACACCACTCGTACATTTTACTCAATAAAAGTTAAGCTGTATATAAAGCCGCATATTTATACATTCATTTAGTAACAAGTGTATGTAAATATTGTTAAATTCTTTTTGAATCTTCAGATTCTCTGGTAATTCTTGACATCATCTTTTATGACAGGTTTGTATCTTTATTTGTACGTAAACGTCTTTAATCTGTTGAAATTTTAATTAGATTTATTCGCACTAGGATGTATAGTATTATGTGTACAACTTTGCTTTCGCTGTAAGTGGTAGCGGTAAGTGGTAGTCTAATTAAATAGATTGTAGATGTTATACAGTAAGCTTAGGTATTTGTAAACATGTTAGCTCAGGAGCCAAGATTTCGGCATTTGAGGAAGGTTTTAATTTTCTGCTTTAATATGAAAAAATCTGCGGTTGAGGCTCCCGAATGCTCTCAAATACCTATAGTGAGGCCGCTATTAGTGAAAGAACGTCCCGAGAGTGGTTTCGATGCTTCAAGTACGGCGATTTTCACGTCGAAAGCTAAGCATGGTAGTGAAAGAGAGAAGGTTTTCGAAAATGCAGAATTGGAGGCATGCCATGATCAAGACTCGTGTCAAACGGAACAAGAATTGGCAGAATCATTGAGAGTGACGCAACAAGTCATCTCAAAGTCATGGGAATGATTCAGAATCAACGAAATTCGGTGTCGTACGAGTTGAAGCCAAGAGATGTTGAACGGCGTTTATTTGCTTGAAACAGTTGCTATCAATGCAAAGACAGAAGGAATTTTTGCATTGCATTGTGACTGAGAACGAAAAATGCATTCATTACGATAATCCCAGGCGCAGAAAATGCTAGTGTATTATGTGTTGTTAAAACCATCTAAAATAATCACAATCGTTATCGAATACAATGAATGCGTTTAAGCCAAACATTGAAAGAAAAATGACCGCAATAACTATAGACATGAAAAAGTGATTTTACAGCATGAAAATGCTCGACCCCATGTTGCGAAAGTGGTCAAGACATACTTGGAATCGTTGAAATGGGAAGTTCTATCCCACCCACCGTATTCATCCTCAGACGTTGCTCTCTCAGACTATCAATGACATACGGTCTGGCTGACCAGCATTTCCGGTCTTTTGAAGCAGTAAAAAATTGTATCTATTCGTGGATCGCTTCAATAGATGACCAGTTTTTTCAACGCAGAATGCTGCCCGAAAGATGGGAGAAAGTAGTGACCACCGATGGACAATATTTTGAATTAAATACAACAAAAGAAATATTCAAAAATTCCACGTGAACTTAGATGATAATTGTTTTTGGTTTTATTAACTTTAATTTTTTAACAAAAAATTATGGCATTTAAGTTTAGAGTTGTTCCATAGAGCATGTTAGGATGATCTCATTCTCTCTTGCTACAAAAGGGTATGCCGATTTGAAGCATAACTGTCATTGTCTGAATGATATATAAATCTAGATAGGTATGTTAAAGCTCATTATAAAAGCACATGTGATGTGTAAGCTTAGATTATAAAATCAATTAGAAATTTTAGTGGAATGAATTTTATAAATGAGCGCTGTTATGGTGAGCTGGATGTCTGGGTGTCAATATTACAATGAGATATTGTATTGCCATTCACAATATATCAATGCATGTATTCCTAGCTCTTGACAGTATTGGGCTTAACTTATTTTTACTATACGAGGGTGGATTGATAAGTTTCCGGTCTGACCAAGAAAAACAACGTTTTTAAGAATTTTTTTTATTTCTCAACATAATCTCCTCCAAGGCTGATACATTTCTCATAGCGGTGCTCTAGTCTAGTAATGCCATCTCTATAGACTGATTCGTCAAGCTCCTCAAAATACCAATTTACAGCTTCGATTACTTCTTCATTGTCCGCAAATCTCTTTACCGCCAAGCCATTTTTTAAGGTTAGGAAACAGCTAATAGTCACTCAGGGTTAGGTCTGAAGAGTAGGGAGGGTGCGGCATTCAAACTTCATATCGTTGATTTTAGCAATCGCAACGATTGACGTGTACGCTGGTGCGTTATCGTGATGAAACAAGATTTTTTTCTTCGCCAGATGAGGTCGTTTAATTTTCACTTTCTGGCTCGAACGTTGCAATAAGTCTGCGTAGTATTGACCAGTGATAGTTTTATCCTTTTCAAGGTAATCAATGTATATAATACCTCTTACATCCCAAAAAACAGTAACCATAACCTTGTTCGCCGAAAAAATTGTTTTTACCTTCTTTGGAGTTGGTTCTCCTGGTCCAATCCACTGTTTAGACTGTTGTTTGGTTTCAGGAGTGTAGTGGTGGCCCCAAGTTTCGTCAACGGTTACGAATCGACGCAAAAATTCGCTTGGATTACGCTTATACAACACCAAATTGGCGGTAGAAATGTTCTTTCGAATCAATTTTTGATCGACTGTTAGAAAACGCGGCACCCATCTTGCACAGAGCTTTTCCATATACAAATGTTGGTGCAAAACATTTTGTACAAGTTCATATGACATCTTACAGGTCTCACCTATCTCACGCACTTTTAATCTGCGGTCTTTTAGCACTATTTGATGGATTTTTTCGATCATATCTGGAATTGTGACCTCAATGGGGCGTCCTAAACGAGGTTCATCAGAGGTGTTCACACGAGCCTTTTTAAACTCAGAATCCCACTGCTTAACGGTTGAATATGATAGGGAGGATGTTCCCAATGTTGAGTCCATCTCTTCTTTAATTTCCTTCGGCGTTAACCCCTTCAAATAAAAGTATTTGATGACAGCACGATTTTTCAGCTTTTCCATTTTTTCGAAATATACAGAGACGTCTTGTTCAGCGTGCTCTCAAACCCAAACTAACATGGCGATCGGACTGAAACTAAGATACAAGCTATCTAAGGATGGTACTATAGAACGCTACCTCAAGGTAGGCCTAGTGACGCCATCTCTTGCTCAGGCCGGAAACTTATCAATCCCCCTTTGTATTTGAAATTATAGTGAAATTCTTCCGTATTTGTCCCAGTATTTAGCTAGGATAATTATAATAGAATGTTTATTTTAGTCGAGACTCGGTGTATTTATTTAAGAAAATTGTGAACAAATTGTCATATTTGTAATGAGAACATAATTAGTAAGAGAGGAAGTCTACAGTAATCAGGTAACCAATTACTTCTATGTGAATTATATGCATTCAATATGCTCAAAAAATGAATTCTTTACATTTCTTTTGTTCAAGTGGAAACTTTAATAAATATTTTATGAAATAGCATGTTTACACTTTCTTTGACTTTATATATTATAATCGAGATTTGACTAATGTTATAATTTTTCACTATGTTGCAGAAAATCCCATATAATTTATCTTAAAAACTAATGATATTATTATTATAGAAAGACATATAAATTTTAATGAATATGTTAAATGATTGAATAAAATAAATGAAAGATATGAAGCGATTTTCACTGAACACATGTAATTATGTTCTAAACAAACCTTATCTCAATAAACTGACATTGTTTTACTTTTGTTTCTCACTATCTACAAATTTCGTCAGAAAACAAAGTCATAGGTTGCAATGCATTAGTATACAATGGATAAAAATATATTTTAAAATATTGCTTATCTAATGTCAATCCCTTTTAGGATATGATAATGTTTTTTAATAAATTTGATGAATCTGACCTATTAAATATACAAAATAATTTATACAAAATATTTTTCTAATTGGTGAATGCCTCTTGTTCTTTTGAGAGTTTATTATGTCTACTGGCTTGATGCTAGATTAGTTGCTAATGCACATGCATATATGTATATATATATATATATATATATATATATATATATATATATATATATATACATAAAATGTGTGTAGATAGATAGATAGAGAGCTTGATGGACAGGTATAACATAACATAAAATAATTATATTTAATATTTAGAAATCAGACTATGATACTTTTTTAAAATATTAAAATACATTAATTAACATGCATGTCAAAATAGTATTCTTAAATATATTTTCTTATATTCTTTCTGTACCATATTTTCGATTTATTTTCTATATATTATCTTGAAATATTTAAAGTTACTATTACATGTGTACATTTGAATTTGTCGATCTTTTCCTATTAATTTATTAGAAAGAAATTCCAATAGATAATAGGGGTATGTATTAGATAAGTAATATTTGTTCACCACTTTATCCTCACAATCACAATTTTCACTTTTTAATTTAATTAGATAAATTATTCTTAATTTAATATTATTAATTTTTTAAATAAGTTTGATGGAATTTTCTATAACATAATGAAATGTCATATAAGTATTAATAATAATGAAAAGAAATTATATAGTATAATCATACAAAACATCATAATATATGGAAAATGTCGAAGAGGGTTATGTATTCGATTACTATATGCTGTATAAAGTCAATGAAAATGAAAAATGATATTTGATACAGAATTTATGCAGAAACAAATGCAAAGAAGCTCCATTTGAACAATAGAAAGGTAAAGGCTTTCTTTTATCATCCTATTTGATGCATGTAATCCGGAGAGAAGTGATTAGTGACAGACACTGTAAACTACCCTTGTAAGTTTTGAAATATTTTTGTTTCTATTTTCATTTCAGTTCATGTTTTTCCAAGATAATTTGAAAAATTAAAAATTTATTCATGCGTCGTTATTAATTTAATCGTTCATATATTTATGAACTTAAGTTTAACTGTACAAGTTATTGCGTAATAATATAGTATGGTAGAATGGCACGATTTGCGATATTGTACTTTTATATAAGAACAAATAGTTTTTAATATAATAAATTTTCAGTCATTACATTTTCAACAAAATTCACTTTGAAAGAAGTTCTCGTATTTTTTAAAGCTTAACAATTATATCTTTGTATCTTTTTTAACATTTATTATTCCTATTGATAAACTAAAAAGCGCACAAGATTAATACTATAACTCTTGTTATCATTTTTAAAATAAATATTATACTAATACAAATAATTGAACGACCTATAATTATTTAAAATTTTTTTACACAGTTTTGAGGATTAAAAAATTGTGTAAAGTTGAACATCATTGTTTTATCAGTTAACCATTATCAATTTTGAATAAAATAATTTACATTCTAGTTAGTATAACGACAGCTCCCTTCTTTTATTACACAGAAAATAAGAACTATATTAAATACAAACTGAATTCAATAAGTTTTTTAGATTTAATGTTAATAAGGAGAGCGTCGTTATGAGATAAGAATATTGCATTGTATAAATTTTATAAAATTGTAGATATAATTAGCAATATTAGCGAGATTATAGACAGAGTTAGTACGAAAAAGGTCAGATTAAAATACGTTAAGAAAAGGAAGAAATGACAACTGGAAGACATTTATTATTTTTAACGATTATTATGGCTTTGACAAGTATCGATGTTATTTCGATGCCTACTCGTACTGGTAGTAGTGATGAAAATAAAAAACGAGAATCTAATCATTTAATAATTGGTAACAGGCAAGTGAATGATATTATGGTTTATCAAGAAGATGTAATCGTATGTAATAAGTGGCCAATTATTAAGACGATAGAGAAGGTTTATAATATTAGTGATAATTATATTGTCACACAAATTCGGGCCTTGGACCTTGATGCTACTGGAAACGGAGCTCGTGTAAGTTTGGTTCCATCAGGCTCAGACTATAATTCTATTAAATTAAAATTTGAAAATCGGAGAGGTTATGACATTGATTTCATAGTTCAAATATTTGTCTTACGAAAATCTAAGCCAGTTAAATATTTGTTAACATGAAGATATTTTACTTGTAACATTTTGTTGATCATTTGGTATCTACAATAAAACTTATTTAATTCATTAAGAATACCGTTTTCGTTTTTTACTAATATTTACTTGTAATGAGGTTGCGAATAATACACCTTATAAAAACGACGCAAGGTGCATTCCAGACGGAAAACTTGCAATTGGCAAAATAATAATCAATAATAGATAATCATTACTAGTACAAGGATATTATTCCTAATATTACTTGTAATTAAATTTGTACAATAAATAACTGTTGGAGGCAAGTTTTCACATGGTGGCTATCTAAAGTATAGTTTCCATTATAATACATATATCCACAGATATATTTTGTCGAATGATCTTTCTACTGTTTTCGCGCGTATCTTATCTAATAGTTCATCTTTCACGTTTCTAGATTTTTTGCGCGGTTATCTACGTATCCATCTAGTAGTGTGATTTATTTTGCGTGCCGGTCGATATTTTTGCATAATTCTATATAAGTACATTGATCATGACTTACTTTTACATAGACGTTAATTTTATGGTTTTTAGCAGGTAAATTACAATGGAATATAAGCTATACAGCTCTTTGGTTGAAACCAACGTAAATCAACGTTAATCACTAAGTTTATTGAGATTAACGACACTTCTTGTTGACGGAAGAATATGCAGACAGAATGTATAAACTTAAATATCCGATCAAAGATTGATAAATTGATACTTATTATCTGAAGCAAAATTATGAAAATTCATAAAAATATTACTAACATATCAGTGGATGCTCAAATTTTTAAGATGAAAAATTGATGATATGATGTGCGCTAATGCACACTTTTCCCTAAACATGTCTTTGAATAATCTGGTAAAATTATGCTCCTTAATGAATTGGCGAAGGAAACAGAGAAAGATATCGAAAATCCTGTAGAAAGTCCTGATATACCATTTTTTATAATTAGGCTAGCAGGGTCTTGGACAATTACGGTAGGCTAATTTTAGTACATATAAGAAACATTTTAAATTCACATTAACTATAATAATTATGAGAACAGAAACAAAGTAGCAATAAAGACATTGTCGAGATGACCAATAAAGAATGTGAGGTATTTACGAACGTTAGCTTGGTAATGCATAAATATATTTTTAAGAAGGATTATAAATTAATAGTATCAGTCATATTTCATAGCTTGACTTAGAATAAAAAGGATCTGAATGGTGATAACAATAATTGCATATCAGGAAAATTTATGTACATTTATTCAGAAGAAACTGTTTGCACTGCGATAAATTTACCCCGATAGTTTTAACGTTGTTCGTATGTGTTGAGGAATCAGATTGAACGTACTCAAAAACAGATGTCTCAGCATGAAAAAAAGGTTAAAGATACTAGTTAAATAAACAAGTTAATGTAAGTTAATAATCCAGCTATAATAAGTTAATATAACTAGGAACATTGGTAAAATTCATTCTTTATCATGTATGCAAGTTCACCGTAATCTTGACACGTGTTTAGCAAAACGTGAGGAATTTAGCGACTTAAATAAGATGGCTCCTCATCGCGCCAACGTATTCCCTTACAATACTGGATCGTTATTTGTTTACTTCTTCCATTTCAAGATCAATGTATAAGGTGTTCATGATTGTTTATAATTCTTTGCGATAGCCTAGCAGCTAATGCCCTATTTTCAGCGAAATAAAATCTTGAAATGCGATAAAATATACTTCTGAAGAAGAATATATGCAATTTAAAAATTAATGTGGAAAATAGAATAAACTTTTTTTTTTAATTGCAGTAGTAACTGCACCAAAATTAACTAGTTACTCTATAAAAATAAAGAGTTTGTACATGTTATTCTAACCATAAATTATTTAAACAGGTAAGAATTGCTAAAATTTGTCTCAGTGTGCTTATGACCGTTAATTCATTTTTCATCTTTTGTGAATACTAGCATAATGAGCATTCTCAAATTTTTATCCTTTCGGGATAATTGATTTTTCTGTATAAAATTATGAACAGACGCCTGGTTTGTATTGAATTTTGGATTGAGTTATTTATATCAATGTATGATTGAAAGAATTTTTACATCCATTCTTATCTGTAACTATGAATCTGTATTTTTGTAAATTACTGACCACCGTTTCGAAAACAAGATTCCTACTATGACCGATATTTTAATATTAAGTATCTTATTTGTTAGTAAATATTTAAATGTAAGGAAAAAATTATTATATATTTTTACTATTTTTATATAATTTTTGTGTTTTCAAATATTATAGAATCAGCTTATACTCAGATAAAACCTGTTTTCTTTTGAAGTTAATATTGGCTCTATATTGA
Source organism: Sycobia sp. Sy_11 (assembly GCA_018907035.1). Classification (NCBI taxonomy): domain Eukaryota; kingdom Metazoa; phylum Arthropoda; class Insecta; order Hymenoptera; family Epichrysomallidae; genus Sycobia; species Sycobia sp. Sy_11. The sequence goes on along the minus strand of JACCIC010000240.1, from coordinate 131,027 downwards.
ATTCGTTGTATAATATCATCAGAGTATGGAAACGCATTGGATTATTCCGTTTGTTTGAACAGCTTTCAATATTTTTATTTGCAAATTTTTAGAATGATAGAATTCTCATAGTTTCGACAAACTACGTCGATACAATTCAATGTTTATCGATATTTCTAAATTTGAGAGTATAGCAATTTTAAAGGTATCGATAAATTATTTTTACCTGTAAATGAAAAGTAAAATCATTTGTCGAAATTCTCAAAAATGAAATTGAAGTGGCTATTAAATTTAATATTATTTCTTAAGCACTGATCGTATTTATGATTTTTAGTGTTTTATATCCTACTGGGAGAGATAACAAGCAAATATGAGCCCAATTTGGTACAGAAAATATTTCAATAAAATACAACCTATACATTTGTAACTATAAAATTTAAGTTCTTCATTTTCGTAATAAAAATTATTATGCAATTGCATTTAAAAGTAGAAAATAAAAAATTTCGGAGCAATTAGGAGAAAATTTTTCCAGCCGATTAGGAGAAAATATGGCAATATTAAATATTTTTTTTAATATAATTAGATATATTATATCATGAGTTTTTGTGAATAATCTTATGCACAGTCTCATTAATTATATGATTTCGATGTCTATTTACAGTAATATATCTGCAGTTGAATGTTATTTTTTCTGCGAAAAATTTTCGCAGAATAATATTATTAAACAAAGTCGAACTGTAATTTTTCAAAGCAAAACAACGTGCCTTCATAATGAATTACGTCTTGTTCTTTATATCGACATCATAAGAAATATTTGTTGTCATTTTTAATGGGGCGTGTTACTATCTAGTTATAAGTCTTGAGGGATTAATAGTTTTTTATCATAATTACTTTACTTTGAATTTCGTATATTAAAAAGAAGTTTCAAAAACTATTTGGCTATAATATAGCTTCTTAGAGGGGTTTTCTAATTCATATGGTGAAAAAATTCTTTAGATTACCTGACACAAATAAAAAACTTTTGTCGAATTTTTATCTCCTTGAGTTTCTCTTGCGGCATTACTGGTTAATGTTTGTCTTCAATTATTGACATTTCTAATATCCTAAATTAATAAAATTTTGTGCGGATCTTTCAGTCTTTTTAATCAAATTGACTTTAAGATCGATAAAAATATGTATTAATTTATTTGATATCAATTGACGTAAGTCGAATTATCAATTTTAAAATCTTAAAGATTTCTGTTCAATACTTAAAATCTGTTTTATACACTGAAGCATAATGATTTTATCAATATTATTATTGGACTTATTTGAGTAACATTATATTTATTTTATATATAACTTATATATTCTAGGATACTATAATAATAATATATTCAGGGTAACATTTTATAACCGATAACACTAACAACTTTCAATAAAAATTAAAGGAACTAAATTATTCATTGGTATTATTCCAATATATAAGTCAGGGTATAATTTTAGTGCTCAGTTAGGACTATATATAAATTATAGTATTATTGATTTGTGGGGGAGTCTACTGAATGGGGGGCTATATACTCACGTAGTTAATTTTACTTTATATATTTTTAAAATCATTCAAAAAGCCCGCTTAATATTTTTAAAATGTCTAGCAAATAATATGACTATATGTATATGTGAATGCGACAAATTGAATTCGGGTGAACAGGCGAGAAGACATGCAGCTTATGTCATTTGCGCATTCATTTCTTTGTATGATATTCCGTTAAGATGCCATAGATAGTGATTTATTTTCGAGAACAACAGCACACTGTCAGCATTTTGGAGATATTTGGCATGGTGTAGTTGACGGGGAATCTAAAATATCTAAAATGTTTTTGCACCAATAGCGGAATGGTTTGAGAAGGACGAGGTCGAAATAGATGTAAACAGTCAGCAACTCGATTGTCGAATAGCAAACGAAGATGTGCTTGTAAATAATGATTTACAAATGTGGATTATTTCATCATTTGATCAATTTGATGTCTTTAGTGAATAAAAAATTTGTCATTTCTTTTCATTTGTTTAGAATTAGAAAATATGAATTAAATTTTAAAGAATAATACGTGCTTTTTAGGGGGACGGGTGTAATTATACGATGGACTAGGTGAGAGGAGGAGGGTCAAAAATGACAATAACCCAGCTACGTATTTTATCGACAACCTCTATTCCATCAGTAAAATTTAATAATTTTTCCATTAATATTGGGATCGAACTGACCGTTGAAATTGTATCTTCAGTTTTATTCGAAAGAGGTTTTATAAATTTGTTGTACCGAGTTGACAAAAGATCGTGTAACCTTTCTACTGAATAGGCGTGCTGCACTGAAAATAGGACGACAAAAGCTTATTCCAAAATAAAATGGTTTCCTAAAAAACAAGAATTCAGAGCTTCAAATCCTAAATTTATTTTAGTCATTGTACATAGAGTGGCATATTTAAAGATACAATTATATTACCTTTGTTCTCTTGGAAAATGAATGAATCTGTGGAAATGATCAGATTCGCATGACCTAGGCTGTAATTTCTCTAGATACAAGAAACATTTCTAAATATATTTTAGACTACTACTGGCAGCTTTTGATAATTCGAAAGTATAGCAAGAAAGGGACTAAAGACTTTCGTTCTCTACGTTATTTTTTAAGATTATAACAATATTCATTGGGAATAAACCGACTCTTTTCAATCATTAAATGAATAATAATTACAAATAAAATTACATATTAATACAGAAGCACTACGATAATAGGTAGGAAGACGTTAAGTGCAATACTTACTATTATATTGACGCTCTGAGGGCGTTGCTGTTTTTCTAAGAATATACAATGAGATATGTCTCATTATAATACTTAGTACTGACTGGTGAACAACATTGGAGGGTTTGTTTTTATTTTCTATTAATATATATTTATCTCTCATTCGCATAAATATTACATTATCTTGCATATTTGTACTTATTATTACAGTGTTTATTTTTTATATTTAATTTTATTGAAAATTATTATTTTTCTAGTAGTTAAAAAAATTCGATACCTAGGATTACATAAATAGAATTTAGACATAATATATACCATTAGTTTCTTTCTTATTAACAGTCATTCGTAATTCTCTGAAATTTATTTGATTTATATATTTGTAATATAACGATACACAAATTTTTATAATACTGCTTTGATACAAATTAGTATCAAATATATAAAACTTTAAATGTCCGAATTTGAATTAATAATAGTAAAGTTTTGGCGTGATCCATGTAAGTATATAAATGTACAATCTACAAGAGAAAATTTATAATTAAGTAGACAGTCTTTTTATTTTCTGTACTTTTTTTATTTTAATAGGTAATATTGACTTTATATTATCTTTATAATCAACATAATATCTATTAATTTAAATAATAAATTATTTGCCTTTTATTTATTCAAAATTGAAAAGCGACCAGTTAAACATTTCTATCCTGTAAAACATATTAACTGCAATAAATACAAAACAAATTCAATAATTTTGCTGAAATTTCATGATGATAAGGTAAAAGTCAACATAAGATAAGGATATTTCATAGTTATACAGACTTATAAAACATTCGCTACAATTAGTAATGTTATAGACAGAGTTAATACTGAAAGTATTTCATAAAATACGTTGGAGAAAAAAGTGAAAATGGCAATCAGAAGCCATTTTGAATTTCTAATGTTCGTGGTGGTATTAACGGCGATTAGCGTTGTCTCGGTGCCCACTCGCGGCAGCAGTAGCCAAGAGAGAAAAAAGAAAGAGCAGCATAATTTTATACTCGGTAATAGGCAGACGGGCGACTGTCTCGTTTATCAAGAAAACGTGATCGAACCACCGAAGTGGCTAAAGGTTACGGCGATCGAAAGAAATTTCAATGTTAGCGATGCTTACATCATCACGCAGATCCGGGCCATGGACCTCGACACTTCTGGTAATGGGGCACGCGTGAGCTTGGTGCCTTCGGGCTCGGATTACAACAAGGTCAGACTGAGATTTGAGAGCCAGAGAGGTCAGGGAATTGACTTCCTCGTTCAACTGTACGTTCGGCCACGACATCCCTCTATCATATTATTGCCGTCCGTTTGAAATTAATTTAACGATTTTTCAATAAATTTTTTTTAAACAATCTATATCTTATAAGTATTTATTAAATGTAGTCTAGAAATGATAATTATCATCCTGTAATATTTTTTTTATTACGTATTCATAAGTATTTACATTATTTTATATTAAGTATTTACGAGAGTACTTGTATTTATCGACAATAATGTTATTTTTACTTGGTAATATGTGTTTATAATTAATAGAATTTCCTTTGTTGAAAACGTATTAATAGTAGCTAACGTTTAATAGTTTTTATTATTATCACTAATCATGATTTGCTTATCGAAATCCAATGAGAGTATAAATCAATCTGTTCATGTGTGAGGTGATTCAACTAGAAGTCTAGCCTATTTTATTTAAAAGGTGTTTGAATTTTAGAAATAAACTTGCATTTGAAAATAGTTGACTGTGTGATTTGATAATAGTTCATCATATTTTTTATACAATATATAATCGATCAAAATGTCAATCATCAGGATTTAAACAATTTTTGGTGGATATTTCGCATTAAGTACGAATGATATACGAAATGATTTTTATATTCGCTCTCATGTTTACTCTAAGGGAATGAAGAAAATTTAAATCTGTTGTCTTATTGTTATTGTTATCATCAAATTGTCGGCTATTGTGAATGACCTAAAGATCATCTATATGGAAACAGTTATTGATTGCTGTATTCATACGTTCTACATTACTTCTAAAAAGAATTAAAATAATAAATATATTTTTACCTATTTTGCTTTTTTTGATATAGCTTATTAGTTTTCTGAATCATTAAATTAAATTAAACTCTTAATAGTTGTGTAGAAAAATGCTATTAGATCAATTTTTGAATTTTAATACAATTCATGACTAAACGAAAAATGTGAATTTTTTTTGTTTCATCAACAATGAATTTTAAACGCTATAAACTTTATATATTTGCGATTATTATATTTTGTTCTAATCCATTTTGATAAAGGTTAAAGATGGATATTAAATTCGAAAGATTCATTAGATTTTCAAAAAGCAAACAATTAATTTTTAAGTAAATTAATAAATATTTTTATCGGTCTTACAGTCTTGATAATATCATATATTAGCTAAAATAATGACAGTCAGACTGTCCTTGTTTATAATCACCCCCCAATCTGAAATAAAACTTATTACTACAATAAATTATATCAGAAAATTAAAAATAAAAATACAATAAAATTAATATTAACGTAAAAATAAAAATATAAATATAAATAGAATAATAAGTAAAATAAAAAAAAATAAGTAAAATAATAATAAGTAAAATAAAAGTACTTATTCCATGTTAGTAAAGGACAACCTGACTGCCCCCACCACCTTAAATTTAGGATCACCTTCTTGTCCGACGTTTCGAGCCGCTACGGTTCATCCTCAGGAACTAAACTAAATTCAAAAATCCAGCATGTACTTTATTACCCCATCCCCACTCTAAATTTATTAGTATAACATTTCTAGGGCCCCCCTTTTCCCCCCTTTAACTTAAATATGAAATACAAATTCTATATTAATAAGGAATGTTAAGTGTTTTACAATTTACTCGACTCTAACATTAAATTTACATTATTGGGATTTTTCAAAATATGAATATTTTCAAGAGTTACTCTTTTATATTTACTCTTAATACCATGTTCCAAAATATTTACATTTTCAAAGTTGAAAGAATGTAACAAGTTTAAACTATGTTCTTTTAGCCCGGATGTACCATTCATGTTTCTTAAGCTATATTGATGTTCATATATTCTTTGTTGTAGGTACCTTCCCGTTGGTCCAATATAATATTTGTCACAATCCTTACAATTTATTTTATATACTACTCCTGTTTTCAAACGTTTATCATCATTATCTTTACAATTATTAAATAGTTTTTTAATATTACAATTGTGCCAGAAAGGTGTGTAGACGAAATGGTGGATGTTTTTAATTCCATCCATGATTTTTGGACGTCAATGTTATTAGAGTTAGTAATAACAGAGTAAAATTAAATTGGTACGGAAAACCTACATGGTCAGCCGGGTTGTTAAATTTTAACTCACACCATCTATTCGGAAACAAGATAGGTACTGTAAAGAGAGTCATCGACAGAGCAATCAAATTGTCACACAGAGATTTTAGAAAAGATAATTTAAAATTAGTTAAAGAGATATTTATTAACAATGATTATCCAATAAACTTTGTGGATAAAATGATTGCAGAGAGAGTGGATCAAATTTATAATAGCACTAGAGAACGTAATATGGAAAAGAGGGATAATAATAATAAAATCGTGGTATTACCATATGTAAGAGGATTATCCGAAAGAATTAGAAGTGCATTTAAAAAACATAAGATTTAAGTTTACTTTGGAAACAATAATAATATTAGAAAGCTAGTTAATAATTCTAAAGATAAGGATGATGAATGTTTGAAAACAGGAGTAGTATATAAAATAAATTGTAAGGATTGTGATAAATATTATATTGGACAAACGGGAAGGTACCTAAAACAAAGAATATATGAACATCAATATAGCTTACGAAGAATGAATGGTACATCCGGGCTAAAAGAACATAGTTTAAACTTATTACATTCTTTCGACTTTGAAAATGTAAATATTTTGGAACATGGTATTAAGAGTAACTATAAAAGAGAAACTCTTTAAAATATTCATATTTTGGAAAATCCCAATAATGTAAATTTAATGTTAGAGTCGAGTAAATTGGACAACACTTAACATTCCTTATTAATATAGAATTTGTATTTCGCATTTAAGTTAAAGGGGGGAAAAAGGGGGGGGCCTAGAAATGTTATACTAATAAATTTAGAGTGTGGATGGGGTAATAAAGTATCATGTTGGATTTTTGAATTTAGTTTAGTTCCTGAGGATGAACCGTAGCGGCTCAAAACGTCGGACAAGAAGGTGATCCTAAATTTAAGGTGGTGGGGGCAGTCAGGTTGTCCTTTACTAACATGGAATAAGTACTTTTATTATTTTTTATTTTACTTATTATTGTATTTATATTTTTATTTTTATTTTTTATTTGATTATTAATTTAATTTTATTTTAATTTTTATATTTTATTATTAATTTTATTTTATTTTTATACTTAATTTTCTGATAAAATTTATTGCAGTAATAAGTTTTATTTCAGATTCTACGGGGGTGATCATAAACAAGAACAGTCTGACTGTCATTAGTTTAGCTAACATATGATATTATAAAGACTGTAAGGCCGATGAAAATATTTATTAATTTAATTCAGAACAGTTGACCTAAGTACAATTGTTAATTTAAATTTTTAAATAATATAAAATACAATAGGCAAACATAAATTCATATATTTTCATTTCTAGCGAAGCCGAGAAGACAAATGCGAGTAATATGATAATTCTATATAGTCTATGTAAAGTTTTTAGAAATGTAAAATAATTTTTTTTTAAATGCAGCTGCGAATTGTATTATATGTTAAAGTAAAAAAATACTTTTCGAAAAGTTGCACTAATACCTTCAGCTAAATTATACAAATTTATGGAATAATTATTTTAAATAACTATTAATAAATATTTCCAATTAACTTTAAAATGTTATCCTGCAAAACTGCTCTTGAATCCGATAGTAAATGCAAAATATTATCAGAATAAATTTTATTCGACTCAATTCAATATTTATAGTAAACTGTATAGCCAGGAAACATACTTTATTGTTTATTATAATTTGGTGTAGACTTCAAGAAGATTTTTACAGAATAATTTTTTCACATGAAATTGACTTATATATCCATATTTATGTAAGAAAATGATGTCACTATAAAACTAAATGAAAAGTCACAATAATATTTTGGATCCCATAACCTCGAGATATTGTTTCCAAAAAATAATTGAAATTAAACTGAATTATGACATTGAAATAAATGAGAAACTTACGAAATTAGTGTCCTTATGACAGAGTTCAAGAACATTGAACAGTATGACGATGTTGCAGTTTCTATTTCTTCTGGATTAGGAATTTCTATTTTAGATAAAATATAAAAGTACATTATGAGATTTTTATATCTATAAATATAAATTAAAAAATCCGAAAAGTTATATGTAGAACTATGCAACAGTTAACAATGAAAACTTATTTTATTTTAAAAAAGTATTACGTATTTTATAATAGCAGGTGTGCGAATAAAATGACGTGAAACAGAGTTCAGGTGTTAAATAGACAGAAGATAACGTTGATATCTAGAAGAATTGAAAATGACATGATTCTTATATATATTAGTTGTTAACATATCTCACGATATAGTCAAATAAATTAGCAGTTAGCACAACTTATGGCAAAGTAAAACCAATAAACATTTGGCGCGTTACAGAAGGAGATTTAATGTGAACGATGGTTTTTGCAAGGCTCTTTTTATTTGTCGCGCTGCTCGTTGTATTCGCAGGTGTTGTCATCAGTTCACGGCCATTTTACTGTTGGAAACAGAAGACGTCCACAAAAAGGAACAAAACAGACGAAATAGAGCTAGGCAGCAGAGTTCCAGGCGATATGGAGGTTTATCGCGAAAGAATTAAAAAATCGGCTAGGATTCTAAGGGTGCGCCAGGTGACCAAGTTTTATAACGTTAGCGATCAAGATACAATTACATACGTCAAAGCTTTAGATATGAAGACTAATGGCAAGGGTGGTACCATAGTCGTGGTCTCCGGTTCAACAGACGCAAGCAATATAACGTTAAAATTCACGGGCCGGAGAGGTCATTCTATCGACTTCTTCGTTCTTATATATTCTCGATCAATACCAAGAATGACTCCTGAGCATAATTCAATATGATGCGAACATAAATTTATAAATTATAAGTTAAATTGTAAGTTTATCAATTTATTTCAAATTCGTAATTAATAAAATCAGTTTACCAAAGAATGGATTATTTTTTGATCAACTATCGATTCTACTAAAAAAAGAATACGGAAAAAATTTTATAATTTATAGAAAGATGTAAGGTAAAGTAATTGTTGAACTTGATTAAAGAATATTAGTACGTATATGAAGTGTATATTGTAATTTGAAAATGATAGATGAATGGATTGATTTACCCCAAATCTATTATAGGATGAGTCTATTGATAAAATCGATTAGCTGTAAAGTTTAAAGTAAACAGTGCTCCGAATGCGTAACAGACTAAGACAAAAAGACTTCAAAGACTATTTTTTTAACGAATATTGACTTATTGAATTATCAATTAAAATAAAGGCTTTAAAAATTAAGAAAACCACGAAATTATATAAAATTCCAATTCTCTATTTAATTAGAGGACAATATTAAATCTTTGAAATGGAAAAGTCTTAAATTCTGACACTTTGCAAGACTCATTTTTTAACTAATCAGAATTACGTCGCCGAATCTAAATTTTATTATAATGTAATCAAATTTGTTACTCTATATATTCTATTCAGATTAAATTGTATATTTTATACTGGGGTGGAAATTACATTTATTATTGATTGCGTGATAGAGTTTAAGCATATATATATAGACAGTTTCATCAGTGAAAATTCATTGAAAAAATGACAATGTACGTTTCCTGCTATGTTTTAAAAAGAAACAAGAACGTGAAAGAAAAGAAAGGCAAGAAGTCAAGCAATAGGTAGGTAGATCAAAAATTCAATGCAGAAAATTTGTAGCGTTGAAAACTTGACATAGTTTCCAATAATTTGTAACGTCACTAAAATCGTTTAAAAGGTTTGGTTTACGACATTACGTTTATCTTAATTTGGACCATGAATAAGGTGAATTTCCTGTAAAGTATATTTGGTTTAGCTTTTTCATAAAATAAAAACCTGAAAAATAAATATTTTTTAAAAAAATTTTATTTAGCTATATAAAATTTACATTTGCATGATAATATAAACACCACATGCAATATTGAAAAATTACTTTTGTTAGGCTATACGGAAATCTATAGACAATATTTAATCTAGCATATTTTAGACGTAAAGTCGTATTTCCAATTTTTTTGCATTAAAAATGAAAAATAAACTATTAAAAAATAAACTTAACTGTTATTATTGCCTTAGAATCGAACTAATAATATTTAAATGCATATAATTATATGAAGAAATGAACATTGGTCAGTAATTATTGATTAATGTATCTTTTACAATTTTAAAAGCGGTAAAAATTAGTATTTTATGATATTTTCACCAAACCATATCGTTAGAACATTTGTTACATTATTATTAAAATTACATTTTAATTACATTTTAATTACAAGAGTACATTAAAATTTGTATGCATTCGAATAGACTATAAACAATGTTCTTGATTAAAAGTTTAACCACATGAAATACGAATAACCATTTTAAGCACGATTTAAAGATAGAAATTGATAAAGATCTTGGTAAAATTAATACCAGCCATATATTTCGTCTTTAGAATATCAATTCTAGGTTGTAGAACAACTAGGCATACGTAATAAAAAATACTTTATTTACCATCGATTTCGACCATTTCGATCTTAGCTCCTGTTACTACCCTAGAAAGTACCGTTGTCCTTGTATAAAGGAAGACAAGACAAAAAATGAATGCTCTTATTGAAAAAAATTGAAGCAAGCTGTGTAGTTTTTGTTTATTCATTAGTCTTTACGTTTTTTGGAGTAACAAGTTATAAATTTTAACTAGTAAAAAATTTCGGCAACGACAGTAAATCGATTATGGTTTGTTTCTGCTTGGAATAAAGTTTTTTACCGATATTTATTTGTAAGTTTGATGCAGTATACTGTAGATAAGGCAATAAAGTAATAAAATAACGTTGACGAATAGGTATGAAAGTCCAACTAACCATCGACAATAAATGCTAATCTCAGAAGTGAGCTCGTCAGATGCACTGATGGCATTTTATTGTATTTATTTGTGGTATTATTTTGAGCCTTCGCGTTCCAAGCAAGAATAATATATAGGAGTTCTTTCCGAGATTATTTACAGAGAACATCGTGAAATTATGGAGCCTGTAATGTCTTCACATGTATTATTATTCTTGAAATTATTTTTATTATATTTAGATAATACAGAGTTCTTTGATAGCATTTTTATCTCGTTTTTATCTTTTGCTTTTCTTTGGTGTAGTGGTTAGTTTTTACTATAAATTAAAGTTCTGAAGAATATATCTTCATTTATTATTTAAAAATTTTAATAAACATGAATGGTTGCACGTTTTCTAGTGAAAGTACAGAATTTGAAGAATTGAGAGAATTTGAAATAAAGGTCAAGAATATAATTAACGATTTATTGTCAACAAAATCAAAAGTTTTATATATATAGATGCAGTGTTATAAGTTTGCTCTTATATTCAAAGCTACTTAACTGAAAATATGCAATATGTTTATTTCGAAGAAATGTATAAAAGCTTGATACAGTCACTTTATGGAGTTGCTGGTCCATTTAAAAAAATGTAAACCTTAAACACTGTAGTAGCATCAATGACTTTCATAAGTCGTAATAGAAAATAAGTCGAAAGCTTTTTAAGTCAAAAAATTTAAAGTGTATTTAGAATGCAGTTAAAACATTGATTAATGAAGCAGATGACTGCAGTTATTACGTAGCAAAAATTCTTTTAATTAATGTAGTATTTTAATGTAGTATTTTAATGTAGTATTAATATTTAGTTTAATGTAGTATTTTCGGTGTTCTATGTATACATCAATTGTGTACCATTGATTATGATGACGTTAGTCACAATATTTAGTGCTAATTAAAGCTACAAGAAACTATTGTCCAAAATCATTGATTATTGGAAATAAATTTTACAATCAAGTACATCAATATAGAAAAAAAAGACCAAAACATTTAAACATGTCCTGATTTTTCTTACAGTACGTAAGTAGTAACAGTACATGTGAACTAAATGAGAGCAATTAAATAAAACATAAGATTTAAATTTTTTAATCGGCTACACGTAATAAATCGTCTTCGCTCATAAATGTATCGACTTTGTGTAATCGACTATTCTTGTTTTCTAACTTAAATTTTTTCAAGTCTGCCATTTCTTGACAAGAATTCTTGTTCTTGAACTAATCGGAGTATCATTTTTTCGGCTTGATCTAATTCAATTGGTCTTAAATGATTTTTGTATTGTCGGAATTTAGACCGAAATTTATTGCAAAAAGTGACTATTCTTTTAATTTTTCGAAAGACGAGCATTTTTAAAATTTCTGTGATATGGACCCTTGGTGAGGTAGATCCTCAATGCTAAGCTGTATGTCGGGTTATCTTTGCGCAGGTGCAAATACAACCATATTTTGTGTAGAACGCAGTGTGATATAAAATACTCAAATGATAGTAAAGAATTTCAAATCACAATTAAAACATTTCATTTATCTAATTCAAATAAAATTTTTTTTTATATTATATTTTGTCTTATATATCATATATTGTCTGTATCAAATAAAAATAGAAGTACAATTTTACGTCTAATATTTTTATACATATTTAGCCAGCTTAGAATATTTCATTTTTTATTATTATAAATTTTCGTTATCGAGAAAAGAATAAAGAGTAAAGTATTGCTCGATACAAATTATTTATCAAATTCTCCTTAATGATTTTACAGATATATATGCACTAAAATTCTTATTATTTATTTACTTTACTTTACACCTAATTTACTTTACACACTATTTGTATGTGAACTAATATTAAATTAAACATCAGTAAACTTTTGTATGAAAAAATTATTTATTTGGAAGGACAAAGTTTTATAATTAAAAAGTATTGTATATATTTTATAAATAAAAGTATTGTAATAATTTTTATAATTCTATATGATACTGTATGAATCATTTAATTTAAATTACTAATTATAAGTGTCTTTTTCGATATGAAGCTGAAGTGGTTTGCTTATTAGATGGCATATAAAAGTATGTTAATTTGATTTTTTTACTTGTACAGTTGATATCGCGATTTACATATACGGTATTTTCAGATAGATCTTAATTACTACAGAATTTCTTATAATACAGTTTCCATATTCTAGTTCTAATCAGTCGAGTTAATGCATAGCCATGTAGATTTATTATATACTTGGATTTAACTTAAATCCCATTATAGTTCAATAATCGATGGTTGTAATAGAATTATATAATTTTAATTATGTTAAGTTGTATTGAGATTTACAATCAATATTTCTGAAGTACAATAGAAAAATATAGTCTCTTGTAGTAAAAGAAAACCTTGAAATGACCTTGACGTTGCTCAGGTGAGATTAAACCGACCCCAAATGTGTATTCAATAGACAAAAATATTATAGCATATGAGTCGCTTAAATACCCAAACAAGAAGTTTTTTTTTGTGGCTGTATCAATTATCGTTTGATATCAAGAATAAAAGTATATATTACGATAGGAGTACTTTCACTGATCCACTATTTCACGACGAGTAGTTAGCGCCCTAGTGGTAGCAACTTATTGTCCAATATCGTATACTGTTTATTCTTTGTATAAAATAGCTCCTTCAAATAAAATATAACATATAGATATTTTTAATAAATATTGTTATTGTATTTTATTTTTCTAAAAAAGTATTGATTTAAAAGAAATTTCTTGCAAAGCTAAAATGAATAAATCATCAATATTTTCATTGTGTTTCATGTTCTTGATTTGCGTTTCAGATTTGTAGAAATCGGATCTAGATATCTGGAGGTTGTAAGTAATTTGAGTTTCTGAACTTTCTAGATCTTTCTAAATATAGACCATGGATTCTTTGTTGAGTTTGATAGATTCTATTATGCGATTAAATTGTTTAAAATTATTAAATGGATTTCAATATGTCTAATATTAAAATAATTGGTTTCATTATATTGGAAATATCATGTTTTTATTTATCATTTATTTCTAATATTGTGAATATATTGATATATTGATAAAAGAGATCTTTGGCGCTTAAACAAATACCATGTAAATTTTTAGGTCAACAAACACTTCGCTATCGAAGCAAGTTTAATGAAAAAAATTGAGTTACAGAGCAGAACAATAGAGAAATATAAATGTACTAAAAATTGTAAATTATTCGGTTATTTTCCTATTACAATAATGTACTATTCATTACTTTATACATTATACATGATTAAATATTATATATTTCATTTCTCGAACGAATCGTGACTTTTAACTTAATAAATGATATATAAAACTTATTTGTAAAACTTATAAATAATGGACTGCCTATATATAAAAAGAAAAAATTTAATTTAATGCTTGAGGGTATCTACATTAAACTTCATAAATTAATTTTGTAGAATTCTGAGTGTATATATATATATATATATATATATATATATATATATATATACTTAAATATGTTATACTTATATGTATATTATACTTATATTATGTTATACTTATATGTTAAAGTAATTATATATTTCTCTACAAGGAATATGTGAATAGTACGTAAGCGTATTGTCAGCAAGAAGTACGGATATATAATTATAGCCGTATTCTGTAAGAAAAAAAGGCAAGAGTTAAAAATGACATTGGTCAAATATTTTGTATTTGGAATATCCTTTTTTATATTAATAGAAATAATATACAGTAGATGTGAAGAATCTAAGGGGAACTGTGGCTTATCGAAAGCGCCGCATCACCTAATACTCGGCGAGCCTTCGAACAACGATTTTAAAATATACCAGCTGCGTGTCTTTAAGAAGTCCAAATGGTTGCAAGTTGTTACAGTTACGAAGTCGATTGCTATCAGTTCGAGATACAACATTACCCATATTGAAGTTCTGGATCTGCATACTAATGGCAAAGGAGGTAGTGCAAAACTACTTTTTGGTGGTATAGGCACGAATTTTGCTTCATTCAAGTTCACAAGTAATAGAGGTCACTGCATTGACTTTAACGTGCAAGTTTATGCTATAATGCGTGGTGTGAAGTAATTATAGTACTGGGGCTACCAATTTTTTAGTGTAATACTTTAAATTACTCAATAAATGCGACTATTAATATTGAAACTGGTTTACTGAAGTTGCCTTTTTTAATTCATTACAATATTATATAACTTTTAATATTTCTGTACTGATTTCAAAATATATGGCCTTTGGTTTTTATTTTTATTCACTTGTATTCCATGTTTATAAAGCATATTTTATTTTTATATTAAAATATGATTTTTACTCCAATACATATTATAGATTCTGAATGTATAACACAAATGCAAAACAATTAAGTCTTTCGATAAATACATACAGTTATTTACACTGTTTTTTTCTTCTATATCTGTACTTAATTCACTGCCAGCGTAACAATTATAGAAGATTATAGAATATTTTTTATAATATAAAATTTGAGTACTGAATTTATCTAGAGCTGCACTAGTTTTTCATTAGCTTAAGTTATTAGAATAGAATTGAAGACACTGCGTCTATAGCAATTGTATACTACAATTGATCATTAATATTTTTTCACAAGATAGCTCAACTATAACATAAGAATGAATGATATTTTCATGAATATCTATTGCGTTCTGCATAAATTCGTTGAATTACTTATAAAAGGATATCGCCTGCATGAATAAAATTGTAAATTTCTATGAATTTTCAAAAAGATAAGACGCAGTTCAAGAAAAATGACAAAATAACAGAATAATTTTTGACTAAACCATAAATCTACAGTTTGGGTTACTTGCAGCGATACGAAACAAGTTCACCTTGTAAAATGACTAGAGTCTATTTTATCGTCTTCGCAGCATTGGCTTTGATATTGAGCGCAGTCAAATCATGCGAGCCCGTAGAAGGTACCATAACGTTTGGCGATAGGCGAACGGACGATTTCAGGATCAAAGACACGTACGTATTTAAGAAAGCAGCTAAAATCAACTCGGTGACTGAAACACTAGCTGTAATGTATCCCAACAAGGTTATCTCGCAAATAGTGGTGGTGGATCAGCATAACAACGGCATGGGAGGCACCGTACAACTGACTTTTGGTGGTCCTGGCTTCAACAGCGCTACGCTACTGTTTATAAGCGAAAGAGCGCACAGCATTCACTTTTATGTGGAGATATTCGTTATACTATGGCCTCCTACAGCGCTAGATAGACCAAGCTCATCTAGACCAGTAGATAGGTATTGATTTTTCCTGTCGAGAAGTGTATTGATAGTAGTGTTTATAGAAGTGTATTATATAATCTTTAAGAAAATTCTGTTTTGTGGATAACATATAAATTATTATGTGAATACTATAATGAACAGTTGCTCTTTAATAGTAATTTTTATAAATGTACAATTTTTTATACTTCTTTATTAAATTAATGTATTTATACCAAATCAGTAATAACATTTATTACTCTATGTAAATAATATGTTAATAATTCTTTTATATTAATTTGATATTCCGCAATATTATTATTACGATACCCTCCTATAAGTATAAAATGTATTTCTTGACTTTGAACAGAATTTTATATTAATTAAATTCTTCTAGTCTGATTATTGCAATTAAGAAGTTATAGGCGTAAATATAAAATTTAAAAAACTGTAAAATATTGTGCAAATATCTAAAAAATAGGCAAAAATGTTATTGTAATAAAGTCCATACACAACATTGTTTTTTTCGTTTGATCATACACATTACATACCTAAATCTATCATAAATTTGTATATTTATTTACATATATATATAGAAATACTTTTTAGTATTACATGTGAAGATTGTCAGCGATTGTAAAGTCTGTACATACAGAGAAAAGATTCCCTGGTACATGCTGTTTATGATTCTGCAATCTTCAGGCAAGATCGGAGGCTTTGGCAGAATAAAATTCACGCGCGAGAGAAAGTGTTCTGATTCCGACTTAATGAAGATCTCGCGGCCTTCGGGAACATTTCAAGAGCCATCGAACGGATATCGAATACATTGGCATTCAGCATAATATAATATAATATGTTACAGTGGAACTAGGAAGGGGGTAATTTAAACGGCAATACGACCATTAGCATAGTCGTGCGGATTTTACGAGCTGTCTCTTGCGAGTACGGAGTCGAACACTTTGAGAGTTGTATTGAGGTTTTATTTGATAATTAGATTTTTTTGAATGATTATCTTGTATCATTATCAAACAGCTTTTTAAGTGTTTACCATATTAGCTTCAATTTCCGTTTAATAGATTTCGGATAATTATTAATTAGCGCTAGATATGTGTAATTTGATTAAAATCATCCAGATGCATTTCTACTCAAAAGAGTGACCACAATATAGGTAGGGAGGCGTTTGAAGTAATATCGAAAAATTCCTGACTGAACGAGCTTTGAAGGCTTTAATATCAGCAGATTTATGAATTTTTTTAGGGGAGCACTACGATTTTCAAGGAAGTACATAGTAAGATTGTAAACGTATTCATAAGAGCGATAGAATGGACGACGTTCATTGTATACAGTCTGATTAGAATTGAAATATAGGTGTATACAATGATGTCCAGAGACATGTTTCTATTACGTGAGGAATCATTTTTGGTAGGCTAATTGATTCAAGAATAATTTTTGTCATAGACTGATAATTAGGTTTGATGATTCATGAATTATTGTATACTAAGATTTGACAAGAATGAACGTGTACCTAAGCACATACAGACGAGTCACGTTTCTGAAATCAGTCTTAAAAGTAGCCGAATTTACTAGATAAGAAATTGGATTGTTTTCTTTAAATTCAGATAATTCAAGTTTTTGGACCAGCGACGTGTATAATTTTTCATCATTTGCGGCCAGAAATACATTTGTTCGAATAATTAATCCAAATTATTGGGTTGACAATCTTTTGAGTTAATATTGATATCATTCACAGATCATATCGACACTATCGACAATTGTAGCCCGCTCGGCAGTTGCAGAAACGAGGCGAAGCCGAGGTTATGCTGCTGGGAGAGCGCATCAAATGCCTACATACAAAGCATATGTTAAACATGTCAACATAAGCGAAAATGATAAATATAAAGTGTTCAACAATCAAATCTTGGAATTATGAATAATACATACTTTCTCGATTCTCGTCATGTAAAATATGTTTGAGCACATTTAGTCAATATCATCAGTAGAAAAAAGAAAGAAAGAACGTTATTTCCTATTTTGCTAGATATTGTATAAAAGTTTAACCTAACTTGTTTCGTCCTAACTACTATATACTCTTAAGTCATTCCTAGCATCCATCATGTACGTATTCAATTCATAGCTGTCGTTCTTTTTGTTTACATCCAACTTAGCACTTCGCCTCTTTAATTTAATTTACTGTGATAGAAAAAAAAGCTTCAACTAAACGTTGTAAATCATGAATTTTTGTATCGATTACCACTTTGTTGTGTCAGTTTTATCAATTTAAATGTCTGTTTAATAAAAAAAAATAAAGCTTGTCTCCTACACTTACCTACATACGCATCCGTTCATAGTATGGAATAGTTTTGCTACACCTATATCTATCAAGACAATAGCCAGAGAGTGCCGGGTTTGATCATGGATCGAATATGGGAAAAAATATTATATTACTCTACTAGGAGAAAAGTACGAACTTTGCTCACGGGTGCTTATTGACGGCAAGTATTAATAAAAAAATAGTCGTACATTTTGTCTCGTGTCTCGTTACGATTTTTGGAGTTTGAGACGCATTTTTATTGTTTTGTTTATTACCTGGTTTATGTAATTTTTTTACTGCTTCGACGTCCAGATTGTCTATGCAATTTTCCAATACCAGTAATGATCATACATAAGAGATACTACTAAAGATTAAGTCCATTATTTGCAAAAGATTTTTATAAGTTTGAACAAAATATTTCAAGACACTGATCAAAATTCGTAAGTTCCATAAGAAGTTTTTTTTTTGTTATTTAACGTTGCTCTATTTATGCTTCCAAATACCGGCGGTAATCAGCGATGGAAGTCTACAATGTGGTTGTAAATAAAGCACATGTAAAGAATTACAGCAGTACTTGTCTCAATCATGCGAGACCGGCATTTGAACTCGAAACACCAAGTTACTACTCCTTCGCTCTAGTGAGCGAGCCATCGTAGGCCTCGAATCTATAAGAAGTTGTAGGTTAATTGAAAGGATATACAAAACTGAAGACTGCTTTTATAGTTGTATTATGGAACCATATATTACTCAGATTTAATGCTACTATTGAATACTTACAGAAAATGATGTAAATCTTATTTCTTACAACGCATTGTTGTTGTCACTAGTTTACTTTATTTCCAATTTACGCATTAACTTTTGAAAGCTAGAGATTGAATTTTATAATTGACAAATTAAAAATTAACAATTTTACTTATGTCGACTGTTTTGAATGAAATTAATAAATATTTTTATCAGTCTTACAGTTTTTATACTATAATATATTATATTAATATAATTACTATATTCTATGTTAGCAAAGAACAGCCTGACTGCCCCACCACCTTACATTTAATTTTACCGTGGATGTCTCATGTTTCGACCCGCTACAGTTCATCATCAAAGACTAAACAGTTTAACAATGATACTTATTTATTAATTTAACAATGATACCAATTTTTCCAAATATTTATATAAAATAATTTTTGTATTTTCTGATTAGATATGAATAAAATTTTACAGTTTGTTTAAGTGAATTCATTTATGTGAAATTCCCGTTCCTTAGATCTGAAGCATAGTTATTTCAACATGCGCTCCACAACTTAGAACCTTCGAGCAGGGCCGCAGTGTGATTTTAGCACCAGAACCCATAAAAGCTTTATCGGGCACTGGTTGTGAATAATAATAATAGATACTGAACTGTGACGATGCACCAATGATTATTAAATAAATAATTAATATTAGGTATTAGGTTGTATTGGTGAACAAAAAAGTAGGGTTATGATAATGTAATGTAACAGGTGGGCCGAACAATTCGTAGGTTAACATAGTAAAACACTCTTTTTTAGAGAAATTGAATTTTATTATTTAATGTAGTTGCCTTCAAACGCGATATAATGATGATAACAATCATAAAATTTTTCGATATCATTTTTCTAGTAAGATTTCTCTTTAACCTCAAAATAAGCCTAAGTTTCGGCGTTACCTCTTCATCAGTGCAGAATTTTTTTCCAACGATCACTCTTTTGAGATTTGCAAGCACAAAAAATTCACAGAGGATTAGATCTCGAGAATATGATGGATAGAAAAAGAATTCATAGCTTAATTCATTTAATTTTGCCATCGTTTTCATTAATTTGAGGCACGGTGCATTGTTTTAATGAAACATCACATTTTTCTTCTTCAAATGGGACAGTTTTCCGTGAGTTCTTCTTTACAGCTCTTTAACAATGCTACGTAATAATCGGTATTTATTGTATTTACCTTCTCAAGGTAGTTGATATTATACCACGCGTATTCCAAAATACCGATGCCATAACATTATCAGTTGACTGTTGTATCTTTCCACGTTTTGGATTTGGCAAATGGTCGATTGGACTATGGAGTCTAGCGATAGAGCCATGTTTCATCCATTGTAATTTGTAGACAGAAAAATACTGTTTTTGTTCGATACTGAGCCTGCGTGCTACCCACTTTGTACACAATTTTTACGTGTCCAAATATTCATGAATGATATGTCTAACACGTTGCTTTAATATCTTTAGTGTCAGCTACCGCAATCAAGTTCACTTTACCATCATTAAAAATTATTTTGTCGACTTGTTTAATGTTTTCATCCCTAACAGTGTTTTTCAAACGTCAAGTGCGTGTATTGTTTTCGATGCTCATGTCGCCTTGTTTAATTTTGGCAAACCACATTTCAACGGCTGATTTTCCTGGTACAGCGTCTAAATTATCTTTATCAATCCAAGCTTTGGCAGAAATAGCATTTTTTTCGGAGAAAATTTAATGTTTGATTAACATACAAAATTCTTTTTTATCCATTTTTTTCACAATCACAAAAGTTGCTTTACTCACAATGCTATATCTCACGAATCAATTGACTGACTGCTCTCAGATTTATAAACATATATCTTTTGAATGTTGGTATTAACTAAAAATCATATGTATTTAATTATATTAATGCCATCTATGTGTCAGCGTACGAACATTTCAACCCAGCTGGTAAACATGACTATAATGTTTTTCAAAAATTGAAGTGACACATTTAAGTAGACATACATACATTTAATAAAATCTAATAAATAAATAAATATAATTATATATGCACTATAAATATACAATCAATAAACAACTTGTATGATCCACGTTGTAGATGTTGACTTGAGTTTCTAAAAACTTTTGATAACATTAGAAATATATAAGGTATTAAAATCTAGATGCGAAGATTATTATAAAATTTTTATAACTGAATATACCAATCTTTATTCTTCGGCTTGAGCGACACGTCAATAGATAAATTTCATGAATAACACTTGTCAATTTTGAATTCAATGTAATTCAAAAGTAAATTTATAGCTTTATAAATATTGACTATTTATTTATTTAAAATATAATATGATAATTTTAATATATACGCTTTTGATTAGAACAATTCATATTCGATACACAAAATCTATATTCAAAACAAAATACTATTTTGCTTATTTAAGTTTGAGAACACTATGAGAGAATATATAGATTTAATAAAAATTTGAATTAATTAAATATCGTGCTGTAGGTATTAAAATAATATAATGGAAATAATAATATTTCTATATGTTTTAATTGATTTTTAGTTCTATTTTGTGTAATAGCTGATAGGCACGATGGTTAAGATAGATTCTATATTTTAAATAAATTCGTTATACATATGTGTCTAATAACAGAGCTTGAAAATAAGATTTAAAATTTTTAAATTTAGTATTACAGTCTTCGTCTCTAAACTTGCGCAACAGAAATTCGTGAAAGCACTGCATCAAAAGCATTTGAAAATTCAAATAGAATTAGTCCTGTTATACAATTTTTTTTTAATACCTAAAGAAAGATCTTGAATAATAACAAGACAAGCTCTCTGTGTATAATTATCAAAATGTTATTCTTTTCGAAAATAAGCTTAACTACGAGCTAATAAATTATTACGAATTAAACGGGACGATAGTTTTTTACGCATTATGCGCTCATGGAGTTTCGATGGATTCAACGGTTAGGCAATGGCTCCGATATCGGCTATGGATATCTCATCTCATATATCAGACATGCTTGTCCATGTCTTTGGCAGTAGGTATTGATAGTAACCTTTTCACGATTTGGCGATAATTCATGCGGAAAGCGAGGAGTGGAATAATTGAACAACAATAGATAATAGTTGCTAATTTAAAAGCTTCATCATGGTAGTGCTAATACTATCAGATCCATTAGTCAATGAAAAAACAATAAAAATCAGCCCCACCTTTAGTTGTATGAAATAGTCTTAGCATTTTATCAACTTTGTTGCTTTACTGGTAGAAACATAAATGTAATGGTCTCTTAATTGGAACAATTATATTGGCGTAGGTTATATTATAGACAAATAGATTAATTGGACATCGGCTCCTGTTATTAGAGAGGTTCATTTTACGCATATTTATAATTTTATCTAGATAGTTGTTTTTGATTACATACAATTTCTTTGAAACTTTGTGAAGCAGTATCTTATAGTTTCTAATGTTGGTAGAGGAATTGGAAATATAAGCTTTCTAAAATGAATATTAATGAGACTGGATGATATGTTATAACTAAATGTCTTTAGTATAAAGTCAAGAGTAGTTTTAATTATAACTCGTATATCGAAGGTGTTTAGATTTATTATATTAAGACGGCCATTCTATGTTTTGATACATTTGTAGGCAGTTTAACGCAGATTAATAGTCGTAGAATATCAGATGGAACTTCTGACTTGTAATGCAGTCAAGAGACTTTAGCGGTTAAGAAGAAATGCCGTCAGTGCGATCATCCGGTAAGGATAAGTGTCATTTAAGGAACAATTATAATCTAAGGATACTTTATCCGTGTAATTTCCAGAAAGGAATACCTTTTATATTTTTCAGATATGGAGTACATATTAACTTTTGAACTTATAGAAAGCCTATTATATATATATAACGCTCGACTGCTCACGTGAACTTTTTATATAATTGATACGTGGTACAAAACACTAATTTGGCCACTTTTTAAAGGCTGTTTGAAGATTAAAATTCCCACATTTTGAAGCTTAATTATCATTATTTTGCTTAACAGAATAATTTTAATATTTAAGAAAAATTGGGTCCTCTTGAAAATAAAATAATTTTATCTGTGTTAATGCAATTTCTAAGTGATTGTTAAATTATTTTTACGGCACACAGTTTATGGATGTTTTTCTAAATTTAGTTTGTTAATTAAAGTTGTTTCTATAGGGAAATATAATCTATTTATATTATACGTAAAAAGTAAATTCAAATATAGTCGAATTACATACTCGTTCGCTATGATATACTAAAATAAAATTTAATGAACAGACACTGATTACATTCATCTTTAGTAGGTGAATAATTTTTTTTATATTTTGTTAGTGTCAGAATTATGACTTTTGGAACTATCTAATTTTTGAAAATGCGTAGAAACGAGACACAGATTATTATTAACTTTTTTAAATATATGGTTTATCAAGTTTTAATTTATGACTTAAATTCAATTTTATTCCATGGATTTTATTAAAGAATTTAGATTTATAAAATAATTAAGTATTTTAGTTAAAGAATATATTATGTAATATTTGTATTAAAATTTTTATATAAAGAGTATGTTAGTCGAATGCTATTATCCATTCTATTATATAATTTTTTTATATTGAATGATCTTCTAACAAGTAAACAATGAAATCGGGACTATATTACATCTGCACATTAATCACTTAAAGAATATCTTTAGACTTCTGATCCGTATCAATTATTTTAATTAGCTAAGTTTGACTTTAATTAATTAGATAAGCTTTACAACAAATTATTGTATTGATCACACGCATAGCAGAAAGTTGAAAATATTTAATGATTCAGTTGATACGTAAAATATTTTTTCGTTGTACCCGTAAACCATATATTTTTGAACATGTCTTAAACATTTCACTCGTAACAACACACTCCTTTATTAAAAATTCGATGATATATAAAACTAAATGTATATGTTATTTCTAATTTAATTTTGAACAGATTTCAAATAAGAGCATCGCACAATGAAGTGCATGTACAACAGAAGATTATCAACTGCACTGAAATATATGTTGTATCTTATGAAACAAAATTGAGGTTTTTTGTGATAAAATTTATTTTTATGTCTGCAATAATAGACGACGAAAATTAGGTTACACGTGTGGGATTTAAAAGGAATATTGTATAACAATCTGCTGAAATTTGATGGCCTACCAGAATATTGTCGTTCAACTGTTTATACTAACAACAGATGAGGTGATTATGATAAGTAATACGTAATTGAGGTGGTCAGAGTTGATCAATAGATAAGGCGTTGTGTGCTATGGTTTTGATGCCTGGTAACATAGTGATTTATACCTAACGATTAAACTAAAATTAAGAGAGATTGGGTGGTATGTTTTAGGTTTTGATGATGTGACACGTTATCAGGAATAACACGTGACTTATATGATAATTATAACTTCTTTTTTTCAGCTACCTGGTCTATCATTAATGCTGATAATGAGTTTTTCTTCTATTATCAATTATTATGTTACATTGACACAAAATGCTTTTGATGAACTTATTCATTGCAATTTTTTAATACTTTTCATTAGGATTCAGTCGAGTATTTACCGGATGCAAGAGTTACAGTATTACCTTTTATTACTTCGTCTAACTGCTCTCGGATTCGCTGTAACATCATGTTAACTGTGTTGGACGAGGTCTCTGGCTAAGCGATCAGGATGTTGGTAGAATTGCATAAGAAAATAGGCAACAAGAGAAAAAAATCCAATTAGATTTCCATTATATTATAGGGTTTAAGAATCTCTAATTCATTCAACAACTCTATCCTTTGAACTACAAAACTTTAATAAACAAATTATAACAAATATACCACGTTATATCATTTAGTTTCGGCGTCTTTGCATTAAAACTCCCACGATAAAATAAAAATGTTTCTCTCTCTCTCTCTCAATAATCATTAGCTCTCTTGAAATGTTAGATCTATTTTTATTTAATTTGATCAATTTCAAAAATCTATTACTTCATTTTTGGTTTACACGTGATGTCAAAGAATGGCATATTAGAGTAAGTAATGAGCGTCTATCTTTATTTTAATGACAATTGTTATTTTATAAGTCTTACGTAGTTTACTAAACATATATTTATTTACATTATCTACGTTGTCCAATGTGTTCATAATAGAATACATTACTTAACTATGTCATAATCAGTTGTTTTCTTTAAGTTTAAGTTAAAAAATTGTTATTTTTTAGATATAAGTTTTAATTTTCAATGTTCACTTGTCAGTATGTACACGAATTTTTTATTTTTACCCATGTTCAAATAAACATTAATCTAATCTAATCTAATCTCTTTCTGGATTCAATCTTAAATATTTTCTTACTTGCTTGGCCCTGCAGTTTCTTTACTTGTTTTGATTGACCGTGTAGATATTTTTACTTCTTATATACTATACTAAATAGTTTTCTGGACTACACTATTTATTTCTTTTGGACATTATCTTCCCTTTATTCTGTTATAATATGCATATCTACGATTTTCTTTGGGTGTATGCTTTAACTCTTTCTACTGATGTTGATTCGATAAAGCGGCATGCAACTTTTGTTTTCTTTTGAATATATATTCTTTGCCAACTTTTTTTCTTTATTACGAATGCTGGGGTAAAAATTGAGTACTTTTGTTCTAATTTCTCTTGTTTATATCGCATTTTTCTACATTCTTATGCGTTCTTCTTACCCTTTTTTATACTTTCTTATTGTTTGATTCGTCTCTCTTTTATACTTGTCAACATCTACTTCTCTCTTCCGATTATTTTGATGGAGTAGTTATAATAGGCTGGTTATAACAGCCAGCTTTCTGTCGCACTTTATTAGTTTTGCAATTCAAAATCGTCTTACTTATTATAATCATTTTTAGGTACATACTGCCTGCAATCCCATTACAATTTTTAATTTTTATTTTTAAAATATTCTTCTACAGCTATACTATTGATATAGAACTGCAATGATTATTGTAATAGTTAAAACGGTTTAAAGCTAACAACAAAGTATAATTTTATTTTGGCTCGATCTGCTTGCGAGTAAACAAGAGCTAAACAATATCAGCTAAGCAGTTGTTACGCATTGGTTTCAAAATCTTCTATTTTAAATATTTATATAAGAATATTTTTATTTTAAAAATATGTAACCAATTTATGAATTCGAATATAAATATATCTATTTAATGAAATATAAATTTATTAAAGTAATTCACGTCATGATAACAAATATCAGTTATGTAAGTTTTTCTAATTAAAAACAATATATATTGTTATAAATATTATTATTTTAAAATATTATTTATTGAATATTCGCTGTACATTTGGTGAAATATTTTTCTAATTTTAAATAAAACTATTATAAATAATATAATAATAAATTAAAATAATATGACATCTGTTTAGTTTAAGATACATAATATTATTTATTTAAAATATTGATTTAGTAAAGTGATGTTTTAAAAATTTAATACCTAACACTGATTTCGTAAGAGGATCGACACGAAGCACATTGGTGGTGAACCTTTCCTGGTGTAATAATCAGATAGTTTAAAGTTTATTTCAGTTGTACCAATGGAAACCATGAAATTACCCTTTACATAAAATTGTTCACTGTAAAATAAAAAATCTTGCTATCTAGTTTAGAACGCTATGGTGCTATAAAAAGGGTTACATTTTGTAAAAATCTATAAAAGACTTTTTTACTTACGCCGTTAATTGATAGAGTCAAAACGTATTTTTTAATTAAACTAAATGATGAATTAAATCAAAAATTGCAAATAGATTTATTTCTCTTAATATTTTTAGTATTTTCTAACTATAAATAACAGATATTAACTGCATTGTATTTTTACTTATAAATAATTTGTAATTTGTTTGAAACATAACCATATTTACTATCATATCAAGCATAAATGATATTAAATTAAATAATAACATAAATAATATTAAATATATAAAAAGTAGATCAAATCTTAGAATTGTAGCAGCTTAAGGTTCAGGAATATAATGAAACGAATATTAACACTTCTACTACAGGCGAAGATCTTTACAGCAGTCTTTCCTAAAGAATGTTAAATTTTTAACTTTTAAAAACTCTTAAAAATTCCTAAATAATATTAAATAATGTTAAATTTGCATTAAATAATGCAATTTTTTATTAAATTAAAAAGAAAAGTAAATTTGGTAGAGTTACTTTCCTTCGGCGATCAGTCGTAACTAAAAATTCTGGTTATAAATATAAATATCCGATGGTATTATTGTTAAGTTTCTTCTTATATAAGTGATTTAGTATGGAAAGAATATGATTTGACCTTATTTTTCTTTTAATTAGTAATAACTGAATAACATAATTGTTATTGGATTTAACTTATTATTTCTACAATACAATTCTTCTTTCGGATGTTTAAAGTTAACATATATTTGATGCTATATCTATATAATACAGCGATCGGTTTTTACATCTATACTTTATACTCTGGTTTAACCAATAAAAGAATCATCATCTCAGTGCTTGAAAAAGGTTATGAAAGTATACATTTATTTTTAAGTTCTTTAATAAATATATCATCAAAGTCATGTAAATATTAAAATTATTGATTTGAATTTCTAAGAAATAACCATAATTGTAGGTTAGATTTTTGAATATATTAACAACCTAATGTAGGTAGTTCTCGACGCCACCGCTCTATAGGAAAAGTAGAGTTTGATTCGAGAAATCAAGTTCTTATCTCACAATATATGGTCATCAATTCATCCTGTAATATCGCATTCACCATCAAGGTCCGAAAAATGATATAGTATTGATTGTATTCCTTTATTAGTCTTAATATTTGAAGTTACTCTTTCTGGCACGGGAGCTGCAACGTGGTCGAGCCCAGTAAAATTCAGTTGCTCAGAACGTAATATCTGATTCTAATTCTTATATTTTTATTGAAATAGTGTAACAGTTATTATCCATGATTGGTAATTTCATTCTTTCTACTAACTTAGCATTTATAACGTTTAAAACAAGTGCTGTGGCTGCTGTTCGTTCAATTATAAATGCCTTGTGTGCTCATAGAATAAAATTGCAAATGTCTTGAATAGTGTGTGTATCTCTCTTTACCACTAATATTAGACCATATACCAATTAATCCAGTATTTACAGTATTATTTGAAAAATTGTAAACGGATTGACAGATTTTACATTAATAGCGCAAATATTAAATTCAGATGTAGTGAATATACTTGTATTTGTATGAACTATTCATTCACCATTTCAATAACGGCTTAAAAATGTTGTAATTATCTTACATAAGTTAAGTCACGGCTGATAATATTTTTTTTCCAATTTTGCACTTATTTCTCTATACTCCTCGGTAGACGTAAACCTCCCACAGCACACTATATTTAATTTTTTATGTTGGCAAGTACCCTAAGCTAAAAAACAAAAGTCAACCGTATGTATATCTTTTTTTCATAATCGATGTTGTAACTGTTAAAATACTTTATTTATTGTTAAAAGCAGCAAAAAAATTATTTAATTCTAATGAAGAGTATCTAGCATACGATTTAGATAATACAAAAATAGGATTGGTGCAATATTGTGTTACAAACCTCAATTTTGCTCTTCTTTAACGTGAATGCAAGAGAATAATTATAGTATATAAATACTATTATATTAATCGGAGAATGATTATTTTTAACATTATAGGTGCTAGTTGTAAAACTGAGAATCGAGGCTTTAGAGCATATTTTAAAGTTTATTATCTCTTTCTTTATCAAATTTGTAATTCTATTCAATAATGTTTTTACAGCTGGATTATATTCAATATTTGAATATTTTTATTAACTTTTGAATTTAATCAAAGGTTTACAATGGTCTACTTTTAGAAAATAATAATGAATTAGTACGTCTGTAAATTTTTATTCTAAGTAATGTAATAATAAAACATATTATAATATACTAATACTTATTTATTATATACGCAAAATGCATACTTTGACAGGTGTGTAAATAGAGTGGCTACGTGTATATATTAAAAAGATAAGACCATGCTTAATAACATCAGTTAAAATACCAGTGAAGTTATTCTATGAAGTAGTCGTAAGACATTGCCAATATTTCATATATTCGTTTTTATTTTTCAAATACGACCGCGTCGATTATACTACGCGAAGAAGACAAAAGTGACAGCTAGAAAAAAACAACAACAAAAAAAAAATGATGCCGAAGAATATTATCTTCTTCGTAACGTTCGCTATGGTCTCAGCTGCAACGACCTCTACCGAATTGGTCAAGCAGGAGATAAATATCGGCAATAGGCGGGACGGCGATTCTAAGATTCACGAGCTAAACGTTTACAAAAAGTCATGCTGGATGGACGTCGTTTATGACACGAAAGCGATTTTGCTCTTTAATTATAACATCACCATGATAAAAGCCATAGATCGGCATACGAGCGGCAGAAGAGG
Source organism: Sycobia sp. Sy_11 (assembly GCA_018907035.1). Lineage (NCBI taxonomy): Eukaryota > Metazoa > Arthropoda > Insecta > Hymenoptera > Epichrysomallidae > Sycobia > Sycobia sp. Sy_11. The sequence goes on along the minus strand of JACCIC010000240.1, from coordinate 101,295 downwards.
CTACGTGAAGTTAGTTTACGGCGGACCAGGCTATAATACCGCCACATTAAGGTTCCAAAGCCAAATAGGACACAGCATTAACTTTCTGATCGAGGTGTACGCATTACCATCGAAGTTTAGTCTATTCTAATCATTCGATTCAACCTGTAGAGTGCTATTTTTCTCTACAAATGGTATCTGTATTACAAAATGAAAATTATTATTTAATTTTTTTCGGCTTCTTGAGTAATTAATAATATGTAATTTAATAAATTTATATTGATTTGAAATCTTACAGTATTTTTTTCTTATTAATTTCACAATATTAATTTTGCTCTTTCTACGTAGATTTCATCGACTTTGTTCAAAAATTCGATATATATATATATATATATATATATATATATATATATATATATATATAATAGTTATGATTCTAACACGTATAATTAGTATGCGTAAATTTATTAGATTAAACGTTATATTATCTATTGGACTAGTCATAATATTCAATTAGATATAGTGCAATAATAATAAACATTGATCATTGAAATAGTGAAACGACATTTTAAATTTACATGCTGCATACGTATAAATATTAAGCAGCTGCATTGTTTACATAATTATTTTATAATGATTCTCTTTTGGATTGCTTGTGCTTATAGGGCGTTATTATAGTTCAATACATTTTTCACAATCTGCATTAAATCAGTAATTTTTTGTATCGCAAGAATAACATTGTTTTTATTTTATCTCAGTTTTTCCGTTATTCTATTATTGGATATGTTTTCTCCTATCTGTTATTTCTTACAGCTTTATGCAGTCTTTTTTACTATTTCTTAATATTTCCTTCCAGATTTGCTATCAGTTTTGTTGAATAGCTCAATAAAGAGTCTATATGTAATTTTTGTCGTACAGATACTCTGTATGTTATTCGCTTCTTTTAACTTTTATATATAGTGACATGAGTTTAAAGTTTAAGCTTATCAGATATAACTGATTTCTCTTTCCCTTTTTAAATTTATTCTGCTCTTGTATACGCGATAGCTTTTCGTGATTTGCTTTAAAATTACAATTTTTAATTCTGATCCATACTTCATTGCTTTCAAGTGTGTTGTGTTTTGTTTTCGAAAAATTTTAGATTGCCTTTATCCATGCATTCTTTCCTTTTTTTTTAAGAATTCTGGTTTACACTCTCTTTATTCCTTCCATTACTTTATTATTTCTGTATGTTCTTTATCAATCTTTTTTTTCTTCACTACATTTACAAGTCTTTGATACTATCATGGCACAAATATTATAAATCTGGAACATTCAGTCCATTTTATTTGTTATATCTTCTTTTATAATTAAGATGTATTAAATCTGTATAATATTCTTATTTATTGATTTCCCATTGAACATTCGATGAAAATAATGCTTAAAAACGTGAAATTTATGTAACGTACACATGCGTTCTTTATGAATAACGGAAAAATGCTGTTATAAAGTAGCTTCAAAAGATAGAATTGAAAAAGAAAGAATGGACTTATATATTTTTAAAATAGTTCATATTCATATATGCGTGTGTTAACTTATGCTAGTGATGGAGATTATTTTGCATCACCAGAGTAACATATTTATACATTAATTTATAATGTATGACAATATAGTGGCATAACATTTTCGTGAAATAATTTATTAATAAACTATTAAAAGTGGTGAAAAAATATTTTTTTTATATAATATCACTAATACAAAAACCTACATTTTTGGGAGATTCCGCTATCTTTTTTATAATCATTGAAAAATTCTGTAATTTGTTATGGTTTACTTTACAAAAACGCAAAGCTCACAATTATCTCGACAATATTAAAAGAAAAATTTTCGCATATATTGATTGTATCATGTACAATAACAATTATAACCTCACACACCAAATCATGCGACTCAGAAACTATAGTTATGAATTTCTGAGAACAATTTCCTCCAATAACTTCTTTCTATGGTTTTTATGAAGTAAGAATAGATATAGATCATTTCTCGATTTTCTTAACAGTAAAGTCGATTTCATCTCTATTTGTACAACTAATAATGGAAGCCCCATATAATTAAAGTTATGACAATGGAAACTCATGCGTGATTAAAGTGTAATTACAATTATTATATAGAAATGGTTATAGTAATTTATTGAAAAACCTTGAAAGATTAGTTGAATTCTTAAGTGAGCAAAAGAGACATTTCATTAAAAATATTTCACTATTGTATATTTTGATATTTATGAAATAGAAATACTCAAAATTTTTAATGGAATCAGGTGCAAAATATGATATGTGAGAGAAACGAATTTATTTCGAAAACAAAATACTTCTAGTCTTCGTATTATTCCGATGTGGTTCATATGAGTAAGCTGGATATAAGATGGATGGCACAGTACAGTAGCTCGAGCTCTTTTGATAAAGAACCATCGGTCACTTTTCAGCAAACGAATAATGGTACTACTGCTCCTTTCATCGTGAAACCATTGATACCTAAGAAATAGGCAATAATTTGTTTCGATGTATCTCTTCCACGAAAACCTTTTGTTACATTTGGTTCATTTTGAAAGATCCAGAAGAATAGAGTCGATCACTATTTTATTTTGGGCTCATAAACATATGTACATAATTTCTCACTCAAGTAGATGTTATTCATAATTTTTAATACATATTGAACGTATTTATTTAAAAATATCTTTAGATCAATCTACATGAGCCTTCTTTAAAGCGTTTGTCAGATAATGCAGTCTCCATTGTGATCAAAACTTTTTTGTGGTTAAATGTTCATGTAACATCTTATTAAAATTTATTATGCTAATTCCTAAATTTCTGAATATAACGATCTGTTTTAAGATATTTTCCTTTTAGCAGCTTACATAGTACAGCATTGATTTTTTACTGAAGAATAAATGATTTTGGATGACCTTCAATAATTTTGTCTGGGAGAGTCAACCGCGATGATATTTTTTATATCAACGTTTTCATAATGGAAAATAAGCGCGTGAAAATTTCAAAGTTCAATTATTTATCGAGATGAATGTTCCAAATTACTGTCAGGAATAGAATTTTTGTTATAATAACAAAATATTTTCAAGTAGCTTCTATTTAGAAATATAAGACTGTTAATTAGAAATATCAGATGATGCGGCGCGGTGCTTACAATACATTGTATCTCGAAAGCAAGAAATATCTGTTCCATTATATTGAGGTAAATTTTGATTAACAATGAACTTGAGAGAAACGTATAACTTTTGTTCATGTCGAATGTATTATTGACATAGCAGTCTCGATTCTAAGTCTGCATTAACTCCAAAATAGATATATACCAATGCCTGATCTTATACTTTGAAAGAATAAACATTGACATACAAAAGATTATATATATGGAAAAAGATTTTATTTATTGTTTTTATCGTTATTTCGTGCAGTAAATAATAGTTAATTTTTAATAGTGATATCATGAAGAAGGAGAATATATCTTATATTTATTCTGAGATATTATTAACCGGGTATCTGTTAGATTTTGAACTCCAGTAAGAATGATTTTTTTTTAAAATAAGCAATTACATAATATAATACAACCCAGATATTAAAAAATTTTTATAATTGTAAATTATTATGTTAGTTTTCAATATACAAATAATTAGGAATATATATATATATATATATATATATATATATATATATATATTCTGCTATAGATTCATTAGATCTTTGTTATTTAAAAGTTTATTATTTGTTCGAGTGGAATTTCGTACGACGTTAAAAGTAGAGGTTTTCGTAAAAGAAAATTCTTTTGACTGTATATTATATTAAATTTACTCAAACAATTTACTTAGCTTATACAGATTGAATTAATGATTGATACAAATTTATTAAATTGAATGGTTCTTCCAACAAAATCATAATGAGAAAAGTTTGACGTTTCTTTAGAAATATATGATACTGTTAACAATCAACGTCATGTTTTGATCATGCTCCTCCAATTTTTCTATTCCTTCATTCTCAATTCCAAAACAAATTTTGGTTGGGTTAGAGAATAAATTACAAATATTATAGTAGTTATATATTTTAAATAACTATAAATGAAACTACTGAATTTATACATTTTTTTCGATGTTCGTGTTTTATTTAAGACTCCTTAAATACGTTAATATTATATTCATTATTTGCTAACATTTTATAACACAATTACAAAAAGTTTTTTATGATAAACTGTAACAGTTTTTCTCCATACGGGCATTCATCATATTTCTTGATAATGTAGATCTTTTATATGAAAAATTTAGAGTGACATATTTAAAATAATTTCAATTTCTGAATAAATTCTAATTTTAAGTTCAATAAACTTACATAAGTTGTTTGTATAACAAAAATATTTCGTATACTTTTATTTTGCTGCGTAATAGCTCAAAATTTAAATAACAATACTAATTCGGGTTTGAATTTACAGATTTTAGTTTACTTTATTTCAAAATGATATTTCTGAATTTATAGATAATTAATTTTTTTATGTGCTAATTCTCGGTTTCCTAAAACTCTTAAAATCAATGTTCGACAAATAATTTTAGTCTATGATTTACTAATATTTTAACATATCTTAAAATATATATTTAAATTGAATTATAATTGCCAATTTTCCTTATTATATTGGATTTTTAATTTATCTTATTTAATTGGCTTAACTACGTTTGTTCTCCAAATAAATTACATAGCACTCTCAACGTTTTTAATTTCAAGTATATATTCACAGAATTAAAATATATTTTATTTTAGAATATACTTAGTAAATTAATGTTAATAAAACTCATTCTGTTATCTAATTATAATTGCAATTGTCTATACTTTTATTAATTATAAAAATGAATCATTTTTTTCAATAGCATAATAACTTAGATAATATATTCAAGTAATAACTTTATACGTCGAAATTTAAAAAAATGCGAGAGATTTGTCACATTTAAGCACAAATGCACAGGAGGAACAGCATCATTCGAATGTTCACAATAAATCACGAAAATATCTTACACTTTTTTAGTTTATTTTTCTCTCAGAAATTTAAAATTTTCCTTTCGGGTAAATAATAGCGGAACTGCTATCTCTCACTTTCACGATGCGCAGAGGATTTTAATTATACTACATTAGATAACAATAATAACAACAAAAAATATTTCTAAACTTAGTTTAAAATATTTCAAACAAATATTAAAGAAAAATAAAAATAAATTAAATATTATTAATATTATAATTATCTATCAAGAAATAAGGAAATTCTTATAGAAATACATAAAATTTTAATTAAATTAAAAAACGAATTTTCTTTAAGTAAATTAAATGAATTAAAAATGACAAGAAACTTCTGAAAGACCTTCGTACTAAACACGCACTCTTTATATTTGTAGCCTCTAGACGAATCTGCCGGGAGTGCTTCATTACGACGGACTCTAATCAATGAACTCTATCAAAATCAGCAGAGTTTATTGGAATTCTTGAAATTGGAATTCATTATATTAATTAGTTTTGAAAGAGCTCCAATTATTATTCACAAAATTGATCGTTTATAGAGTTTGAATGAATTCTCTAATATTTCTAAAGAGTTCATAATTGAGACATAGAGTGCAATACGAATGAATTGCACGAGTTTACGGGAATTAAATGTGTTACTAAAAAGTTTTAATGAATCAGCAAAGTCGTTCGATCTCCGTGAACTCTTTCAAAATTGATTTCATTTTCTCAATTTTATTTGAACTCTTTGTAAATTCATTCAAAATTTTTTAAATGTTTTGGAGCTCTATAAATTTGTTACAACTCGCACAAATTTATGACTTCGGATTCTAAAATTTTGAGAAAACCCACGTCTAAATTATGCTCTTTAGTAATTGGCATTTTATCTAGAAAATGGGTAAACGAGCTATAATCCCTGTCAAGATGTTATAAACAACTCAGTTTTTTATCAGCCGTACAAATTTATACGAAAATATACACATATACAGAACCATTTGTAAGCCTAAGAGTATAGGTACATGTATATGAATATACACAAAATTCTCATCTCAAAAAAAAATGTTCGCGTGCTTCACATACTTCAGTTCGGTAGTCGCTATTATTGATCTGATTTCGGCTCTAAAAACACTGTCATAATTTCATTTTGCAACAGATGTTAATAGAATTTAGCAATGTCTATAAATTTATTTGCTTGGTAAGTTAGATATTGATAAGCTAAAACTTTCTGGATAGTTTTGTGTTGATTCCATTAAAACGAAAACAGAATTGAAGGTTATTTATCTCTTTGTCGCTTTGTAAGTCCTTTTCCTGATCGCCCCTAAAGCATAACTTGGGATTTATATTGTTCACCGAGATTGGTCATTTGAAAGAGCCTTCCCTATCGCCTATCCTGTGAACCTTATAGTTACTTGTATTATCGAGGCCAACATATCTCGTTTTAATTGGGACCATATTTCTCTAATCAGAGAGCGTAGTAGTTGTATGGCTGCAGTAGTACCACAACTTGTTCTCTTCTTTTACATAAGTTATTGTCCAACTTGCTGTTGCTCGGGTTTCGGCATACTCATCATAGATGAGTTTTAATATTACTAGCTTGGTAGATTTATTTACTTGCACATTTTTCGGGTAACGTATCGTCATTTCAAACATCAGCTTAAGTGGGCTGATATAATATATCGCATTAATAGTAGAAATTTTTATAATCACCATAGGAACAATGGCGCTGATCTGATTTACTGGGTTTTTGCCACGTGGTGCGCCTACTGTAATTAACTATTAGATCTCTTCGGTTGGGCAACTGTCCAGTAGCGGATCTAGCAGTGGGCCATGGGGGGAGGCTATTCCAAACACAAATTTAATGTTAATGTTAATAAAATTTGTATAATCAGAAATTTTATAACAATATTGTACCATTTATTGAAAAATACATTAAAATATGATAGAAAACAGGAACATATTCTTGTTTTTCAAATATGAAAACGGAAATATATCCATTTCAATAGGACAGAACGAAAAAAGCATACATGTAAAGGCGTGAAAGAATGTTTTATAATAAATGTTTCGTTTGATGGGTTAGAAAAATCGTTATCTTAAGTATTTTTTAACGATTTTTTATATATATTGATAAGTGTGAAGAGGGTTTATAAGTAATCCTGACTTTTTGATTGACCGCGCAATACTACTCTCATGAACTACCATCTATCGGAGGACTGCTAAAAATTTTCATCAAGCTGTGTCCGTTACTTAGTTTAAAAAATTATGGATTTCTACGGATGAACGTGCATCAAAGGAAGTTATGATTTGCAAGCTAATTTAGTGCAATTAATTTATCATGAGTAATATGAATACAGCTTTCAAGTTGAAAAAATATGCATTATTTAATTCAAAAATATTTAAAAATTATTAAATATTTTTATACATATGTACGAATTTTACACAACTTTATTCAGAACCTCATATATGTAAATATGTTTTTTTTCTTCATAATATAAATTCTATGTTTATAATCAGTTTTGGAAAACCTATCTAGAATAGAGTTTAAATCTAATTTTATATCCGAATGTATATTCAATAATGCAAGTCCTATAAGTCTATAAAGTGATAAAATTTCGTTGCCGCAACAGTTAATTAGAGTGTTCTGAATAGTTTTACTAATATATGTAGCCCGTGAAGATAACTACTCTAAATGATTGCCTAGTTGAAAATTTCCCCTTCTTACACGTTATGTTAATAATTCTCTAAAATTACCTTTGTTTATAGTACTATCGATATTAATTGATCCATCATCACGATGTCCTCGAAATGGAATATTTTGACGCTCAAGAAAGATTATGCTAACCATAATAGGAATTAAACGGTGGCGATTTTCATTTATTTTTTGCATTAAATGATTAAGAAGTCTGTGATTAACAAGCCGATTTACTATATTGATCTCAGAATTTTCAGGAGATGTCAAAAATAATTTAGCTGCTATGACAGCAGATGCCTCGGTAATAAACCATCTTTGCCTAAAAGCTTAGAAAAACATACCAAGGGTTGCGAAACTAATTTATTTAATCGAACATTTTGACGATAACCCCTCAGGGTTTCATTTACAAAAAGAGTGCAATATTTACAAAAGTAACCTTTTTTACATCAATGAAAACCAGCTAGTCGTAAGATTCTAAATATTTTTTATGAGCATGCCTCTTTTCTGGCTTTCCTTGTTTGTTACGTATGGAGCAAGAAAAATTATATTGTTTAGGTAAAGTGCAGTAATTTAAGATTAATTTTTTTTTATTAAAATCATCCACTATAGTTCCAATATAATTTCCAATGTCAAGAGATTCTTTATTAAAATTGATAAATGTATCAGAAAAACTATTAATACTATCTTCACTTGGTTCATTATCTAAGATAGAAATATTTTCTTTGGTCATACATTTTTCTGTGTTATTTACATCCATTTCTCTTGACTCGTCTAGTCGTGGCTGTTTGGGAGCAATGCGGCTAAAATATTTTGAAATTTTACTTTCAGTATTATTACTTAATTGCGATGACATATGTAAAATTTTGATCAGCGGGTTTACAAAATTATTTGGTACAAGCAATAATACAAAAAATAAAATAAAAAGATAGTAAAACCTTCTGATTTACATTCGTAAAGACGACTACATAAAATTTTAGACATTTCAATCTACTTCCAGAAGGCAATGAAGCCACTAATATATACAATCTTATGAAAATTTGCAATTTTATTAAATCTCAAGAGATTTAAAGAATTGTGCAATATCAATATCAATCGAATAAAAAATGTACTGACAATTACTAAACAACTATTCCAAAGCTAATCAATGAACGTACTTAAGCATGTAAGATGGTTAGTTGAATCATGGGCGTCAAAAAAATACGTTGCCACCTACTGCATAATAGTGGAACTAATATTACCTCTGCATGCAGGAGTTTCATAAATTAATATAGCATTGGCGATGGATGTCTGTGTGCTTTAAGAAAGTTTGTTCGGCAGAAGTTATGCCTATACCATTAGCCTTTACTTATTAATTAAGGTACAATAAGTCTGATGCTATCGTTAGTTTAATAATTTTACGTGAAAAATTTTGAGGATATCAAGTTTGAATGTACGACTTTTTTACAAGCTATACATGGATTCTATATACAGAAGTCAAATAATGTATGAAAGTAAATTCTATAAAATAATAATAAAAGAATGTTTAAGCATAAAAAGTAGTATTGATGGCATGTGGAATGTACGCACTTAATTCGCCGAAGTTTTTATACTATATAACTCTATGTTTGTTACCGAAATTTGATGGAATAAATTATAAGTATGCAAAACAGAAAATGTATTTTTCCATTTTGAAGTGGAAACTCTCTTTAAATTATTGTTAGTCTTCAAAAAGTTTATTATGAAAGGTTGAAATATTTTTTTAACGCACATTTGACAATTTTTTTTCGAAGTTTACAGTCTTGGGGCCTGGGTGGGGGGCGGCGATCGGCCGTGATCGTCCCCCCGGAACCGGCACTGCAAACTTTTTTGTTTTAAATGCTTTTTGTTTGAAACGCCGTGATATGTAATAATTCGATAAAAATTGTTATAATGTTGCTGTATTATGTTCAGTTTTTTCCCAAGTTCTACAGAGGTTATTGATTTCGTAGCTAAGTGTGAAATAATTTTGGTAAAGGTATCCACTCCAATCAATGTGTTTTTATATTTTGTTTATTTTACACACTGCTCCAACGTTTTAAAGGGTCTACTAGTTTCCTGACTTCTTGATCCTAATATGCTAGGCAAACAATTATTAATATATTCTTCGACACATTGTTTCATTCTATTAATAAAGTGTTCATGACCCGATACTTCCGTCGTTTATCTTACTTTGAAATAGCAGACGACATGAGCTCTCTTTATAAGTTTCTGTTGAATCCCTTCCGGTACGACCCAATTCTTTCGACTCGACTTCCCTTTGTGATGAAGTCCATTTTTCAATCTATAATCTTCAAAAACTCATAACTGCAACAGTTCTCTTATGGCCCCAATCCTTGCGTCTCTATTTTTGGTCCTCTCCAGAACGCATTTCGAATGAGGCTGATTAGAGGAGATCGATTATAAAATATAAGTACTACGATAAATGCGATACTTAATTATACCTACCTTAAACTGAATTACTATATTAGAACTTTTTTGAATATATATTAATATACGAATACCATTTTCATTTTCTAGACGATTATAAATATAAATATAATTTTTTTGTGTTATACTAAAATATTACTTATTTGTAATGAGAAGAAGATATTGCTGAATTACTATATTAGAACTTTTTTGAATATATATTAATATACGAATACCATTTTCATTTTCTAGACGATTATAAATATAAATATAATTTTTTTGTGTTATACTAAAATATTACTTATTTGTAATGAGAAGAAGATATTGCTGAAGTTGAAGCATATTCTGCAAGTGAGGTATATCAAAATCTTTTTTGCTTGACTGAATGCACATAATAATCACTGCCGATATATTGGCAGTAATCGTTAAATATTAAAATATCTGCTTTAAAGAACCAAAAAAAGAGATGGTAGCCATTATTCTTCAATTACCAGGTATTGCTGTGTGGACAATGATCAACGTAGAAGGTCGCGTAGAACGGTTATATATAAGATCAAACTAAGGGAATATAATGTACCATCTAGTTCAACTTATCTCAAACAAGTGGTTCTCCATTCATTTCGAGAAGTTCTAGAAAGATTTGCTGGCACTTGTCCTTTATGCAACGATAATGCTTTGTACGGCCGCTGAACTGGATACAATTATAGAATAGGTAAATATGGCTAATATTAAGATTTTTATTCGGAAATAACTAAATTTGAATGGTATACCTGAAATCATAGACCTTGGTTCTTGTTATTAATAGAATAACCCATCACATGATATATCCTCATATCGACCTCTTTATATACTTAACATTCTTGGGAAAATGTTTAAAAAAATTATATGTGCTAGTCTTAAGACTCATATAGATATGATGTTTAACTATGGGGGGGGGGGGTTGACAAAGAAGTGAATATCGCTCATAAGATAGTACATGGAACTTTGTATATACGTGATGTATTGGATTCGGCCAGATAGGTTTAGAAAATTCGGGCTCAAGAAGAATGTAGGATCCGTTTATATCTACAAAGGGTAGTTTCCAGCAATTTATCTATGTGAATCTTACTCTAGGAGGATTGCAAAATTGCGTATCAGGTAGTCATTCTTACAACATCACTAAAGGTGTTTCTCAGTGCTCGATTATTCGATGCCTGCTTGGGAATATACTATAGTTTTAGTTTTTTCAGCTAAAACTTCCAATAAAATTCAGTATCTCGTAGGTGATTGAATCGCGGAATTTTGATATTATAAAACAGTGATAGGAGATTTAACTTTCAAACATAAATTGAAAAATTGGGTTAGGTAATGTAGGTCTTAATATCAACAGATCGTTTTTAGTTTTCGGATATATTTGAATTTTATTTTGTTACGAAAAATATCATAATTTATAATCAAAGGCACAATATAGCATAACTCAATTGCTGCTACGAAAACTAGTATATTTTTAGTTACCGCATGAAAAATAAAATTTAACATGGGTATCCAAATCTTATCAAACTTAACTCTACCATGTTTTAGACATGTTTTGCTCATAAATCTGAAAAGTTCGATGCGAAATTGGGGATTATAATAATCATTCATGCAAAAGGCTACGGCATGTATTATTTTTTTATGCAAAATTAGGAAGTGCTCTAACAGCCTTTAGAACTGTTTGAAATATGCTAATTTTCATTAGGGGCGTCGATGTATGATAAGAAGTTTCATATCTCAGTTTCATTAACTCGCAATTATTTACATTGTACTTTATTATATATTTTGTATTTGCATATTTTACAAGGTCGCTGATGACAATCTTGGTTTAATTTTATAAATTGAAGAATCATACCGCTATACGTCAAGATAATACAATTCAAAACTATCGAAAAAGTCTGTTGCTTTTTAATGTTTCAGTGGTGTCATGCAACTCAATAGATGAATATCATGAACGACCAAATTGTAATAATTCTAATGTGACTTATAGAAGTAACGTATCGTAATTGTTATGGTATGCAGGATCTTAAATTTTCAAATGGATTTCCTATAATTTTATAAAAACCGAATAGTCACGCTACAACATATTATGCCTCTTAAAATACTACGCATATCAGATATTTGAAGAATATTTGTGTACAGTTTATTAGCGTCATAATTTGATATCGGCCTCATTTATTACATACACTGTAATAATAAATAATTGAAGTATTATATTATTATACGAATATCTTATATAAATTAAATTTAAGCTAAAATTCTATTAAAGTATAAGTATTTTAGATCTAATGAAAAGATCGAGTAAAGTAAAGCTAATTAATCAAAGTATAAAAAAGAAGAAATAATAGTATTTATTCCAAATAATTGAGTAAATGGGGTGAAGACATTTTTAGATAAAATCGTAAAACAGTATTGAATGATAATAAAAAATTATTTAAGTAGGAATTGTATTATTCGTACTGCAGATTGTGTTCCGAAGTCTTTTGATTAAAACTCGATCTAATAGAATTTGTTTTTGTACGCGATATCCCAAAAATATAGATATACTTATGAATAATTAACTCGTCAGAGGTGAATATTCTGAAAAAAAGTTCAGACAAAAGCTTCAGACTTTTAAGTAACTATTTTCCTTATAACGCCTTTGTTTGAAGAACAATTAAGGAATAGTATTATTTATTCTTTTTCAACGTGTTTATTTTTTGTATATTTAATGACCGGAAATTAATTGTATACTGACAATTTGATTCAAATATATATTAACTTCTTATAACTAATTTTTTAATTAATCATTACAATTTCACATTGTAAACTTTAAAAAATGTGTTCCAAAGTCAAGCAAAAATTTATTTTGATCTAAACACATCTATTATTTTCAAAATAAAGTTCGGCCAAATACTTTTAATTCATTCAATCGGTTTCTGTATGGAAATAATTAAAATTAAAATTAGAGAGATTTAACGCGAAATCTTTGCGATGTTTTGCCAAACGAATGCGTGACACGCGGTAGCAGAATGCCGGTGAACAGTGAAGGGGATGTGTATAACGAGCACGTGCTCGACGTAAAGTGAGTATGTCGCCGTCGATGTATAAAGTGACGCGACAGCTGGAAGATGCTGAAGTCCCTCCGTTCCCCGCCTCATTCCTCACTCTTCATTTCTTTCTCTTTGCATTCTCTTGGCGCTTTATGTATGACGATCGCTTCCTTGAGGTCACATTGGATGTATATCGTTTTACCATCAAAATCGAATTTTTTTCCGCTTACTTTTTTCTACCGTATCTACGTCATTGCATGAGATTTTATGAATTAACGATGCATGTGATATTAGAGATCTCGCAACAACGAAGATGAGTGCAATTTTTTTTTCATTCGTTAAAAGTTTAGCGCAAGTATCAATATGAAAAAATTTCATGAGCAAGTAATGTAATATTTAATATAATAATTACTGTATTGACCTTAAAGTATCTATTTCTTTGTTTATCGTAATAGAACATTAGAAGCTATTCTTAAGAAGTATGCTTCTTTGTATAGAGCATCTGGATATTTTTTTAATTTGCATAAGTATTTGTTTGCAGTCAGTGCTGAGTTTTTTGGTCACGGGAACCAATGGTGCACGTTCCAGTACAATACGCATTCCAACCCAACAGTCAAAATAGTTAAAAATATAAATTAAGATATCTTCAAAGTTGCCACTAAAGAAATGGATTATTTTGAATAAACAATCAGCTATTATTACTATATAAACAACAGAAAAATATCAATTTCACTTATATGAGTAATACAGAAAAGTAAATTTTTTTTTATAAATACGTTCTTCGTACGCATCAAAACTTGTACAGTATTCTTTTTAATTATTCTTAAAATTTATAGCCATTATTTCAGTGATAAATGCTCTCTTTATAAAAGAATAATGGAATAATTATTTTAGTAGCGAGATAAAAAAATTCAAAACTTGATATTGATTACAAATGTAATAATATAAACGTTTACAAAATTGTTTTTTTACAGAGGAAAATAATATTTTTATTTAAAAAGAGTTTAACTTAGAACGTTTTTATATTATTTTCATCAACATACGAATTATATATAGGTCTTCGTAAATTCATCATGAGAGGAGTATAGTATAATTGATTGTCTTATTTTATGTGACATTTTTTTTTAGAGGAATAACAATCTATTCTTTTAATTTAAAAATATTTTTTAATTTTAGAAATCTTGCAATTGCTTTTATAAAAATAGCTTTCACTGATTTATCAACAGAAATAAGTATCAATTTCTTTGAAGCTTACTATTAAACGCTACTATTTTCTATTTTCACAATTGTTTTATTTACAAAAATTGTGGGTTGCATACAATTGGTTAAGCTTGTTTTCTACACTAAAAATAAAAAAAAACCATATGAAATACCATAAGAAAAACAATATTAAAAATTACTAGATTTTATTTTAAAGACATAAAATACGAAGATTAAAATTATAGGGTATGTATCTAATTACGATGAAGCCCGTGGTAACAGTTAAAATCCTTTATAAAGTTTAACATCTACGATCTCCTCGATTCGATGATAAGACATCTTTAATGACGCATCTTTGAATTTTGATGGTTATTCGATAAAAAGGTACATTCCGATAAAAGACGTTTAATTCTGCGCTATCAAATCGATGATACTTAAATCGGTGAATAAAAAATCGAAGGAAATGTACAAGGTGCTATAAAAGGGTTTCGCATCCATGGAATTGCAATGGGAGAGATCCTGTTTTGTTTATTTTCGATTCACTTGCTAAAACAACTAACTCGACGTTATTGATTCTTTTCTTAATTTAGGCTTCAAATTATTAGTTTATTTAACGAAATTTTGTGGAATATATATATATATATATATATATATATATATATATATATATATATATATATGTTTTAACGTCACTGGCAATACAATTATTTTAGCGATTGCCTAAAGGACAATGTATTCTATTAAACGATTTTCTCGTTTTACCTATTTTTTATTTTGCATAGTTCGTAGATTTTGACCTGTGAAGCATTTATGTATATCAAGAGAGGTTTTGAAGAATTCGGCATTGTAAATTAGATCATAAGTATATAATGTGTAGATTATGAACTAGATATATTTATTTTTGAATGATAAAGGATATTTATTTTTTTCGATGTTTTTATCTTATACAATTTATTTCTTTCCTCTTCTTCTAATTAGATGAGCTATTTCTGCTTTTGTATTTACTTTCATTTTTCTTTCTCTGTTGCATTAGCAAATTTTTCTTTTATTAATTCGAGATTTGTTATATTATAGAATATACAAATAGTAGAAGTATACTGAATGAAGAATAATAGATTCAACATTCGACATATTTAAAAAAAATTTTTTTCTCATATCAAATCTTGTTGTTCGTCAAGAGCAGCATTAAACATCGTACAGCTAATTTTTTATCCTGGTAAATTATATAAGCTGCAGTAGCACTGAATTTCTGAATTGAAATTTTTCCCATTTTTAATGACCAAAACAGTGAACATGAATATGAATTAATTAGTTGTCATTTTACAAATTTTACAGTTAGTATGTATCTATTTTGTCTTGCAATAGAATTTATTACCAAGTAAAAAAATTTTTTTTTCTAGCTTACGACCAACAATTTCGTTCCTTTTATTCTACGCCTCAGCCTTGAAATCTTAATCCTATGGTGCACCTAATAGGGAATGCCGAGCTAAACATTGTCAGCTATTGGACGTTTGCTTAGCTCCGAGATTATTATGTTTAATAGACACTAAATTTTATTAACTTAAGAATTAGTCAAATGTGGGTATAAATGATTTTACTTACAATGATAACAATATATTTCTTATTATACTGTCAAGTCTCAGTAGAGCTGATTCGTTATTTATCTCTACGTATTTAATTGGTAATTGTATATTATTTATGAGTGCTTTCAGTATACAATTAGTATATATATATATATATATATATATATATATATATATATATATATATATATACACAGAATGTTCGAAATGTTCATTTGGTACAAAAGAGCGGATTTGTTTATTTGTCTATGTAGTAGTAAGTTAAGTGAAAATTATTTATTTTTTTCAATGAAATCCTCCCTTAAATCCGTATACGATGATTTTCCATTTCAGATTACTATGTCTATACTATCGCGCCTGTGCACATACAATCGTACGTACTGGCAAGCATTCGACTGCGGCACAAGGGTATATTATTAAAACACACACGAGCACCTATATTCATCACGGTCTTTCAAGGTGAGCATTATTTGCGCAGTTTTAGACACACACACACACACACACACACAAAACTAGGTTGGTTATTATTATAGAAAAAGTTAAAAAATTATTGGATTTTTACGGGTTAGATAAATGTGAAGTAACTGAAAGTAATATGTTACGCGCTTGTAAAAAGTGGAAAAAATTAATTAATTCATTCATATTTTTTAGTCCTTTTTTAAATTGTAATAAAGTACTTCACTGTATATCTATAGCGATATAGGTCACCATCTCTCTACTGATGAGCTATTAAGTAACTTATGACTAAATGTAGATAGGTTTTTGTTATAATAACATGTTTCATAATTTTTTTTAGCTTCGTATTTTTTCAGCCAATAAGTTTTTCATTTTTTCATATACGCAACAAGTTAGTTTTTTGCCAGATGGTTTTTCAGTTCTCGCTTTAGACGGTTAATCATTTCCCTCTCGCATATCTCTAGATACCAGTAAAAGTAATACAGAAGTATTTTACTATTAAATAAACCTGAATCTAATTTTCTTTAATCTTTGCAAAATCATCTAGATATAGAGATAAGCCAAGAATAATTCTTCATAATTCAATACCCATATTGTTGCGGTTAATATTAAATTAACTATTTTTTTTCACGTGCGAAAATCAAAATGGTCCTTATGTTGCATATTAGATATGTTACACAACTGAAAAATATACAGGAAACAAACGATATATATATATATATATATATATATATATATATATATATATATATATACTATAACTAGGATAAATGAATAAATTCACGGACATACTTTTCATTCTAAAGATAATACTGTAAATTATTATCAAAATATTGCTCCCTTGATGCCCGATAATAAATTTTAACTGACCCCCTCTCCTTGCCTATCGCTCTCCCTCTCTCTCTCCTTTATCGCTCGATCTCTTTCCCAGCTGCGCGATTTGTTTTGGTCTTTTTCCGAGCGCGCGGCCTGCATCCAGGCTCTCTCGCGCGCTTTGTTCGAAAACCCTCTGGATGCAGCTCGCGCGCGCGCGCGCATGTGTGTGTACGCGCGCGGTATTATATGTAAACCCTCGAACGCGAGCCGCGCCGCAGACGCGCGTTATATACTTACAGATTCACGGCCGCAGAAACAAGGCTGACGCGTCGTCTCGCGCTGATGCCGCGCGCGGTTCGAAATCTCATTACGGTTGGGGGAGGTGGAAAGGGGGGATGCTGGGGTGGGTGGGCATCCATTCAGCGAGAGACGACCGCGAAGCGACGACGAAGACGACGACGACGACGACGACGACGGCATTCCATCCGCCCACGATTGTATATATATATATATATATATATATATATATATATATATATATATACATGCGTGTATATGAGAGCGATGATACTCTACCGAGAGCGCGGAGGGTCCGGCGTGCAACAACAACGGGGACGAGGCCTATAAAGTGCAAGAGAGCTCGCCCCGGCACTTTCGCTATTTTCTCGCACGCGCGCCTCTGTGCTGATATATATATATATATATATATATATATATATATATATATATATATATATATATATACATTCGAATCTCCTCGTCGATTGGCAAAAAGGAACAGACGAGTTTTATGGGACTATCGCGCGCAGCGTCTGTTTCGTTTTATGCCAGCGACGTCTCGTGACTTTAGGGATTTTAAAGCGCAGGGTTAATTGTCTCGAAGGCTGCAGAAATCTAGACAGTTTTGTTTTTTACCTATCCGATGACATAGGTCTAAGCCTTCATACTTTTTCCTCATTTAAGATGTACTTTTAAGATATACTTTTTCTCATAATTTCGTCTCGTATTACAACGTATTGGTATATTGATTCTCTAATTATCAATAACAAAAATGGCCATGCAAATGAAAATTTGGGATATCATTTATCATCCTGTTGATTAACTAGGTACAAATTTATGAAAAAAGATGGTTTTTTAATGAAATAATCCTTGGGAATTTAAAAATAAATTGCACGTTACATACCATTGATAGCTTAAAAATATAAATAGAACTGTTCGGTAAAGATCTAAAGTTGTCGGCCTGACAATGTATGATTATGATTTTGAGTTGCCGAATGGAGCGGTTTCTCATCATTTAAGAATCCTTGAATGTTTGAATAGATTTGGACCAGCTGTTGCAAATCTCTGCTGTGAACAACAAGTTTTAATGAATTCACAAATAGTTCGAATAAAATGGAGCAAGTCGACTGAGTTCGAAAACAGTTCGAATGAGTTTACAGTGATCGAATGAGTTTGGAGATTCTTTCAAACTCTTTTAAACCTCGTGCAATTCTCTAAGTCCTCATCGGCAATTCATTACAAAATAAGTAGAAGTCTGTTCGAACTCATGTAATTGTTTGAAGACGTATTAGTCGTTATGAACTCATTGGAAATATTGGAGAATTTTTTTATTCGACCTCTAGAAATTCATTAAACTTTTTCAATAATCATTGTACCTTGTTCCTAATTATCTGGTATATAGTCCGTACGTCGTGTAAATGAATTCTCAAGAGTTCCTATAAAGTATACAAAATTTGATGGAGATTTCGTTGGTCGAAAGCGTCTTATGTAGAATTATTTGATTCTGTTACATAATCTCCTAGGATATCTACCCCCAGTGTTACTATCTCACTCACCTTTACTCACCTATCATTCGCTAAGTTATCGTTGACTTTTTCAATGATTTCCGGTGGGTTTTCAATGATTCTCGAGAGGCACATGGTTACATTCAATTGCTAATTTTTTAACGACTAGCATGGAAGCAGGAATGTTTCCGAAAAATGTTGTACTTTAGATGAATTTTCTCAAAGCTTATTATCACAACATAGAATTGCATAAACAATATTCAAGTTATCCATTTTAACAAATAAAAAGCCGAAAAATTTGTTTCGGGAATAGACGAATAATTTGTTTAACAAACAATTGGCCTATGATTAATATTAGTTTTGTCGACAATTCTAGATTTTAAACATGTACAAAATATTTCTGAGATCGATAATAAATTAATATCTATTGAATAATAAATATAATTATTCAATTAAAAATGTTGTAATCAAAATTATCGTTTTTAAATATCTCTTAATGGTTTAGACAGTTTTAAATAACTATAACCCAACTATCTTTTATATTTTTACTTCTGTACCTTTAAATGGTAAATGTATATATATACAAATATTTAGTTTTTAATAATTTATTTTCTACTATAATTACATACGCGTGAATTTAATATACAAAATATATCATTTAATTACAGTTTTAAACATTTTTGGGAAATTGTATTATTCTTTTGCATAATCCCAAGCTATTTGCTTACACATTACCGTATATTTTGGACATGCTCTTAAAAATTCTCGGCACCCATATCTGAAAATAAGAAAATATTTTTTTGAAGTTTACTATCGTGAACATTGTGTAAAGCACATATTTTATTTTACACTAAAAGAAAACATAAAATTTTTCTGAATCGATATAGTTTTTTAAGCTCATAAAATTAAAAAAATTTTTTTGAAAGTATTTTCATAAATGCAGAAAGTATTTACTTGATGTAAAAAGAGCTCATTTAAATTAAACCACTTCGTCTTAAATCTAGTGAATATTTTCCTAATTCAAGAAAATAATTTGATTTGATTTGATACTTGATACAAGACATTTTTTTTCAGTGTATCATGCCCGTCCCGTTCCTATCTTGGTCGTTTCCTGTCCCGTTTATAAATATGATAATTATTTAGAATGAAATTCAATGAAAATAAAGTCTTACTTTTGTAAAAAAGTCGAATTGTCATAAGTTCTGTAACAGATTTTTCAGTTTTTGAAAGATAGTAGTCGAGGTTGTATCATTTTCACGGGGCCACGTGGCGGTTGAATGCGAGATCTTAAAAACGTAAGCGTTGTTCGTCTTGCCTCGCATTACGCTGCGAATAAAATGCACGTGATACGATACAGTGGAATATATTGCGCCTTTGACGGTGTCATCACAATCCCCGGCGTTTGAGCTTAGAACTCCCACGACCGTTTTGCCAATAACCAATGGACTACCACTATCGCCCTGCAACATTTAAGCAGCACTAATTAACACTGAGTGCGTTACAAAATTATATATATATATATATATATATATATATATATATATATATATATATTTATACATCTTGCAGTATATAAGAGAATAAATCTAAAATTTAAAAATAAATATAGGACAGTTTAAGGAATTTAAAAAAATCGCCTCAAAACTTCTGAATAAAATATTAAAATATTGCTTGTAAAATAATTGCCTTCAATAATTTATTTTTATTTCTATAAATTATTTTAATAGGAAGTATAGACTTACTTTACAAATTCCCCATTTATGTACAATTTCCGAAGATTTTCGAGCCTTGATCACTCCACAAATTTCTTTCTCGATAAAAACGTTAGCGTGGTGACGAGCGCATTGTCGGTCGGTTATTATCTTGACGAATGCATATCTGAGTATGAAGTCTGAGCGTCCAATGGTTTCAGCATTGTCGGGTACATCTTTGCCTCTCTCTTCTATCCAATTATATCCGTATCCAGCAATTTTTCCCCTTTTCCTGACAAATGAATCACGAGAATTGGGCAGTTTTAATTTTATCAAATTCTGATTCCTTGAAATTTCGAGACTTCTTTGCAACTAGGAAGAAGAAATAAATCTTGGAAGAAATTAATATGAATTACTGGGTTTTTAGCATCTTTGTACAATTTCCAAAAAAAGAATGTTTTCATGTTTAATGTTCATTTTAATTAATCAATTATTATTATTGAAAAACTATGACATTAAATATTTCAAAGATTTGAATTATACAATCGAAAACTAAGTAAAACTTTAGATCATTTTTGGCGATTTGATGCGAAAGAAAGAGACATTTTAAAGTCACAGAAATAGGACAAAAATAAATGAAATGTTTATCTATTATTTGTCTATGGTAAAATGTACTTAAGAAAAGCCACAAATTATATACTTACTTTCACTACAGATATGTCACTTAATCTTTCGACTAAGTCGCATTCTGGTATGTAAATTTCCATGACCTCGATGCCATCGTCCTTTCTTGCTTTTATGTCAATCACGTCCGTAAGAATAGAAAACGTCTCCTCGTACAAATTGCCATGTCCATCGATGAAGCAGTGAGCCGCCGTTAAGACGAACAGGGACGATAGAATGCCACCACCGCAGATAACCTTAAGAACGTTCGTGACGTGAGCTTTACTTAAAATTGCAACTTGGTATTTAATTGAATGCCTTTCCGCTAGGTAACCGCCAATAATGTTTTCCGTGTTTAACGCAAAAGCTAGAAGAAAAATTATCGTAAATATAAAGCAAAATTATAAAATGAATAAATTACTTTTTCACTCTTTTACGATATTTGATACATTGATAGCGAGATTATGCAGGATAAATAAAGGTAAAAAATATGATGTCTATTAGCTTAAAATATATTTTCCTAGAGATATAAATATTTCAAAAAGTTGAACTAAAATTAATCAACAAAATTTATGTTTTGATTTTAATAATATTATAATAGCGATAGCAATGGTAAAGATTCAACGTAAGTCCGCCAATTTTGGCATGTTTTATAGGGACTTCATATATCAATTAATTGATTGGTACAAACAATTTTTTCTGTATTCTTTGTGTAAAAGAGATTTTATTTCTTAGATTTATAGGGTTAGAAGAATTACTATTGTATTTAGGCTTAATTTAAATTTAAATAAAAGTTAATTATATCGTCTGATTTTGACGAAATAGTAAGTACATATTGTTAGATTATACAAAGCAATTCTGGACATTTATTTAATTTTCAGGTGATAATTAATTCTACTTCTTGGCTTACGAATAAATTTGTAATTAGCAATTTTATGATTTGTCCCTGAGGTAATCGTTTAGTTTGTAATGATCCAGCTATTATTCTATAGATTTGTTTGCTCTGCGATATTAGCCGGGAAACCAGATACTAGTTACTCTGAAAACCATGAAAATACTTATAAAATATACTATACCTAGGTATCCATCTTTATTTTTGTTTTTATTATCGCGGTGGACGCATTGCATCGTCGAATTACTACAGCAATAGTAAATTATCGTATGCAGTTGGTCGATTGGCCGGGGCGGGGGGGGGGGTCAGGCGGAGTGCCTTGTCTCGCGCGAAGAACCCGAAGTGCTTCGTACGTGAGCTCAAACACGTGCCTTTCTACCCGTTGACCGCAGGCGCCCCTTCACCTTCGGAGCGAAACCGACGAAAAATCCAACGCGCCCTTCTCTCTGTACGTGTTTTTTCCTCGTTCGGCTCTCATTGCTTTGGCTTCGGAAGCACGCAACAGCTTTCCTATCTTTGTGAATGTAAATCTTTACGAAAATATTTTCTAACAAATGTTAGTATTACAATAAATATTCTAAACTATCGCTATAAAATATTATTTACGGAAAATCGCAAGAGTGACTCGTTGTAAATTTAATCACGCTGTTTATGAGGCTCGCGTAAATCTCAATAAAGAAACATATTTTTCCGATTTCACAGCCATTTCTATATACATACGCGGAAAGCCTGTAAAACGATTATATAAATAAAGAGAATTATCCCACACTGCCGTATAAAAGCGTTTCACCTCGCGCTTTACGGCGCAAGGTATTAAAGAGAAGAAGAAAAAAGACGTCATTCGTATGATAAACACGATGGGCTCGGGGAGGGCGTACTCCCCCGTCCCGTGCGACCTTGTCAAAACAATCGAGCGCAATCGTTTCACGATCGCGCGGGTATACCGAAAGTACGAGTAAACAAGCGCGTCCCTCGGATCGGTGTCCGGCGTCCCCTCGGCTTAAAGGCATCCGCGACGTCTCTGCTCTTAATGTGTTGGAGCACGTGTAGGTGTGTATACATATATATATATATATATATATATATATATGCATATATATATATATATATATATATGCATATATAATTATATACACGCGCATATGTACGCGTGCTCCGCTCTTTCTTGCGTATAATCCTCGCCCTCCTCCGTATCGGCTCGCATATCGTCACCTCCTTCCGAAAGAGCGAGGATCCGGAATGCGTCCCGCGAGTCGTACTATATATAGGCATATATCGCACCTACCCTGCGCGCGAATCTTCGGGGCGAAGTCCTTGAACACCTTTCACGATCTTGTCTTTCAATATTGAACAAGTACTTTTTCGTCTCATTTCCCGATTATTTTACGAATCGTTAATATTCCGCAATGTTCGCAGCTGGCGCAGAATTCGTAGTATTAAGCGGGCGAGCGTTGATTCGCAGAGCGATCGCGTATTTCAACAGATCTCGATGAGACTCTCGATGTACATTCTTCCATCATTAAGTCGCGATAGTAGATATTAAACGACGTGCCACCAGTCTCAGTAGATATGACCTTTGAAACTAGAACAATGCTGTTATCGATTGTCTTGACTGAAGGGTAGAAAATTTTCCTTGATTTAATTTAAGCTGAAAGCTATTGGCGTGAATGAATGCATAAGTATGTTAATTTTCAAGGTAGAGAGGTGTGACAATACCATTATGTTGATACCGAGTTGACTCTTATTCGTGAGTGCCATTAAATTTTTAGGGTCACACAAGATATTGATTGAAAACTTGATTTGATTTTAGTCGACTTTAACTATATCGTTTTAATCGTTATTTTGAGGTTCGCTAGGATGCATCTTTTCATCGAAATATAAACTCAGAAATATTAATGAGGAATGAAGGTATTGTTTGGTTATCAGTATTTTCGTTCACATAGTTTTTCAAAATTTCCGAAAATATATCGTCATTAGCATGTCTGAACAAAATTAGTCAATTACTTTTTCTATCTAGCGTAAATAACTTTCTAATCTAATCAAGGAACTATGTAAAAGATTACGTCTCACGTATAATTCATTTAGTCCAACCACAGCGACATTATCTACTTAAAAGTAACGTACGTGCTGAGAAGGATGGTTAACATCAAAAATTCTGAATGAGACAACTTTTTTTCTTTAAAATACATCAAGTATTATTCTAAATAAATAAAACCTAATTTAATTTAACTTAAACAATAGTTAAGAATAATTCTAATGAATGCCACAAAATAATGACAAAGATATTAAATTTCAGTTCAAGAATTTACAATAAAATCTTTTTATTGTTCTTACAGTCCTATTATTTTGTGAAAAACAACAGTTGTCATAAGTATTTTTAACGATTCATTTTTATTCAATAATTTAACATTTGAGAAATCGTATAGTATATATGAATTTACTTTCTTCGCTCATATTTACATATGTAGTATCTAAATATCTAAATTATAATATCTAATAATCTATAACATAATATTGTTTTTCTTTGTAGAATAATTTATAACGATGTTAAAATGTTGTTATAAATCTTATTAAAATGTAAAACGGACCACATTATTCTGTATGTCGTCGCAATTTTGATATATTGAAATAAAATATATGGTTTCAGTTTTATTATATTAAACAATTCATGTGAATCGTTTGTAAATATTTTTATTTTTATTTGTTTTGGGTTCAAATTGAGCTTATATACTTCACTTAATTTGACGATATGTAAGAAAGTGTTTCATATGCAAGTATTTTATAACCAACAATTTATCTGATTTTTCTAGTTTCCAATAAGAATTACGAAAGTATTATTTTGAGTACGATATTATACGTGTAATACTTAAATAGTTTGACTGTGTGCTCGTATGCTACCTACCTTATAATATAGTGCTATAGGATATGAATAAAAAAATTAGATGTCTTGGCGCTATTACTTTATCAGCTCTAAAACATTGCAACATCTCTCTCTCTCTTAATCAATTAGACATCTCAAAGAAAACTTACGGCATTTTTCACGATGCGCAGTTCCGAGTAAGGATCTATGCTAAAATGGAAATTAAAGTTTTCCACTACCTAATATATTTAATAAGCCCATTAAATAATGTCCATTAATTTATAATACA
Organism: Sycobia sp. Sy_11; assembly: GCA_018907035.1. NCBI lineage: Eukaryota > Metazoa > Arthropoda > Insecta > Hymenoptera > Epichrysomallidae > Sycobia > Sycobia sp. Sy_11. Next base: position 75,904 of record JACCIC010000240.1, on the reverse strand, counting down.
GTCGAAAGGTGTCAGTATTCGTGTCTAAATAACATCATAAATATTTATAGTTTGCATGTACCTCAATAAATCAAGTGTAATAAAGATACTTCCATTCAAACAAAAAAAAAAAAATTGAACACATCATATAAATGAAGAATTACCACTTCGATCAATAGTCGTCGAGACATATATATTCTAACATATCTCTTACTTATACTCTGCTGTAGCTCGACCTAATCCCAAAACGAAACGAAAACCAATTCTTTGACCTATACTGCCCCCAATCTGTCCGCTCGCATGCCGAGCGTCATCGGACGACCGCAGTCCCGATGCACATCTGTGTTACGACGCGTCACCGACGAGCCATAACGCGCGAAAAACGCATCCTTATATATATATATATATATATATATATATATATATATATATATATATATAAGTACGAGTATAATATATCGTGTGCAGCGCGCGGTATTAAAACTCATGGTGTGAAAAACGCGCGCGCTCGCTTCAAGGAGGTTATCCGCAATAAAGGAAGGAATCGCATATATATATATATATATATATATATATATATATATATATATATACAGAGAGAGAGAGACACATCTTAGAGAGGCTGAAGAAAGACAGAGAGAGAGAGAGAGAGAGAGAGAGAGAGACAGAGAGATCGATGACCCGTCGCGGCGCGCGAGTCCCGACGAGCCAGACGAGCGTAATCAAATTGAAGCACGCTCCGGAGCGTGCATCGAATCACATTACGATCGCGTTCGAGCGCGCTACGCCGCGCCGCGGTGGCCATATAGATGCGTCGTCGGCTTATTATGCACAAGCGGTAGAGCGAGAGAGAGGGAGAGGCAGAGGGGAGGGGGGACGCGACGCGCGCGCGTTGCCGCTGCGGCCGCGGCCGTCGGTCGTCCGGAAATTACAGTTGAACAGTTTATTACCATCCGAAAGGGGGATGCGCAAGTCGCGGTATATCTTTTTTTTTAAATAAGCGACGCGGATGTGATACTCTTGAGTGTATATATATATATATATATATATATATATATATATATATATATATATATGTAGATAGATTGCTTAGTTTCGATGGAAAGAAAATCTCGAGTCGATCGATTCCGCGAAGAATAATTATGTCAGTTCACATTGCATGCGCTCCAAACACATGTATTGACGGCGTCCTTGTCGCAACATAGACTCGTTAGCTCGTTATTTTGGTCAGAAACATCGTCCTAGTTGTAGGATATAGTTTTTAGCGCGCCGATTGCAGCTAAATATCAATTTCATTACTATTCTGCATAATAGCAGCGAATAGGTAGATTCGATATATTAGCTAATTAAATTGTAAAATCATTTTCAATGTAGAGCCAACAGTAATGATATCTTTGGCAGAGATTCTTCAAGGGATCAAAGTAAAGCATTGCAATAATTTCATTTAATTTTTATTAGATTTGTAGAGGGGAGTTCAAAGAACTTATATGGAGTTTTCCATTATTTTGGTACAACTCTGCGTCTTTTTTATAAATCATTTTTGTTTTTTTTGCTTCATTCTCACATACTAGGGCACAGAATGACCCTGATATTTTTTAATAAAAAATATACTCTCTTATCAGAATCTATTTATAGAGGATAGAGTAGATAACTTCTTTTGACAGTTAAAATCGTATCAACAAGCAGCATAACAAAGGTTCAAAGCCAGATATTGTCAATCGGACCCCAAGTATTATATCAATTTTCGAAGTTTCAAGTAATAAGGGTTCAAAAAATTATAGTATTTGCCCGCATGTTGATTTAATAAATGGATTAAAAGCCGAAAAATTTATTTCTTTGAAAATTCCACCGGATAGAAATGAAAATTTTATGAAAATCGATTTTTAGATCGTTCTGAATTGTGTATTTGACTTCGAGATATCTATCTTATATTCAAGATTGCTATAAACACTGCATTTTTCAACCTCAAGTAATGATCATTTACTTGACGTTTGAAAACTAAACCATATATACATAAGAATGGTATTTTGAATTTTTATTCATTAGATTATGAGGACTCCAGGGGTGGTAAACTAACAAATATTTTTACCATTTTTTACCAGTCTTTATAAAATAATATATAATAATTCTATAATGACAGCCAGTCTGTACATGCCTTATTCCACAAGTGGTACTCCCAGATTAACCTTAGACATTTAAAAAAACATATAGAAATATCAAGAATTGAACTCGTATGCTGTTTATTTAGTATTATTGCAGTAAACTTTTCTTAAAATAAAATAACAAGGTTTTTTAAGCAAAATAAAAGTGATTTCATGAAAATTCCGAAATCAAAAGTACACGCTGCGATATTTGCAATAACAACTGAGCAGTGGTTAATGTGTTTCTATATATGTTATTGAATACTGAAAAACCAAGGCGACGAGAATAATAAAGTGAAAATTCATGGTATGTGTACAAATATTCGTACTCCACATTATTATAACATTTTGTGGATTTTCACATATTTCATTTCCACATACATTCAATTACCCCAGACTATTGGAATTTATTGTTTTCACGATAAATCGGACATTAAGACTTTCGCAATTGGCCTGCTTGTTTATAAAATACGCCATAAATAAAGCAGGTATTAAAAACTACGTTTGCAATCCGAAAATTCTTGCATTCTATGATTTAGAAAACTGTTAATGCCCGAACCTATTAAGCATACACAATTATATGATAAAACACAATTATATGATAAAATGGCCGATTATACCTCGGATTGTACAGCTTGAGTATTAAGCTGACGAAAAATTTAAAATTATACCTTCCAATTATATCATTTGTCAGTCAAGCTTAATTTTTCAGCAGATATAATGCACGCGACAATGAATATCTTTCTATATGCCGATGAAGACTTACTAGGGTAAATATTGGATTATTGGAGAATATCTATGCAAAATCATCTCGCCCCGATTAACATCCACGGAGTATTTCCAAAAATTTTGACCGAGTCTCGAATTTTGAGACTTTCGAGGAATTTAATCAGCTGCCAAAGCAGAAGAACGGCAGGCGCGGAAAAATAAATCGATTTAACGCTAAGAATCTCACGAGCAGCCGTATACACACAACGGCTCCACCGGTCCCGCCCGGGTCTGAGTTTTCTCTTCCTCCGCCCCCGCGAGCCACGGCTCGATCGCCATTATAATAATATCCGATCGCCCGCGGAGACCGCTCCTCGACGTATTAATAGTCTATAGGTCCATATATATATACCGAGACCCGTAACTCGATTATCGTGAGCGCCGGGATTTTTTTCTTTGTCCCGGACGCCCCGATTTTCACAATCGGCGCGGTTCCCTTTGTTTCCCTCCCCCCTCCGCCCCGTCATCCCATTTTTTTGCGCCTCTCCCTTTCCGAGCTGCGTGCGCGCGCGACCGGCGCTTCGTGTTACATTGCCGGCGCGGGGCAAACAACGGCTTCGAGTCAAGGCTGCTCTGCTATATATGCACCTTATTTTTCGAGCCCGATTTCGGTGCCTGAATCGATGTTAATATATAGACCACCGGCACTGCAGATAATGGAGATTTAAAAGGATACGCTTCGATGATAATTTTCCGGGCGCTCGATGGATTTATTTATCGCATAATTAGAATCAATCGACTCGATGAGAGAAAGATTTGGTTTATTGATGAGAAAATCATTAAGCTTTGATCAATAATTTATGTCTTTATTTATTATTGCCTAGACGCGATAGTTATCGGAATAAGTTAAATAAAATGACTGTAACATAAATTCCAGATATTACAAATTTTTTTCTATAAGTGATAATGAATTTAATTTTTAGACTATATTTACTTTTTTCGTATAAGTATCATTTGAAATAATTAATGAAATGATGTATAGTTTAGACTTTATCCAATAATGGTGTAATTTGCTTAATATAATGTACTAGGTTTTTATTAATAAACTAAAAAAATTTTTAAAATTAATATATATTTAGTTTTCTATTGACACATTAAGTGCTTAGAGGCTAATTAAATAAGACGATAAGGTTCTGAATCTTCAATTCAACCTTATAATTTATTTTTTAAATCATTTGAAAAATTTCGTCATAATAGCTAAGTATTATTACATAGTGACTGCCATTTGTTTCGACAAAAGCTTCATAGCTTGCGTGAGCAACAGTCTACAGCTTATAAAGATAATTATTATGAAATAAATCGGAAATAAATCAGTTACTTCATACTTTTTTTGAAATAAATTATATTTGTTCATTCAGAAGACAAATTAATTAACGAAATATTTGGATCCGTTGAAATTCAATATGACATTCAGTTTAGTTTTATGATCGAGATTTTGTCAAAAAGACATTTTTTAGTATACACGTGATTAAAAACCAACTTGAATTTTGACGTAAATTTATGTTTACGTCTCCAACCGTATAGTCATATCTTCGCATCAAATTGTTCATTCTAGCAGAATGTTAAATATAAGATATAGATTCATCTGTAAATACGTTAATAATTTGACATTCACATAGGCTGGCAGTTCTTGGTTAGGGTAAAAATTATGCCAACAGTCATATATATCCGGACAAAAATCATAGATACTCTATAAATGCATAGTTTCTTTAAATCTTACATACCGTCTGCATTAAATTTTAACTGAAATAATGATCGCAGTCGTATTCATAAATGACGGCAATTTTGAATTGCCGTAGTTCGTCCGTTAGTTGACTAATCTTCCAATGGATATTTATATTAAAGGCAATTCATTAAATTAATTAAATTAAATCAAGGAAATTAATTAAATCCCTAATTATTTTTAATTTTTAAGATTCTTTTCAACTAAGATTCAGGTTCAATACATAAAATCCGGATGAAAACTTGGCTCAGTAATGTTTCTACTGGTTATACTTTCGGTCATATCTTCTAAACTAAAATCCTTCGAAATGTTCGAAATATCAATATTCTTTTATAAATCTTTAAATATATCTATATTCGTTTACGGAATTATTATTTTACTATTTAACATTGTTCTGTATCAAATTTGATAAACTGACCTATAAACTGAAAAATTCAATCAAGGCGATTATTAATTTGGTACCGAAGGTGTCAATAGTTTCTTAAAATTTTTAATCTAAAAACGAAATAACGATAAGTCTTCATTTATGTTAATTCATTGAGGATACGATCTATCGAAGAGCTGCATAGGAAAGTTATTATTATCAAGGCGTGACACGCTGAGTTACTGTTTCATAAGCTGGGTCATTAGTTATTATAGTTTCCGAGACAGTTCCCATTATGAATAAGCGGAGCTTTAGAGGGCATAAATCAATTTCTACGGCGAACGACAAAATCTTCCGGTAATTATACATTTATATACATTGTTCGATGGCTTACGGCGCGCTTTGGCAAATGCTAATACTCACAGATAGAACGTTCTCCCCGATGTATTTTGATTACGAAATATTGGTTAGAAAACGTATATTTAAATCTCTTTTGTAATAAATCGACTATCATGAATTACTCGAGTCAAATTTATTTTGTTTTTGTTTTTTAATTTCGCAAGCAATAATATTAATTATTTTTAAAGGACCAGTTGTACAGAGACATATCTGTTTGTCCCTCTCCCAATTAGTAGCTAACTATCCATCATATAAATGCCATATGAAAGACCCTACATATATATGTCACAAAGCCCGTGGGCAAGGAACGCTCCTTAGTAACGAGTCCGCCTGAATAATGCACATTGCTCGTTTACCAGACTATACGACCGTGGCCCGCTAATTCAAAAGAGGGTCCCAGAGTCACGGAGTGCAGCGGCAAAACCAATTCCTAAACGCTATTTTGCTATACGTAGAGTAACAGCAGCAGCAGCAGCAGCAGCAGCAGCAGCAGCAGCCTTTGACTCGTCATCTTCTCGCGTAACGGCATAGACGTAGCTGGGAATAATAACGTGAAGCGACGTAGGTGAGGGTGTGCTGAAAGTGACAAATACCGCGAAGAGAATATAACGATCGCCTGGTGCTCTCTCTCTCTCTCTCTCTCTCTCTCTCTCATCGTTTCGCGCACGGCGAACCCTTCGGCTACCGCTCGGTGAGCTCGTTCGCCCGTTCAGTATTCTTCGCTCATTTTGTCTCTCCTCTCCCGCTGCGGTTTCGCTATTACTGTGGCTCAAGTCCCTATATATATATATATATTCTACACGAATGTGCATCCGTACATATATAGATGGAGTCTGAGGCCAAAAGAACCCGGGTGACAAATGGAACGAAGCACACTTTTGTCGGTATCTTTACTCGTACACGTGTGCGTGTGTGTACGAGCGTTGTATTATACCGCCCTCAAGCTCGTGGCTAACGGTTGCGTATACATACAGTTTACACATAAGCGCACATAGCTCTTCTATCGTATAAATCACGCGCGGAGTTGGAGACCGGAAACCCGAGCGCGCGCGGGCCAGGGGGCGGTCGGTAATTTCTTGCACTTTCTAGCGACGCGAATTATTATTACGAACGTATAGGCAATGAGAGAATAAGCGGGAGAAGAAAGATAGGGATGCAGAGACAGAGACTGTGTATGTGTGTGTGTGTGTGAGAGAGAGCGAGAGAGAGATAAAGAGAGAAGAGTAAGCACGAATCCGTGCATGGTAAGGTATTCGTCATTATTTTGCCTTTTTAGCCAATTTCCGGGTGTACTTCATCCTATGTTTCTCTTTCTCTCTCTCTTTCTCTCATTCCTCTGTCTCTTTACCATTCTTTCATCCTTTTACTTTGCATTATCGCTGGTTGTTGCTCCTGCATTTCGTTATTTAATTAGAGCCAATTCAATAGGCTTTATAACGATGCGCTATTTCCGGGTGGGTATATAATTGTTATTTAAACGCGTGCCCCCGGCGTTATCCTAAATTATTCGCTATCATCTATAATACGCTAAGAGGGAGGGAGAGGGGTATTTTCCACTTTTAGAAAATACCGGCAAATACTGAAATATAATTTTCGCTCGGTGCGATCTTCTTGCATTAAGTGAGGTATTTTCGCATATGTGTATATAAATATTTTGAAGCGTCTCGTATATTAAATAACTGTTTTTTCGCTAATGTGTTAAAAAAGGGCGTGCTAGCATCGGGAATGTTAAAAGCTTTTCTGACTGTATAAGCTAGTTTTTTATGTTGCTTGCAAAATTTATTCTTTGAAAGATGCTTCTGAAATAGTTTTTAATTGCTTATAATATGCCAGAAGATATTTTTTAGATCATTAAAAATTTTCACAGAAAGAATGTTTTGTTAACTCTTATTTCATCTTATTCAGGACATTGGCAGTAAAAATTTAAGTAAAAATTCGTATGGAAATATAATCAACGGGAATAATTCACATAAACTTGAAGAGTCGTTTTTTTCTTGTCTCATAATGAAGATTGAATATTATGTAAACATAAATTTGTGTATGAGTTAAAACAAAATCAAGGTTTGTTACTTAATATGGTAGAACTTCGCATTGCTTTGACACATATCCAGCACACATCGTGGAAATAGTGTGAGCCAATCGTTCGATATAGAGAATTACGCCTACGGATCACGTGGCGCCATTCTGATCGCTCGTGCGCATTATAGGCAAATACAACTTGTTCGTTACACAATGCGCAATTGTTGAATCAAATCTTTTAGTGTAACGCCTAAAAGTCTAATATTAACATAAATATTAGATAACGGTTTAAAATGACCACTGATGGAGTGACCGTATTATTTTTGATTTTATAAGAAATCTGCCAATTTATTTTTCATATATATATATATATATATATATATATATATATATATATAAATTATATTTGATCAAATGTAAATTATCTGTAATAATTAAGCGTAGTATGTGAGGTTTTTGGGAACATCAAAATGTGGTAAATCTTATTAAAATATTTACTATTTCAAGGAGAAAAATTTCGTAATTCTCCAGCCTGTATACATACATGTGTATGTATATATCCTCATTTAGTTTACTTCCGTAAACTCGGCAGTATAAATATTCAAGAAATCCATACTGAATCAAAGATTTTCATTACGCTATATAAATATACATAATTTTATCACAATTTAACATATTCGTTTCTCATAATGAAAACATGTATATTCTTGTTAAAGCCAACTTATTGACGTAATGAGCCGATTGTCTAAAAATATTGAAATAGTGATATTAAAATTTGAAAAAGATTCGAAACGAAATGTTTGAGAAACTGTATTATTTGTAAAATAATGAAAGTTACAAATCGATCTATCTATTTGATTTGTTAAAATTTTTAGGTTTTTCGAATAGTTTGTAAAGAAGATGTAATTCCGATTCAAAAACCATTCAATTATATACAATGGTTGCATAAACTGGAGAATATTGAAAATATATTTCGTGTAATAATAATAACTTTTTGCACGAAACTTTAATCGCTCTCTAATCAATTAACATTATCCGTTATCTATACACCTGTCCAATTTGTTTGCCCCATTGAAGAAAGCAATTTAGAAATTATTATTTTAATAATAGTAGGTGATTTGGAGTTTTTAATTGATTTTTTATCACCTTCTCTACATTTTCAAAACATTGTCTCCGGTATGAGTGTTATAAGATTCAAAGCCCCAAAGGACGATGCTTTGTTTGATTGTTAGTAAATCGGTAAGCAAACCGTAATCCATCTTATACCTAAGTTTTTGGATAAAATTCTCTTAATTTGATTCCTCGATATTCTCGAAATCTTGCAATATCGTAACGCGAACAACAGTTGGAAAAAGGTTTTTTTTCGGAGAAGTTATTCACATAAGCTGTTTTGAGTAATAAAAGAATTGTTCTAAACGTTTCGCTCCAGAGAAAATTTTGCATAAATTAACGACGAGCTATTGTAGCGAAGAATACAAAAATTAACCTGATTTATGCCAAATTTTTTTGCTAAGATATATTGAATTTGGATTGATTACAAATCTGAATTTGGATTTTACTACGTTAAAGAATTCTACCTGAAGAAACTACGTTAAATTTGATTTCAACTCAAAATCTCTCAAGGTCATAGTGGAGTGATACTGCATGTCTTTATTAATTATTATTATTTTCTAATTTAGCTTTTATTTCATATTAACGTTTTAATAATAATTCAAAATTTTCATACATTTGCTTGTCTTCTACCTGTGATTCATTGCATAATATAAGTTATATATATATAACTTATATCCTTATACTTTTATTCCGACACGTCTTCAGTTTCTTTTGGTACCTTGATAATAGCCATAAACGTATTTTGCTTTGATGCCGTGCCGAGACTCCCGGGGCAAAATCATATAAAGTTCGCGACAGATACGGCGTAAAGTAGCTCGTCGGAGGCCCCCCAACTCCTCGTTCGGCCGGACAAAAAGAACCCAGGTAACGCAGTAGGGAGCACTGCTTCTAAAAACGTCAACCCCCCTTCCCTCCGCCGCCACTCAGCAGAAGCAGCGGCGAACGACCATAAAGTCCCTGGCTGAAATTTATCACGGAGCCAAGGGCGTGTACTATATAGTTTCCGGAGGCCATTAGGACCGAAACGATTAGACGCGCGCGCGCGCGCGCACGGCGGAAATGGGCCGGTGGACGGGCGGAGGGCAGGGTGGGAGGGTCAACGCACGACGGGCAATCGTTATAATACGACGCGACGTACGCGCGGGGATCATCGCCTCGATGATTGCGGCGTTTGTCACGTGGCGGTGACTCTCGCGCGCCCGCTCGCCCGTCGCCCGCGCGCACGCTAGTGTATAGGAGAGTCGAAGGGATGAGCGTGAGAGAAAGAGAGAGATAGAGAGAGAGAGAGAGAGAGAGAGAGAGAGAGAGAGAGAGAGAGAGAGAGAGGGAGGGGGCGCCTCGCATTCGTATAATTACATCGTGAACTATAAGGCGCAAGACTAGTGCGCGTCGCTCTTCTGTCTTTATTTAGCTGTTTCTCCGTACTCTTCCTCTCGTTGGGGGTGCACTTACTTTCCTTATATATATATATACATACATACATATACACATACATATACAAATGCACTTATAATAGGCTCCGTGCGCACTAACGTCTCGAGTTATATACGCGTATGAACGCGCGCGGGCGCGCGTAAACTTGCGAAAACGGTGTAGTCACTGCGGAGCTCCGAGTTTCCTCTCTCTTCCCGCCCCTTTTTTTCGCGTTGTTCTCTCGCGCGGCACGCAACCGGCATAGGATACAAAAGGACCAAAGGACAGTTGTACTTCGATATTTGCCAGGCATTGTATGTAACGCGCGCGAGTTCACGAACGGTCAAGCTCGGAGTATTCACTAGATTTTGGATTTGTTTGCACGTTACTGTCGAACGTCCGACCACTTGTAGATATGGTCAACGCGCATCGTATTGCGCCGACACTTGGAGAATAATAGGTGCTTGTTCGACCTATGGCGCAGGTATCGTTCATGGAGTGAGGCGGATCTATCCGCAGTCCAGGTAGTACCTCTCCCCGCGACCCTTTTTCGGTGGCACTTTGGCTATGAGACAGCGAAGGAGGAAAATAGCGGGTATTGCCGCGTGTAGACGACATCGAGTATTTTATTATTCTAATTTGTGTTAATAACTTTAATATATGAATTATTTTCATTATTTTATTCTACGGCGTCGATTGAGATTGTAGCCTGTGTTACCTTTGTGTGTTACCTTTGTGTGTTATCGTTGTAACGCGTCTGCGGCACAGAGTGTTCGGCTATGGGGAGATTTCGTGTGCGAAAGTTCCCGTGCGGCACGTTGTGTCCAGTGGCCGTGTTTCGCTTCGAGCGCTGAACCCGTTCCTGAGACGTCAGGGCCGCGACACGGAGTAGAAGGCACTTCGCGAAACGTTTCTCCCTCTTTCGACCTCGCTTGTCGTACGAGTGCTGCTCGGGGTAACATTTCATTGCGTTGGAGATCTCCATATTTTGTAAGTCGGCCGACACGTATCAAGATATTGTATGTTAGGTTACCGTATATCTGTGCTTTTTTATCTTGACTATTCCGTACAGTTTAGGCTTTTTCCTCACCGAGTGGAGGTTTTTTATGCCTCGCGGTTTTAAATAAAGTCTATTTTAATTTTAATATCATCTTTGAATTTCTCACTTCCCTCACTCCTTTCCCTCCAATTTTAGTTTTAGATATTATGTGAACAGGACTGAAGGTTTAATTCCTCTTTATTTTCGGGATTAGCCAACTTCTGTGGGAATCTAGGTATTTATATTCATGCGCTACCCATAGGGCGAGAATGTATGCGTGAACGCGGAGTTTTGTTGATCTTGCCGACGAGATAATAAAACCAAATTTCTGATGAAATCAAAGAAGCATTAATGTAACAGAAAAACATATTATTATTATTTCTTACACGTCCACAAAATATAATTGTATTTGTAGAAAATGAGCATTTCGATAGAATTTCGCAGGGTTTTATCCGTAAAAAATCTTTCAATGTCTTACAAGTCCCAGAGAGACTCTGGCGCTCTTTGCGGAGACTATTCGCTCTCCGACTACGAGCCGTGTTAAAACGATTTATGAAGAGCGAGGGCAGTAATTCGTGACAGTTCGTGCGCGATTGTCCTTAATACCTATCGACAGTGACCGAGAATCAAACGGCCCTAAGGAGAAATAGAACCTCTGTGAGACGCGAAACCGCTCTTCTACCTCTTGTATGTACTCTTCCGAGTATACATTGGTTTTGATCATCGATAATTTATTTCGATAAGGCCATCATAATAGCTTTAAAGGATCTAAGCCTCTCATGAAATGTTTAAAATACTCGTGGCATAGCCTCTTTTCATTGTCACGGCCTCATTTCAGTCAAAGTATAGATAAGTTTTTCAAATTCAGATTATTATAGTAATTATTGAGTAGCGCTTATACGTGTTCCCGAATCGGTAAATCATTCAAAACTTGTAACAGTGTATTAACGAGAGTGTAAAACATAATTGTTTGGAAATTGATTTTCTTATAAATTAATAAAATCTACATTAGATCCTTCTTGTTCGGTAAAAAATTGAAAACGCCTACATTTATATTTGTATACCAATAAACCGAACACGACTATTTCGAAAGATTTCAAATCGTACTTCATGAGATAGTGATAATGTTGACGTTTTGACGATTGATTTGCGCGCGTCCAATGTAATACAGAACAACTTTTTTCCTGAATCGCACCTATTGCATTGGTATTGAGAAATTGTTGAACAAATTATCGAAAAAACTGATCTTTCCTCGTTGATTTCATGGGTTTATGCGTTAATAAATCCGTATGCAAAGCGAATAATCTATTTGTCTCTTATTCATTTGTGTATTCATCGATGGATCCTAACATTGCGATAAAAAGATTTTTAATTAAAGCTTCACATTTACAAACGAATTTGCTTCCTGAACAAAAGAAAAAGGTAGAAACACCAATCAATGTTCAAGAAAATGACGAATTATTTTTAATGATTATTCTTTTTTACGAATAGGCCGTTTAGATATTTATTTAAAACATAGGTAACACTTCTGTCGCTCTATAGCAATATAATAAACATAAGGCTCGAACATAATTGCTCCGTAAATACTACAAGCGTGTAATGCAAAGAGGCAGTTGAAATAGTCGCATTTATCGCGACAGCTCTCCAAAGCGCGACATAACACCTTTTCGACCCAACCTACCACGACTCCGTTCCTCTCGGCATAGCCGAAATATTCGGAACAGCAGCGTGGATCGTGCGTTAGCGAAAAAGCATATATATATATATATATATATATATATATATATATATATATATATATATATATATATATAATTGTGAATCTCGTTCTAGCTTATGCTCTCTGAAAACGAGAGCGAGGGAGAGTAAAAAAGCCAATAATAGTTTCAAGCCAGAGGTATTCGCACGTATATATATATATATATATATATATATATATATATATATATATATATATATATAAACAGTACGTCGACCAGCTTATGGGAGCGAACGCGCGCAGAGGAACCACGAGAAAGTCGCCCTCACACTGAGCTATATATATATATATATATATATATATATATATATATATATATATAACTACAAAACAAGGTACATCGATATGGGACTTTTGATTATTTATTGGTCCGATTTACCTGTGCGACTGTGTTTTCCGACCGGCTCGCAGGCTGGTGCCGTGCGCCAACTCTATACAGATTCGATCTCTTCACCTCTTGGTTGTGGAATGTCGGGGCAAAGTTATCAGACCGGCGTTAGAATTTATGTACTTTCGCCTTTCTTGGATAGCAATTCTTTAGGGATCGACGGCTTTGACAATTTTACGCTCAAGTAATGCTCTTGGCGTATGAGTGATTTTGATGAAGGAAACCTTTTATTTCGTTTACGAGCCTAATGTTGCTTATCAAATTTATTAAATTACATTATAAAAAAATTTAATTATCATTGCTATTATTAGAAAATTATTGTTAGCAAGACCAAAAAGGAAAAAATAATAAACATAATAAAAAATAATAAACGTCTGTTGTCAAATCGAACAACAATCTTTTTTTACGTATATACATCGAACTTGCGATTTGAAATCTTGGATGACAAAGAATGAATTGAAAGTGATCCCAATTAATTATTTTCAACCCTCTGTGAATGGGCCGATCAGAAAATTATTTTTCAAAATATGAAATTCTTTCTCAAACATTATATTAATATGTATCTAATTTTTACAGATATTATCACATGATTGATTTCAATATAATAAATTAATTAATATAAGAGAATCTTCCGACAGTAAGTCCATCTTAATTTTCTAAAAATTAATCCAATGTCCAACTGATAATTAGTCGCTTTATTAAATATGAAAAAAAAAATTGTGAATCTCTGTTCGGATTTATGATTCTGTATAAATATGTGTAAATATAAATTATTCAAAAATTGTTTGATAGATTTGAGTAATTTGTTTTTTAAACAAACAAAATTAATTAAATTTCTTAAATTTCATTTCGTATAGAACTAAAAAGAATTGAAAAGAAATACAGATTTACATTAGAAGTAAAAGAGTGTATTGCAATTGAAAGTAGAAAAAATTCTGATATAAATAAGAATATAAATATTTATTCTTATTTATCCAATTTGTTCTTAGTTTCCATATTATTAATTTTTTATTATGAGACCGAAACGACTTCGAAAAGAGTTTGATAGATGAAAATATATTTCTTATGAATTTTTTTTGTTTATTAATCGTTATTTCGTTATTTCCACACAAAAAATTAATATCAATAAATAATTAAAAAATGTCAATCTCTAATATATCTTACCATTTTCGCAGCGGTCTAGGATGAAGATAGTTAGAATGTAAATAAGAATTAATCTATACTTATATTTAAATAACACTGTTAACCGCATTGGTAATTTTTTATCAAGTTCTATATTCGCTGGGCATAATTCACTATAATCACTAATGAAACAGTTCAGATTCTGATACTGTTATTTTGCCCGAGTCCATTAATTAAAGTTAAAAGTCCATAAATTTTATTCCCATTTGCTACAACTCACTATAATATGAAAGTCGAAAAATATAAGTAAATTTATTTCACTCTATCGCCTATTGTTACTGTATCTCTTAGCTTGATATTGAAAATTCGTGACTCACGCGCTACAGTTAAAGTTGTAAAATGTAAAAAAGAACATATGTTAGAAGTGTTATCTTAAATAATATTCTAAAATACTCGACTGAACTCTGAAATGATAATTTACCTCAACAAAAGAACACGTAACATATAATTACCCACAATTTTACATAATTGGAGATTATTCTTTCGAATAATTTGTTTCTCGACGAATAGAAGGCATATAGTGATATTCGAAAGAATGTTACATCTAACTGGCTTCTCATATACGTAGCCGAAATAAGAAATAGATCAAAGAATGCTTATAATAAAAAATAACTCATATTAACCATTGCGGAACAATATGAATTTTTTTTCTAGATCGAAGTTGAATTTTGTAGATAAGTGCCAAGGTAAGCATATCTGTATATTGTTGTTTTATGAGTATGTTTTTTACATATGAATAAATCAATGATATAATGAGACAATGAACGAAATTAAAATAAATATAAAACAAAGACTTCCGCAATCAAATATTTAAATTTGTAGAATACTTAATAAAATAGTTTTACATAATTGATTTCAGCTTCCATGGTACACTTGGTCAAACACTTGATGAAACATTATACATATATATATATATTTGTTTAAGATATAAAAATAAATACATGAATTGTTTCATAAAGTGATTTTGTTTAATCATTTTATATTTTAACAATTTTATAATTGAAATGGGAAAATCGCATTTTCTTAACGATCTGAATTTTACAATAATAATATATAAAGAAGGTAGACAGTACAATAAGACACAATAAACAACAAACGATAGTGACACCTTGACACATTGATTCTTTTTAAATCGGATCCATTAAACATTTTCAAATCAAACAGATTTTTGATTCTTTTTATTCCTATTTTTATTCTTGATACGTAGATTATTGATAGTCTTATTAAGTTTTTATTTTATTAATTATTTGCTCTTTAAAAGTGAGAAAACATGTTCTTACGTAAAGCAACACCATAATACGAGTAATACTAATAAAAAACATATGAACGGGCACTCCCGATTATGATCGGCAAATTCCTCATTTTATTTTTTACGATAATATGAAATATTGCGACCGATAAAAATATTTGTTATTTTACTACCAATAAATATACCAATCAAGCTTGAAGATAAAAGGAAAAAGAATAATAAAAAAATTAATTACAATATTTATGCTACTGGAAATCATGATAAAAATAAATTTTTTTCGATTACAATGTGCTCAGATTTTTTATTTAGAATATTAGATTAGATCTAACGTCTTTTAGAAATTTTATATTTATAAAAAGTGTTTTCATGAATCTTTTCAGAAATTTGGAAATGGTGGGCTATATTAAAAAAATAGGATAAATTATTTATTTTGAGTCTTTATATAGCTTTTTCTAACTAACAAAGATTAGACAGAGCCTTGATTCGATTAAAAAAAACGAATCCGTTCTTTCTATTTCGATATCTATTATATTTAACATATCGATACGGTTCATATGAATTTTTATATGCTGCAGTGATGATTTTAGAGGAACAAAAAAATATCTGTCCAGGAATTTTTAGCGTTTTATTAGCTGATTTATTGTCATGAAATTTAAAGTTTTTCGCGTCTTAATAATCAGAGCTGTGTCAAAATTTTTATAATTGCAATACCATTTCAGTTACTGGCCTCACACAGGTTGCCGTCATATGGTATCGTGTGCTACTTCAAATATGTTGCGCCACGCTCGCGGAATCAGCTACTTTCAAGAAATCATCAAACATTAGATTACTGCCGTAGTCTAATAGTAATAATTATTGTTATTTTTCAGCTGTGAATAAGAAAAAATTAAAAGGAGACTTCAAATTAAATAACTTATTTAGAATAAGATGCAGGAGAATACAATAGAACTTTTATACGATAATACAGTTTTTTTCGTTGAACAGTTTCGTTTCATTCATTAGTATACAAGCAATATATTACATGCATCTAAATGTATTAAATACACGAATATATATCTAAGAATAAACACATCTTGACTCAATAAAATTAATGTTCCTTCAAACCTTTGTTAGTTGGATTGTGTAAAGAATGTATAACAAAGTTTTCGTATTTTTCAGTAGAGCGCACTACTTCATAAAAATTTCAAAAGAATTCATATGAATGCTTTTAAGAAATATAAACATTCTCTGTATTAATACAGGGAAACTTGTCTATAGATAATCTGATTAAAAAAATCGAAGCACATGGTAAATGAAAAAATTTATTTAACTTGATTTCTTGAAGCATAAATATCACAAAATTTCAGTTTTTCTGCCCGTTTTTCTTCTAGCTACAATTTTTCCAGATTTTTCGACTGTGTAGTTTTCGAGTTTTAAAAAATAAGAAAAATAGATAGATGTTTTTTGGAGGTTACAAGATAATATATATATATATATTTCAGAATGAAGAGAATTTTGTCCATGTCATTTCAGCCGCCCTTTATTCAAGACAATAAAAAAGAAAAAATATAGACATTTTAAAAAAACATGTTTACAAAACCACTCGTTTTGATCACAATGCAATATATATATATATATATATATATATATATATATATATATATATATATAAGAATATCTATAACTCAAATCATTGCATAATTTAAAGAAAGTAACAGTTTAAAAACTTTAGAAACTGTAGAAATAAGCGAAATTTGAATGAAAATGAAAATTTTACCAGTGCTATGACTACGTTTATCAAATCTCCCTTGCGAAGAATCGCTACATAAATCTAATTACCTATTGAGACAGTCGTACAGCTTTCTCTTTATCTCTCTCAATGTGTATATAATATATGAGTAACAAGAGTACAAGCTCCAGTCTTTGTAAAAAATTCATTTCGCAAATCCAAATGCTTAATTTTAGATTTTTACCACATAACAGATATAACTTTTAATTTCTATAAAATTCTGAACAGTTTCGATATTAAATTGTCCCAAGAACAGACCTCTACATATAAGACGTATAACGTGTCTCTGTTTCGTTCGACGTGCCTGCCTTTGCCAATTGGGGGGAGGGTAGCTAGAAGTAATATTCCTATACCTCTACGTAGTTCGCGAGAGAGCAGCGACGTCCATCGTCCGCGTTATGTTACTACAGCGAGTCCCCTGTGCTCGCTAAGCCGAGCATTTGCGCGCCCGTCTTTCGAAAATTCTGGACTGCGCGCGCTCGAGGTATTTTGAATTTGTTACGAATTATGAAAGACTGGATTCTAATGGCGTGGCTGCTTTAATTAGCACGTCCCGAGCGCGAATGTATAGAAAGACGGGCTGGGAGGGAAGACTGTTCGAAGCGTTTCATTAACCAGGTGAAATATAATTCAAGATATGGACGATTTGCACTCGAGTAAGACGTAGAAATCAGATCATTCCAAAAAGCACACGGTTTTAGATAAAATCTATGATTTTTTATCTAGACGCACATTTGTGCTTTTTCTCGATATCCAGCGAATCTTGGCCGTACATTGTAGGATGGTCTTATCCAAATATTGTTCAAGTTCATCCATCATATTTCTGTTAATTCTAAAATTGTAGGAATATAGAAATTCAAATAAAAATATTATGCAGCGGCTTATAATAAGTACTTCGATAAATAAATTGTCGCAAATATTATAAATGAAGATTACATAGGTGGAACTACAACGGTCCTCATATATGTAAGGCCTTTTAGAACATACCTTTGTCAATCGTAAGGAGCTTAGACTCGTGGATCGCTTACCACGCGGACAAAGTCAGTATTTCATGGTCGGTCATCGTTGGACTTTCGTGATTTGCCTCAATTTTTTTTCGAAAGTTAACATCTCTATGCCTGTGAAATTAGTAACAAATAAATTAATATGTTCCGTTCGAAAATGGCGACATTCATATATTATTGTTCGCAATAATCTCGACGACTGTACACTTATTCAACTGTGAGCAGAAAGAGTTCAAGTCTTCCCGCAATACATTACTGCTGGAGTTTCATATAGTTCAAAATGATATTCTGTTTTTTTTTATCTTTTAAATATACATTCTTATTAGCGAGTGTACTCATATAGCTCCCAATCTATTACCCTCGTAAATGTTTGAATCTAAATTCAGTTCTTCAAAAAAGAAAGAATCGATTACTTGTTACTGCTCTCGAGCACATATAATACATAGAACTCGTATGTAAACGAATTATATCCAAAACAATCGTGGTTAAGTACGGAAGAACTCTTCCTAAAGTCATTTAAACACAGCTCGTTTCATTAGGGATAACTGGATCCAACAATTCATTATCAAGTAATTCTCAATAACGAATTTTCTTGGCCGCAATAAATGCAAACAATGAAAAACATAATCTTGGGTAAATCTTCGTAGCACTTAATGCTCTTGTAAAAAATAAAAAGATTGATTTTTTTACCGAACTGCGGGTTTTCTAAGCCATTATCGATTGCAATCTAATCTATTCTATCAGAAATAAATAATAAACACCGTAAGATTTTTCGTGAAAATTAAAGAAGCGCTACAACCCGCTATCCTAAATTCTTCTCCTGTACATTTATTTATCTACAACGCTCTCATACCTTTTCTTTTTGCAAAAGATCTCCATTAATATTGACATAGACATACATAGGCGCACTCATCCATACGGATTATTCTTATCCTAAAGTGAGTAGTTGCAATGCATACTATTAACTCGATACTATCCAGACTAAATCCAAGTGTCTTTTGAAGATGTTCGCCCCTATTCAGATAATATGTACAAAAATACTTATACTAAGGTGAATCCTTATACATTTTGAATAAAGGAACCTATGTCAACAGTAGCGTAACTCAAAGCATAATTAAAATTATCGTATAAGAATTTTGTTAATTTTTCGATGACTAATCAATTATTCAGGGATTTTCTAGTTTCAAAATCTATTTTTAACGTGTTAGTGAAAGACGAAAATTTGTATTAATTTATATTTTTCAACCAAAAACAATCATCCAGCTACTTGCTCAACTTATTCATTTCCATAATTGTTAAAGAATGGATATAATAGTGGAAATCCGCAGCAATCTTTCGTAATTCTCGCTCGGAATAATATCAGCCTGACAAAGTGAAAACACTTTGAAAACCAAACAGAATTAGCATTGGCGTTTACATTAGCGGCCCAGAGATCTCGAAATAGAACGTAAATATCAAATGACCGCGAATAACGCTCGCATCGAAGATAAAAGTGTTTATACTCGCGGAGCGCGCCGGCTCCCGCGCGAGTCTCGCCTGCGATTTCGAGCGAGTCCGTCCACTTTCCGGCGCCCCGCTCTAATCGTCCACGGCGGGCGTCGAGACGTCGGCGGCGTCGTTACGCGCGCGCTCGCGCGGAATGCAACCCCTGCGAGTTCTCGCGTTACCACTTCAACTCGAAATTGCGCGTCGAGGTAGAAGCAGCTTCGGGCTGAGAAACTGGAGGCACTTTTGCCAGCGTTACGTGCTGTCGGTTTTTGAAATTATGAGGTTCTTTTAGAATGTTGAGGAATTCATGTACGATTGATAGTATCAAATTGGGTAATAAGGAAAATTTATATTAACTTGAATGAGGCGTTTTGAGCGTATCTACACCTATTGCTTTATAGGCAAGCATCTAAAAATGATAATAAAACATTCGAATTCTGTAATGTATAAGAGTGTTCGACTTCTGTATCTAAGAAATATGTATCAAATATTCTCTAAAAACTAAAAAATATTATTATATCATTTTAAAGCTCGTTCTTAAGCTTGTTTTATCTACCTTAAATATAAATAACTTTAATGCTACCGGTATTTTGAAAATAGGTTCACAATGTGTCGTAAATAAAATAAGAAATTTTTCCATCATAAACTTTCCCTCTCTTGAATAGCGCAGGAAAGAAAGTCAAAATACACATATACACGAATAAAGATATCTGATATTGCAAACCTGTTTTACATAAGAAAGTACACAAAAGTCAGTGGGTTGAAGTGTGACCGTATTATTGTAGGAAGTGGCAAAGTGACAAGATATATTCTGAATATCCTGACAAAGTTACCTACATTCTGTCTTTTACTGCCGCTTTCTAACCAAGTCGTGCAATTCATTTATCTTCTTCATATTATTGTTGGGTTCACATACACGCACTTCGGCTTGGTTTAATATCGGAAGGCTGAATTCTATTTATTTCATTCTACATGATTGGACATGTTATGAAAAGCAATATTAAGTTGAAAAAGCTTCAAATTGGTATAGAATATTTTTAGGAGAATGAGTATTCGCTCACCAATTTATTATATTAATTGTATGATTTTGAAAAAATGAAACTATTTTGAATTTTGTAAATATTTGTATGTGATGCAAAGTAATTCATATTATGTCGAATCATAATATATATGCCTTTAAAGACTACGTGTTTCTCGGTCTTAAAATTAGATTCGAAACATAATTCACAGCTATCCAAAATAAACTGATTTCTTCAAAAGACTTCTCGATTTTAATAGGATTCAAAAATCGTTCTTAATTATGTACATAAAATGTATTATAAATGGTTAACTGATTGATGTGACAGTCGTCAGGTGACGAATTTACAAAAATTTGAATACTATTTAGCATTTTTTCATTGATCGATTATTCATGAAAACTTTACATCTCCTATAATTTCTGTCCGCTCATTAGATATATTTCATGATTAGAGAAGATGTAGATCCCCGACATTCATGAATTATAAAACTGATTAAAATAAATCGAACATGTGAGCGCATAAGATTTTCTTTCAATAATACATCAATTTCGTTCACAATTTATCAGACGTATACAGACTATTGAAAACATAAATTCAACGTTTGCATATTTAACACTGTGTGCTATTGAATAATTAAACGAGGCATAGGAAACTATTTACTCTGATCCACTACATATTTCCCATTTTCTCATATACGCATTCGTTCGGTTTAAATTATTCGAAGGTACAATGACGGCGCTTAACATTTCCCTCGTTTCCCGACACATTCGAAATTTATCCGGCGATCAAGTCTTTTGCGCGCACTCCACAATTTCCCTCCGAAATCGTAAAGCAGAGCTCTGTACGATGCCATAGGGAATTCACGGATTTCTATATATATTGTCCCGGCGACTGTGCAGATCGTGGCGCCCGTTGGGGGAGGGGAGGGAAGGGGGCAGCCCACATCGACGACGTACCGCGGATTTTGTCGCGGTCATCCCGCGACTCTCTCGGCCGACCGATTTACGAGGTGCGACGCCGCCATCCCCAACTCTCTTCGTTCCATGGCGCGAGAGGATGGCGAATCGCGCAAATTGGGCTGAAAATAGGAACGCGCCTACTCGCCTGCTCGTGCCGTGTTCCCTCTATCTCTCTCTCTCTCTCTCTCTCTCTCTCTCTCTCTCTCTCTCTCTCTCTCTCTCTCTCTCTTCTCTCTCGCTCTCAAGTCTTAGCCTAATGGATCTTGGATGCTAATGACAGAGAGCCGGCTAATAGGGATAGCTTCTAGGGATAGCGGGATGACGTGGGGGGTAAAGATGAACGCTTCAATGATAGTCAGACATTGTGCTCGGCCTGATTGTATCGATAGTGAAATATTTGGATGTTATCGGTACAGGAGGCACGCTGAAACTTCATTTTCCACCAGAATTTTTTTGATATCAAATTATCAAAGAATTCCAATTGTTTACAGTATAAACCAAAATTTATATTCGTCTTTGTCATTATGCATTAGCTAGAAAGTAAAAGATCACATTTTAAAAAGATACGCAACAATAAAATAAATAAAAATTTTTAATGAAAGTCCTAACGCACATATATGTTTATGATTTTTTAAAAAATTTAATCCTGTTAGCAATTATCCGTTTATTTACGTAAATGTTTCCCTCAAAAGTGCTATTGTATTATTAAATGTGGTTTATATTAAGGAAATAAACATATTACATATGCAATTAAGATAAAAAATTTATTATTCAAAATAATGCATAAGAAATAAGTTAGTCTTAATAATCCGCTCAAATTTAAATCTTAATATAGATAGTATATGAGCTACGGATTCCTGTTGATAATAGTTGTGAATATGGGGGGTTAGGTAATATAGCTCTTTTTTATTCGTAACTTTATTAATTTTTATTGATTTGCATTGAAGATTTAAAAATTGTATATTTACTGTAATTAAAAAATTAGATTTATGTATCAAAATACTGTGAAAATAAAAATTACATTCCTTAGAGCTCTGTAATAAAATTAAAAATACATTTAATTCGATGGAATTTGAGAAATTGAATTCATTCTAGATCTAACTATCTTTAGAACTTGAGAAGATATCTAATTTTAAACTACTAAAATACCACATATGTGCACAAGTAATAAAAACAATCTTTAATACAATCGTAAAATAAAAGTATTCTAAATATGTAATCATAATTTTCATTGTTGAATTGAATTAAAAATGTATCGTTTATTTAAAAAATAAATGGCTTACGTCATTGTTCCCCATGAAATTTATGCTTAATTTTTAATACACAAATATAACGAGCAGTTATTTCTAATTGGTTTCTGTGTCAATTAAATTAGCCAATAGCTTACCGAACTTACCGAAAAATATATAGCTGTAAAGGAAAAAATCCAGTCTCATAAATATTATCTGCCGTACTGAGGAATTTAAACGTCCGTAAGAGGACGTTGGCATGTCTGCATATAAACCTCTGACAATAGAAAACCGCCCAATTTAAAGTCGCGTCTCGCTCATGAACGCGCGACACCCATGAAAGCTCACGCAATTGCCACCCTTTATCCTCCGCAAGCTCATCCTGCGCAAGTATCGTATGG